>CAJHQQ010000132.1:0-345340 GCA_905132885.1 Moricandia moricandioides
TTTATTTTGTGATTTGTTTTTAAAGTTATAAAAAATCACATTTATACAACAAGAAGTCAACAAAGGTTTGCTATTTTTGTTTGTTTCTTTAGAATACTGATTTTTTAATTAAAAGTTTTAACCAAAAATCAATATGACTTGTTGTTCCTAATAGCATTTCTAGGTAGTATGTACATACGTGTTGCTAATATATTTCAGATTTTTGATTTTTGATTTTTGATAAATTATTTTACATATGCAGAGATAGACAATGGAGAAGAGATTTCAAGTGGCAAGTACAACATTATCTCAAACAAGGAAAGATGGGCTATATATAATGCACTATTAGAGAGAAGCCATGATGGGAAACTAAAGAAAAATACTACTCGAGTTGTTTCAGATTTGTTTTTGGTACCTGTCCGAACAGTGCAACGAATTTGGAAACAAGCAAAATCAACTTCAAATGGTGAAGAAGTTAATGTAAGCCACAAAAAAACAGGACATTGTGGTCGCAAGAAAATTCCTCTTGATTTGAATCAAGTTATGGATATTCCATTTCACAAGAGAACGTCACTTCAATCGCTTTCAGTAGGTTTGGGCATTGCTTCTTCAACATTGCATAAACGTGTCAAAGAAGGTATGCTTCGACGTCACACTAATGCCATCAAACCAAGATTAAATGATGAAAATATAAAAGAAAGGTTGAAGTTTTGTTTCTCCATGTTAGAAAATGACTCTTTGATTCATGAACCAAATTTCATCAATGTGTACAATATTGACAAAAAATATTATTATATGACAAAGAAAACGGAGAAGTACTACTTAGTATGCTGGTACCCTAGAGCTAAAAGCATTAACTTCCGTGAAAAGAGAAGATATAAAAGCATGTTTGATTGAAAAGGTCATTCCGATTATTCACGAAAGATGGCCAATTGAAGATCGGAGAAAGACTATTTTTATCCAGCAAGACAATGCAAGAACACATGTTACTTGTGGTGATAAAGAGTTTCAAGAAGCTGCCTCCAAAAATGGTTTTGATATACGTCTGATGTGTCAACCGCCAAATTCTCCGGACCTAAATATTTTAGATCTTGGATTTTTTAGTGCGATACAATCACTACAACACCAGACATGTCCCAAAACGGTACAAGATCTTGTTCATGCTGTGGAAGAAGCATTTGATGAATATCCTCCAGAAAGTGTCAATTGCTTTTTGACCCTTCAATCATGCATGAAAGAGATCATGAGAATTGGAGGAGGAAACAAATACAAAACCCCACACATGAAGAAAGCTACACTTGCTAGAGAAGACTGTCTTCCTCTTCAAATAAGTTGTGATGTTTCATTGGTTCAAAGCGTTATGAACACACTAGCATCATCTTCATGATTTTTAGATTTCAAATTGTTGAGATTTATTTTTTTTTCCAGATTTTTTGTTGTTTGATTATTCATATCTTTGTAAGTTTGTTAACTTAAAATAATTTTAATTTTATAATTATTGAGAGTTAGTATTGTATTTATGTGATCAAAAATGAGTATAGCTTAAGTTTATGTGATCAAGTTTTAAATTATTTTTTGTACTACTAATAATTTTAAAATAAAATTATTGCATGAAACAACAAAATAACAAAAATAAAATGTGAAACCATATTTCACAAATTTATTATTATGAACTTGCAATAATAAAATAAAACTTTTTTGAATTCAAAAAGAATGAAGAAAATAGATCTTCAACATTTCAAGTATAGCTTCTTCAATTGCTTTATCAGGATGGAGCTCTCATTCATCATAAAAAAACAACTTATTCAAATCAAAGTCACGTTTGACACGAAAACAAATCTTGGAGACTGGTAGATCATCTTTGTCTTTTCCCTCTTCTTCGTTTGTCAAGTTAAAAAAAAATGAAAGAAAAAAAATGTGGATGTTTGAATAAATAATGTGCTCTATGATAATTTATTACTTTGGAAATAGTTTCCCTCGTAACACACGAAAAGTCATACCAATATCACATTAAAACTTGAATTATTGACTAGAAAATGTAGAAATCATGTTATTATTATAAGGGTATAAAAAGTCACTTTTTGTCATAAGTTGCATCGATTGCTGTGAACGTCAACTATATTGACACAAGAAAAATGTACTAGAACATCAATTATTAACGAAAGAAGGGAGTACCAATTTACCCACCAGCTATAAAATGTATTTTTGCTTGTCGACTCTTTCTTATCCCAATTCCCAAGACAAGCTTTACAACAACATACTCGGGTCGTTCTAAAATAGTTAATGTTTTGGTAAGTTTATTATGTTTCAAAATACATGATGTTTTGAAATTTTTATATTAATTTTAGTTTTATGAAAAACTGTATTACTAATGATGTTTTATAGTTTTTTGAATGATTGGCTGAATAATTTTTAGTTTATATTTTTAATGTTATTTTTTTAGAAAAAAGTGTATATCTTAATCGTAGGGCATTCATCCAAAACATCAAATATTTTGAAGCGGAAGTATTATTATTTTTTCTTATATTGCTGTGTTGCAACTATAATAATTGCGGGAAAACATTACTTTTCTGTCATCTTCTGGGTAAAGCTGAATATGTCAAATGTACCATTCTGCTTTTCATTTTGCTCATCAGAAAACAAAAAGCACTTAAGTTGATTATTTATCCCGTCACAAATTCAGTAGTTTCAAACATTACAAAGCTTATTGTATCGTTACAAAGTATTGTGCTTTGTTGAAATAACATAGAGTTGGACACATTTGCGAATTAAAAAGCTGACTACACAACTTCACTTTCCTGTCACCTTCTTGGCAAAGCTGCTTATGTCAAATGCATCATTGTCATTCTTTGTTATGACCCCCTGCACATACATTCTTTGTTATATGACGCCCCTGCATACAAATCTTGAATAAACCCGGAACAAGTATAATCTTTGGAGACACAAACCTTCTCGGTTATGATTCCTGCAATCAGCTCAGCTGGAGTCACATCAAAAGCTGGGTTCCAAACCGAGATCCCTGGTGCTGCAATGCGTTCACCAAGTCCTCCATGTGTGTTCAGCAACTCCTTTGCTGTTCTTTCTTCTATGACTATTTCTTTCCCCGACGAAAGAGAAAGATCAACTGAGGTGAGAGGTGCAGCAACATAAAACGGTATCCCGTGATGTTTTGCGCACAGGGCGAGACTGTACGTCCCAATCTTGTTAGCAGTATCACCTGGAAATATAATTGGTTTAGGAAATGCTTCAGATTTATGAAGAGAAAATCAGATTATCTTAAAGTGAGGTGAGTGCACCATTTGAAGCCACACGGTCTGCTCCAACAATGACACCATCTACACGACCATCTTTCATAAGTGCAGCTGCAGCTGAGTCTGCAATGAGAGTTGCAGGGATCTTTTCATGCACCAACTCAAACGCTGTAAGCCTGGATCCCTGTCAATTGTCATTCAACAACTTTTCAAGCAATGGAGGAAAATATTCAAGAATCATTGTCCTACTTTACTGTACATCTTATTGACGAATACAGATGTCACACTATGGTCCCAAAATAACCTGTGATATTGATTCTTAAAAGTATTTTAGGAGTTTTACTTGATTGAATGGACGAGTTTCTGTGCAGTAAGCTCTTTCTAAGACTCCTTCAGTGTGGAGTGCACGGATAACACCGAGGGCAGTTCCATATCCGGCAGTAGCAAGGCTACAAACAAAAGGGAGTTGTCAGTTAGGTAATAAACATCCACAAACTCTATTTGGTTGGATCAGAGGCTGTTGCCAACTTCAGTGAGTTTCAGAATCTATCTAAAATCATACCTGCCGGTGTTGCAATGGGTCAGAACAGAAAGCTTGTCAGGATTTTGGGCTTGCTGCCTCAGTAAGCTTGAACCAAAGGTCCCTATTGCTTTGTTTGAAGCAACATCATCTTCGAGCATATTCTCAGCAGCTTCAATATATGCCTGAGGCATAGGTAGTGAAGTGAACTTAAAAAGATAAATGATACAGAAAAAGCCAAAGCAACCATTTCTAAGTCCAAATTTAGTTCTCTAAGCTAACATTTCTCAGCCCACAACCAAATAAGAAGAGATACAAAACATTTGGCTCTTACCTTGAAAATGGAGTTAGGTTCGATGGCAGAAGTAGCCAAGGCATTTGCTATAACTTGTTTAAGTTTCAAAGCAGCATCTGCAAGATTAACAGCTGTTGGCCGGCTGAAGAAGAAACATACACAAAAGCAAAGGACTTAAGAATCATCACAAGAACGAAGATGCAAACTTTAATCTAAAGTCAATACCTTGACACCAAATAATCCAACTTCTTCTCAAGAAAAGCAACAGCGTCTGCCGATGATCCATCGAAACCACTATAGTTGGAAACTTCAACAGCTAAAGAGAGAGCTGCAGCAATGGCTATCGCAGGAGCACCACGTACCACCATCTCCTGTATCGCACTCCTAACGAAACTATTAAAACATTCGCGAAACTAATCAATCAAAAGATATGACTTTTAGTTTATGTTTTTTTTACCATCCATCTGCAGCATCACGGATCTCTAAGTAAGTAGTCTCCAAAGGAAGCTTCCTCTGCTCAGAGATTAAGTGAAGCGTTGGTTTGTGAAATTTCTATAGAAATGTGAAAGGGTTATTAGAGGAACCTGATCGAGTAACTGGAGAGAGCCAGGCTTGTAGCAGATAGACTTGAGGGTTGTGTCTCCTTCGCTGGACATGATTTACTTCTTGCAAGTTTCGATGAGACAACAAGTGAACGGCCTCGGAATAAAGGAATGCGAAAATACTCTTTGTGGGTGTGAGAAATCAGAATCAGATTCCTACAGCAACAAGGGACAAGGCGGCGTGAAACAAGCAGGCTTTTTTATACCAAAACTAATCCATTTTTGAGTTAAAAAAAAAGGAAAAATTGTTTTTTTGGCAAAAAAAAAATACAAAGATATCATTTCATAGGATAAATTTACATTGATTGACAGCCACATTTCAAGAATTCAATTACATGAAAAGACACATTCAGCTTGTAACATATTTTTATCAATTAAAATGTCAAATTTATCCTTTAAATTGATATAAGACAAAACCTATAATTACTTTTTTTTGAATAAAAATATTTTAATTTATTGTTTTGTTTAACTTATTCGTCTTTTCTTATTCGTTCTGAATCCATACACACACATTGTTCATCTTCTTATTCTTTTTCAAATTAATCTTTGAACTCCTACAAATTATAAATACCTTTGATTTTAATATGAGTTTCTAGAATCCAGAAGCCATCTTATTCTTGAAAAATTTGGGAAAGCTAAATCTTTTGATTCTAAACAAGAATCATCGAGCTCCAATGGTGGTGGTGACGACCATAACACTTTACATTAACCCACCTAGCAGTGTTTGTTCCACGTTGCATTAAATCACCTCTTGTGACCTCGTTCTAACCTCCCAGAGTTCGTTGGCGTCTTCCTCCCCGTAGAAAAACCAATTGTCATAGGGCTCTCTTTTCTCTTCTCATCCGCATCCGTAAAGTCACCAGCTTTCATCATAGTGGAAGAAGTTTTGTCCTTGCGTCAAGCGGATCGAAAAGATTGAGCATTACCAGCTCTTTATGTTATTCTCCGGTGGGTTCCTCGTATCATAGGCGAGAAAACCAAAGCCCCATCTCTATGCGTCATGGTCCTATCTCGTATAGCTCAAGCCCTCCAATGAGAAGTTCTATCCACGACTCTTTTCGTGTAGGAACTAGTTGCTTGTTCAATTGATTCATAAGGAAAGTTGTGGGTTTGTGTGTGAATTACCAGATGGGATAGTCTTTATTTAGCTCTTGTAGACAAACTAAAATTCTTCGTGGAGCAAAGAAAGCTCATAGAGGATATATAGAAGAAGACAATCTCATCTACTTGTCCACTGTGTGTTAGAAATGGTTATGTATTGATGTCTCATATTTCACAATATTCAAAATCAAAACAATATCACATTATCTACCCCACTTCATTCATATACACCCATCCACAATACTATATATTTTTGTCTGCTTGACTCAAAGAGATTTGAGGGTTGTGTATCCTTCGCTGGACATGATTTACTGCTTCCAAGTTTCGATCTTTGAATGAGAGATACAACAAGTGAACGGCATCGGGATAAAGGAATGCGAAAAGTCCCTTTGTAGGTGTGAGAAATCAGAATCAGATTCCTACAGCAACAAGGCGGCGTGAAACAAGCCGACTTCTTTTATAGCAAAACTAATCCATTTTTGAGTTAAAAAGAAAAAAGGAAAATTGTTTTTTTTTTTGCAAAAAAATACAAAGACATCATTCCATAAGGCTAATCTCATCTAGTAAGTGTCCCATTACTAGCCTTTCTCTCTTGGTTGCGACGAAGATTGAAGCCCCCTAACTCTTCTTCTTCAGCGTAGTGTGTTCTCCGGTTTCCTTCTCATGGTGTGTGCTCCGGCTTCATATTCTACGGTGTAAAGATAAGCGAGTGGTCTTCAAATCTTCTTCTTTCTATTTTGATTTTTTGTTTGTTTGTGTATATCTTCTTTGTTGTGAGTTTTGATTATTTTATTTGAGAGGGAGAGAGAGAGAGAGAGAGATGGGGATTTGATTCATATGATAAAATGACACCCCTTCACATCTTCATAACATTTTATGTAAGTGGTTAGAAGAATCCTTGTCCACGATATCTTAAAGTAGCTAGTATTAGTTTTTAGATTTGGAATATTATGCTATTGATCGATTATAGATGATTGTGAAATGGAATTTAATTGTTAATGTTGATCGATCATAATTGCTTTTGAAATGGAATTGAATTGTTGGCTGGCGTCATATATGTGAATCTTGCTCTATTTCTTAGAGTAACCTTTTGATTTGTGTGATCTTAGTTTGAAAAAGAGTAGTCTTTGATTGTTCTGGTTTATCATTGTAGTTGTGATTCTTCTTAGTTTGTGATAATGAGTAGAAAATATTACCATACAGGTTTATCATTGTAGTCATGAGTGACTTAAGCGAGAATTATTGTAGTCTTCAATCAATTGAGAATATTTGTCAGTTCATTGCATTTGTAATTTGTGAATTTGTAGTAATCGTTTGAGAATACATGATGTTAGCTTTGTTATTAAGATTGATAGAGTATTAAGAGACAATAGTTTAGTGTATATGACATTAATTATTGATATCTACTGTGTTTTTTATTGTGTTTAATTTTCAGCTATGGAGTTGAAGTTGCCTAGACATCTATACAAAGAGGGTTTCGAACCTCAGGTTAAGAAGATTAACAACAGTTGCGGACTGGGAATTATTGAGTTACTGAGGAAAAAATGGAGCCAGAATTCGAGGAAGTGATGAAAGATCCTATTTTCTCGCATATTATGGTTATTGAGGAGATGGTCTGAAGTTTTCGGCGAGGCTGGTACACTCTTTCTTGTGTACGGGTTTGATGACAAGAAAGAAACATGAGAAGTGATTCACATTTGCAAGGAGGCCTTTGCGTTTGGATTGCAAGAGTATCATGATGTCACTGGTTTGAAAGTGAAGAAAGAGAAGAACCAGTTTCTAGTGAAATGGAAAGATGACATGAGTTTTTGGAGTAAGATAATAAAGACATGTGGGAAAATTAACTTGAAGATGATAAAAGAAGTATTTGGACGAGAGCAGTAGCTGGACTTGGGTTGATAGAGTGAGAATGATTTATCTTTATGTTATTATGGGTGTGGTGATGTGGAGGGATGAGAAGGCGAATTTCCCGCATCTCTACATGAAGTTGGTGATGGATTTGGAGAAGCTTCACATGTATTCGTAGGGTCTGTACTCCGTATGATTTTCTGCTGAAGTTGATTGATAAAAAGGGGATAAATTGGAGCACAAAGAGGAGTACATGATGGAAGAATTCTTATTTTGTTTTCAGATTTGGATTATGGAAGCTATTCCTACTTTTATAGAGATTTGTGGCAGAAAAGTCAACAACAATTTCACAGGTCCTATGTGTGGTAATTGGACAGGATGTGCAAAATGTTCTTATGAAGACATCATTAGCCTTGAGACTTTATTTCCCGAGAAGATTTGCATATATTGTTCTAATAAAAATGTTTTGATTGTCTTGTTCACTTTACTAAAGATTTATTTGTCTTATAGGGGATATTACATTCAGTCATGAAATTCCACAGAGATGGAGTGGTCTGTTTGGCTACTGATTTTGTAAGGAAGTATGAGAATAAAGATAAAAGAGTGGATCACATTCTTGATATGATCCTAGGAAAATATAACATGAGCAATCATGTTTGGGGAGTAGTAGAAGCCACAAGCTCTGAAATGAAGGAAGTTAACGAAGAGGAATGAGAGGAAGGAGAGGATGAAGCTGAAACTGAGATTGACGAGAGTAGTCAAATTACAGAAATGTGGATGGAACAACTAATGTTTCGGGAAGAAACAAGAGAAAGCATGTGGACCGAGGAGCAGATGCAAGGAAGAAGAAGGTGGTGTGCTAGCTAGTTGGTTCAACGAAGGGGAGCATTGACACAAATATGAAAAGTTTTTAGAGGGTCTGGTACAAGCATATTTTGATACTTTTGAGGAGAAAATCTGTCAATAATTATTGGATAGAATGGACAAATTTGAGACAAAGGTAACCGACAAGTTGGGGAAGATGGAGAGTGAGCTTACACAGCTCAAGGCAGCTTTATTGTTAAGTGAATTGGCGGGAAGACTGATCAAGAAAGCGGTCCTAGCAAGAGCAAAGTAGAGATTGGTCCTATCAAGAGCAAAAAAAAAGACACAACTCCATCAAAAAAAAAGGTAACCAGTAAGAGAAGGAATTAAGAGTTGTTGGAAATTGGAACTAGGCGACTGGAAGTAGCTTTTTTGAGCTAGGTTGTTGGAACTTGGAACTAGACATCATCACATTTTGTTTGTGTAATATATAGTGGTTGTGACTTTGTAATGCTTTATTGTGTAATATGTAGTTAGAATGACGTTTGTTTGTGTAATATGTAGTTTGAACTTGACGTTTATGTAAAGGATTTAGTTGGAATTTGACATCTCAATGTTTAATTTGTTTATGTAATATGTAATTAGAACTTGACATTTATGCTATTATACTCTCTTATATCTTTTTATGTTTGTCATCAGGTTAGGAAAGATAAAGATTTAAACAATGATGATTTGTTTGTCAATTTACCTAGAATAAACTTGTCTCAATCATCAGATATTGATCTTCAAATGGATGCAGAAGATTACTTGGAAAGTTGTTTGAAGAACCTTTCACAAGACACATTTTTTAAAGGTTTCGGTCTTTCTCAAACTAAAACCAAAGATCCATTGGATTGGCTGGAACCTAGACCATCATTGAAGATGTCAACACTGCAATTAGTTGACCGAAAGT
The DNA here is from genome assembly GCA_905132885.1 of Moricandia moricandioides. NCBI lineage: Eukaryota > Viridiplantae > Streptophyta > Magnoliopsida > Brassicales > Brassicaceae > Moricandia > Moricandia moricandioides. Next base: position 9,353 of record CAJHQQ010000132.1, read on the forward strand.
TAAAGCTAGCGGGCGAAGAAGATCCTGATCACAGCTTAGTGTTTGTGCGTGACGAAGATTTTGAAAAGATGCAAAACTGGCAAGATACAAGAACGTAAGTTATTCATTTGTATATATTATGATGTTGTTATTGACAATTATACCATTGTATTTTGATTACAAAGCTATACAGATTGGCCCTTCTGTGTTAAATGAGGAATTATGTGATCGTATTATGAGTGCAAGCAAGTGGCTTTACAATCATGTAAGAATTCAATTAACGACTTCTAATAACTGTTAGATATTTTATAAACTGTTTACTAACAACAACCTTGTTCTTTTAGAAGATTAATGTTGTAATGTACTTATTCTGAGAAAGAACAACACTTCGACGATGGAAAATGGATCGTGTTGCTTTCAAGACATGCGTCTTCAGTAACCTTATCGCTTCGATTACAAGTTCTTGTTGGGTATTAAGAAGTACAAGATTGATCCTTTATTACTATAATACGATAAAGGTGAACTGCCTTCTCATGGAAGAACATGAAAGTTGTGGAATGTGGATGTGGATCGGATGTACGTTCTTGTATGGGTCAATCACAACCATTGGATTTCTCTATGCATCAGTTTCGTGACTAGGCATATCGATGTGTTTGGGGTTAAAAAAAGATCAACGAAGTGGAAGCATTCACGCATCTTGTACTTCAGATTGTCAAGGCCGTTCAGTCATTGAGAGTGCAGAAGCATCTCAACATCACTCCGTACAATGTTTCTTATGGGATCCTAAAACCTGACCTGATGGGATCCATCTCCTAAAACCCGACATATTTAAGCTTAAAAACCCTAACTATTCCTCTTAGACCTTTAATTGGCATCGTCGTTTGTCTGAGTCTCCTCTTTCTCTCCAAAATATTTCTCTTAAACATGAGTACACAAAGGCGATTCTTTGAAGGAATACCATATAGATGTTGGTGTGGACATAGGGTTGTGATATTCTACTCAAAAACACCTGAGAACCCACACATGAGATTCTATAGATGCGAGATTGGGCTACATGTTTCAAATTTTCGCTAAGCTTGACTCGATTTTTACATTGTTTCAAATTTTCGGTTCTAAACTTAACTAGATTTCCCATAGTTTCGATTTGTTATTCACATTGATTTCCCATAGTTTTGATTTGTTTTGATGTGGCGAAAGAAGCAAAACCATTTATTTAAGTGGTGTGATGAAGTTTTGCTTGATGAGATTCAAAGGGTAGATGTTGAGCAAAGAAGAATTGCAGAAGATATTGAAGATCTGAAAGGAAGTTTGAAGGAAAAAGTGGAGGAACAAGCTAGGAAGCAGAAAAATTTCATTGAAGAAAATTGTTTAGGATCTATTTTATGGCTTTTTGGAAAATTAAGTAGCCAAATGAAAGAGATTGTTGTACGAGTTCTTACGTTTTTTTCAAACTTGCAATGAATAAGTAACCAAGTTTTTCTTTATACTGGAATAAGCTTATGAATGAAATCATTTTTTCTGGATCAAGAATGATGTATAGGCAATTGTAGTCGATGTACTCTGTCATTATCAACATGAAACTTAAATAAAGTTGTGAAAAAACATGAAACAAAGAAAACGAAAAAAAAGTTGAGCCAAACTAAAACAAAGTTACTAGAAATCATTCTTGTAGTCTGAAAAATTGAAACAAAGAAAATAAAACAAAGTTACGCCAAACTGAAACAAAGTTACTAATAATCAAGCAAAAGTAATCTGAAAATCTGAAAATAAATTCGCGGAAATACATCAAAGAAATCGACTTTATTGGCATCTTGTAAGTTGCTCTGTTGTGGCCAGCAACACCACATCTCCCGCACTTGCGAAGCTGACCCCTCTATGATCCTTGTGATGATCGAATTTTGTCTGAACTGTTTCATATATGCATTTTCTTTTTCTTCCAAGAGACTTTCTTGTCTCAGGCAGTAGCACTTCAAAATTTTCCACATCTTCTGGGACAGACCAAGCATCTTAGAAACAACAATAAGATTTATGCTTTCTTAATAAGCTTCTCTCTAAGCTCCTACAGTGTACATCAAATCAGTTAATGTGTGTGGTTCCATGCCAACATAGAAACAGGCTTTTATTTTGTATCTACAAAGGATCTTTAAGAGGTCGTACTTCCCACAAGAACAAATCCGTTTATCCAGATCAACAAAACAGTCAATTGTATCGCCTTTTACAAGCAATTGATTATCGTTTACAGAGTAAACTACAAAAAAAATTCCTTTTTGATTCTCCTATCAATCTTTTCCTCCACGTAAATGGCCAAATGATGTGTATGCTTCAAAATCAATATCTTACGCTTAAAAACCCAGCGTGTCAACATTTCTCTAATACTGTCCAACAAAGGAATTACGGGAAACTCTCTCGGCGTACGCAAGGCAGAATTTAAAAACTCAGCATGATTAGTTGTCCTAATGTCATACTTGTATCTAGTAAATTGACATTCTAGCCCACTTTTTCACATCCGCTTTCATAAGATAATTTCCAATTATTGGAATGATAATGCAAACATGAGCAAACGTCTTCTTGAAATCAGCCACTCTATAAGCCTTCAAAGCCTTAGAAACCAACCCAACTAACCCCTTCCCCTTGTAATATATTACCACACTATTCAACAAATGATGAATACAAATACCATGTTTCGCTAGCGGATACACGTTCTCAACTCCCTTTGCTATAGACCCTTGTCTGTCTGAAATAAAAGCCAACCCATTATCATCAGTAACAACAACTCTTAATCGTCTCATAAACCATTCATAGGACTGATTATTCTCAGAGTTTGAATTTTTTATCTAAAGTAGTTGCAACAAGTAACACCCCTTTGAATTTACTCTTCAAGAATGTTCCATCAACAACAATAACACGCCTCATGACTTTGCTAAAACCTGTAATCGATTGACCAAACGCTATAAACAGATAGTGAAATCTACCATTAATGCCAGTCTCATAAGAGGAATGTGTACCCAGATTGGCATGTCCCTACATGTACATGTATTTCGGTATTTTCCCATAACTTAGCTCTGGAATACCTTTGACAACGCTGACTGCAAATTCCCGCGAATCCTATGCTAAATATTTTGAGATCTCACATCCATAATCGGTACGCATAATCTGAATAATATTCTTTACTTTAGGCCCTTCTTTGACACCTTCATATTTATGCATCATCAAACCCTCTATTGTTTTCAATGAAGTTGTTTTACTATACCTTGTTTTGCTTGAAGGTGCGCATGAATGTTCACCGACATACTTATTAATAATAAGATATGTGGAGCCCTTCAAACACTCTGCTCGAGCACCCCAATTGCAAGCATTATCTACGCATCTAATACACCAAAATGCTTTATTGGATTTGATAACTTTGTACATAACTCAAACCTTGCCCTCGATACTGTTTTGTTGAGGAAAATATCTCTTTTCTTAACCAATCCAAGCACATAAATCTTTGCCAAATTTTCTATGTTTTCTTTTTCAGAGATGGTGCCAACATTATAAACATTTCCATTATTATCGTTTTGCTTCATCTTTCCTTCATTCGTCTCCTTATGTTTATCACCCTTAACATTACTTGAAGCTCCCACATTGTCACAAGGATAACACTCCTCCTCTTCACTAGTAGTTGAACCATTTGGCACCTTATTAAGTTCAAGGTCGACCTTATTTGTATTCTCTTGCTTTGATTTATAGGAAACACACAATCGAGTTAACTGATATTTCTTTAAAAACTCTAAAAAAAATTAAAGTTGGCGTGAGTTTCCAATGATCATCGGTGGACATCCTGATGAATTGATCAACCCAATAGGTAGATAACTCAACTCCAAATCGAGATTTGTTTCTTTGAAACAAAAATCTTCTAAAACGATTTTTTGTAACTTTTCTAGAGAGGAGCTCAATTCCAAAGCAAGTAACATTCCCCCCCCCCCCCTTCTTTTCTTCGACAGAGAAACTCCATTACGAGGCTGCAACCAATTCTCATACATCACAATAGGCATATATATGCATCATGGAAGAAACTTTGTTGAAAATTTTGTGAAAAAACAAGGAATATGGAAGAGAAGTGGTTGAAGAAGGTGCAAGCAAGAATCCATGATTTTTTAGTTTTTTGTGCATAAATTCGATTTTTCAAATATGGAAATAAAATACTTCCAAATATTTTTCCCATATTTTTGGAATTGTTCATACTTATCCATAGAATCTGAATCCTACTTTATGTAGAATACAGTTAATAAGTTTGAATTCAATTTCTACAGGTCTTAGATTTTAGTAATGTCACTACAAGAAAACAATTTTTTAACTACGAAATTTAACGAGGAAAAAGGGACCTCGTAAATTTACGTGCCATTTACGAGAACATTACGAAGAAAGCCCCAAACCACGTAGAATCCTCGTAAAAAAACGAAAAACAGGTTTCCTCGTAAAATCGACGTCATGTAGCGAGAACTTAACGAGGCATAATGAGTTTCCTCGTAAACGTCTCGTAAGTCTTACGTGGACTTTACGAGGAAACAATATACCGAGGAAACAACGATGCCTACTGGTTTTTAGTTGTAAACGTGTTTGTTTGGGGTGTATACCTACCAACTTTCCTCGTAAATTTGAGGTAAAATGTCATCTACCAATTCCAAAATTTTCCTATAAATATAGTGTTTGAGTTTGAAATGAAAGATACCCCAAAATTGAAAAAGTAAAAGAGAGAAACAATTGAAAGCGTGAAAGGAAAAAATGTCCGGAGATAGAAATATACAAGGGTTTACAAAGGCTTTGGCCGCAGGGCCGTCAGCGAGTTATCAACATAAAAACCTTAAACCTAATCGAGTCACAGCTTGATAACAAAAGACGGAGAAAGATAAGAAAAAGGATTTGATTGATTTCGTACTGAACCTTATGAAAGGCTGCCTACGTACCCCTTTCGAGGATCAAGTCGAACGTAGTCCAGTTGATAGAGCTGGACCAGAGATCGAATTGCCTGGGCGAGTTAGTCTAGTAATTGAGCGCCATTCATAGAAACCGAACTTGTCGAGAAAAAGCCTAAGTTTCTAAGTGCGGAAAATTCTAAGTCTAGAAAAATTGTAAAAGTCTCAGATGAGAGCTCTCAAAATCGTCCTCTTGCTTCTGCCCTATGCCTCTTGCCTATATACTCCCTTCCTAGGCGGTTTAGTCTTTCCATTTCGCCCAGATTCGAGTTTATCGGGAATCTTCCATTTTTCTCGGTCTTTCCTTTTTTCCCGCGGAAATCTTCTATTTATCTTCAAACTTGCCATTTACCTTCAAACTTGACATTTATCTTTCTTTTGCGGGTAAATCGTCAAAACGTTATCGTATCTTTGGGTTAGATTTCGTTAAGATCGCGAGATGGGCTTTTATCACGTTTTAGGATCTTCCGAGCCGTTTTGTGATAAATCCGTGTTGCGACTTTATACGAGATCGTTTCCTGATCCGATGCCGTTTTTAGTAAATTCCCCGAGTTAATCGTAAAGTTTAGCTATGTTCGTTTTCTTCGGTTAATCGCTGCCGTTTTTACGATTCACTCGACGATTTTTATTAAAAACGCGTTTTTTACGATTTTTACGAAAAATCTCGAATAAATCGTATAGTTTAGGCAATGTTTGGTGTTTCGTTTAACCGTTGCCGTTTTATACGATTTCCTCGAGTTCTTTTCGAGAAAACAAAGTTTTACGGTTTTTATCGTAAAACTCGAACGATAGGACGGATCGAGACGAAACGGGAGACATTTCGACCGTGGTTGGAACATGATCGTGTCGAAGGACGTAAGCCTTGAATCGGGGATGTGGGAGATCAAGGCTCGGGATGGTTGGCTCGGCGTACGGCGGGCCTAGCCGGACCGGTTCAGCTCGCCGTTCGGCGAGCTGCCCGGGAAGCTTCTAGCTCGCCGAACGGCGAGCTGGGCAAGCTCGGCGAGCTAGTCGTGCCGGGACTAGCTCGCGTTTTACGACGGTTTCAGTTTTTCGCGGTTTTGTGCTTAACTCGGACGATCGTGTAATCGACGTTTGTTTCGTTCTTCCGAGATAATGATCTTCCGAGTTTTCCGCGGATTTCCTTTGTTCGGAAATCTCTTTTGGATTTATAAAACGATTTCTCGAGTTTTATAAAACAATTTCTCGAGTTTTATAAAACGATTTCTCGAGTTTTATAAAACGATTTCTCGAGTTCTATAAAACGATTTCTCGTGTTTTATAAAACGATTTCTCGTGTTTTGTAAAATGACTTCTCGAGTTTTATAAAACGATTTCTTGAGTTCTATAAAACGATTTCTCGTGTTTTATAAAACGATTTCTCGTGTTTTATAAAACGACTTCTCGAGTTCTATAAAATGACTTGTCGAGTTTTATAAAATCATTTCTCGAGTTTTATAAAATGATTTCTCAAGTTTTATAAAACGTAATTTTATTTTTACTTTTGCGGAGACTTGTAGCCATCGATTCCGTCATAACCGATTTTGACACCAACAGTTAGCCCCCCAGCTCGCTAGAATCTTGAGCTTCTAGCGTAAGGTTCTTGCGAGTGGTTAGCCAGTTTTAGTTAAGTTAGGCGGAATTAATGGTTGGAAAGATCCGTTAAGATTAGGGCTGCGCCTTGTGAAGGCTGTCTACGTACCCTATTGAAGGGATCAAGCCTTTCGTAGTTCGTTTTGGAGTTAAGGTTCGTATGACCTGTTTCGCAGTGAGACCTTTATAGTCTAGTTATGTGTCGTGTAGAAATTATCGAGCATATTGATGTTGATGGCGTCAGTTTGCGTTTTTTTTTAAGAGCGTGTTTTTATTCGTATTAATGTAGCGGGAAGAATATGAGTTGATATTGAGGGAGGTCCGCAAGTTGTCGTCTCGCATTCCTTTTCCTTTGTTGATCGCCTTGTTCGTTTGCTCGTTTTAGGATGTTTAGTAAATCGAGTGAGCGTTTAGATATAGACGAAGAGACATGCCTTTAGGATCTCGATTCATGCCTTGAGACATTAGAGACCAGTGTGCTGGGTTTAGGGCAAGACCTAGGTTTACTTTCGGATTGAGGCTATGCGATGACTAGTCGGCTTTCGTTTTGCCTGTTGCAATTTTAACCTGATTCCATACCGATTTAGAATCCACGATAGGTTCTCGGCTTATACGATTCGTCTTGTTGGAACCGAGCATCTCACCGGGAACAATTTCTAAGTTGCCCGGAAGTGCTGACCAAAAGTTTTGATTTCTTTTATAGCGCTATTACCCTTGTGTCGGGTGTTCGAGAGCTATCTCTGCGAGATAACTTAGTTTGTTTAGGAGTGTTGCGAGTTTGTTGTGATCAGCAACAAACTTTTTAGATGTTTACGTTGTTTGGGCCCTCGCGAAGGATACGTACGTTAAGAAGTTTTGCGTATTTTATAGTCGCGAACGGACTGTTAGGTCTTCCAAGAAAATGACTTTATCGAGGAAGGTATTTGTATCGAAAACCTATTCACCGGGCGTCTGCGACGTCTCGCAGTGCCGAAAGTTGGTTTTTATTTTCTGTGCCGCGTTTCGTGTTCGAAACGTTTGCGGGCTCGAAGATGTTTCGCGGTGTTGCGGGGGTTTTGTCTTAACCCTGATTTGCAGGAACACTTTGGTTCGTTTGCGGGTATTCGCAATTAAAACTTACATTCCTGTTTGGATGTTAAGTAGTTTTATGATTTGTGCTAGAGCAATTAGGACCGAGAGGTCGCGTAAGTTGTTTCCCCGAAACGAAGCGTTTTTCGTTACGGTGCTTTGTGAAGTGTTGACCCTCCGAGATTCTTACGGCTTCGGGAGCTCTGTTACGAGCGTTTTCCTACACGTCGGATTTTGTAGGCAACTTGCTTTGGAAATAGTGTGAATCGTCAGAATACAGAACTTAGCCGATTTTCGACAAGTTTGCATTATCCGTTGAATGTATTGGCTCGGCGTGAAGGTTGTATTCGGCCGCACAGCCAAGGTCGTATTTGGTAGAGGATTAGACCATGACACTTTCGTGCTATCGATAAGGTCGAGTCGGTTTGTAAACTTGGCATTGAAGTGAAGCGTGATCGGACAATAGTCACGTAGCGTTTGTCGAGCTTGATATGCCAAGTATGCCCGTGGTTTCAGAAAACGTTTTTCCGTTGTAGGTTTGATTTGTACGACGAAAGTTTCGTATAAACTTTCCTTTGTATGGAAGTTGTTTCCTTTTTCTTTTTTACTCGAGGGAGACAGAGCCTAAGAAGCTCGATGCAGAGCTCGTGCGGAGTCGCTTGCGGGGCGGTTTCATTCCGGGATGTAATCGGGAGGAATGAGAGCGGATGCTCGTGAACCGAATGGCTAAAGAGTGAGATCTTTCAGATCGTGGCGCGAGGAAGCAAAGTTTAAATTGGTCGCTCAGTGCCGGATCGTATAGCTTGGTTTTCGCTATAAGGAAAGTACTTTTTGCAAAACCTGTTACGTTTATTTTCGAAAGTTACTTCGTTATGCAATGATCCTGACTATACGAAGGATTTCTCGCGTAAGTAACGGGCGATGAATTTAGTAAATCGGCACGACGCATTGGGTTAACAATGTTTCCGCAGATTTTTCGAGAAACCTTTCCGCTTAGTTTTTGATAGTTTTTCGGAGTCACTCGTGGAGTTTTACAAAAATTTATTTCACCGAGATCTAGTCGCAAAATGTTTTAGCGGGTTTCTCGGACGGAATGAATCACATGATCAGCAATAGGATCAGTCGGCGAGAAGGGAGGACGTGTTCTCTATTGCTGCTTTGTGTTCTCGATTTTTCTTTCGCCGCAAATGTTCTTGACATTATTCCGTGACTCACTTGGTTTGACGGAAAATGAGATCAATGCTTCGATGCCTAAAGATTTCTCGTATAATTTTTTGATTCTTATACGACACTTGTTTTATCAAGTTCGAGAAGATCTTTATGACTTCGGCAAATCATCGAGTTTCACTCTGAATTTTTGCAGAGATTTTCTAACCGCATGATTGCGACGAGAGATGCTGTATATTCCTCGAGATTATTTCCCCGACGGTTTGGATCAGTCTTTAGCGTTTAGACGGTTTTTAGATTGTCGTTTGCTTTTGGGATGATTTTGACGAGGCGTCGCATTGTCCGACTATTTTTCTGTTTTTTTTGGCGAGAGTTTGCTTTATAGAAAGCGTTTTCTCGATGCGAGGGAAAATATTCGACGAAAAGAAAAAAGATGAGTTTCCTTTGAAGGATTCGGATGATCGATAATCCGGGTTGGTTAAAGACCGTGGTGGATTGGCGATGACTTGGAGTATGTCTGATTTACGAAAATTTCTAGGAGCGAGTCGGTTTTAAGACGACGTCAGCGTCTCTAGCTCCTTCTTTCTTTTAAGAAATGAGTATGCTCGAATGCGTGGCGATCGTTTCTCGGTTGTACGAGAGATTGGATCAGTTTGCGAGTTATGCCTTAGTTTCATCGATGATTTGGAACCGCCTATTCTTTGTTCTTCGTCTTTTGACTTAGTTTTGTATGAATCGGTCTTCGACGAAATACCAACGAGAGTTTCGGAGTGAAGAAGGGATTTCATCGTCCGAGTTTATGCTCTTGTTTCTTCGTACTGCTGGTTTTATTTAACCGACTAGGTGCGTTTTGTATATCAAAAAATCAATCACGTGTTTATGATTGGATGTTTTCGACTTTTCATGGCAGAGTATTGTAAAGCCGGATTGCGTTTAGACAGTTCAGATCTCTCGTATAGTTTAGGCAACTTTGGTATTAAGTCAACCGTTGCCGTTTTAGACAATTGATTCGAACTTATACGAAGAAACAAGTCTTTGCGGTTTTATCGTAAAATCCCGATGGAAATTCCGATTTAGACGAAACGAGAATCAGCACGATCAAGACTCGAGAGAGAAATTCGGGGATTGGTTTAGCTCGACGTAGGGCGAGTCGGGTGAACCCTTTTAGCTTGCAGTGTGGCGATCTGGATGGTAAGAACCCTTGGGGGAAAAGTCAGCGCCTCTTGGGCGAGCTAGGCCCTTGGTTCAGCTCTACGTTCGGCGAGCTAAGACGCTTGGTTTAGCTCTACGTTCGGCGAACTAAGACGCTTTGTTTAGCTCTACGTTCGGCGAGCTAAGACGCTTGGTTTAGCTCTACGTTCGGCGAGCTAAGACGCTTGGTTTAGCTCTATGTTCGGCGAGCTAAGCCAGCTTGGTTTAGCTCTACGTTCGGCGAGCTAAGACGCTTGGTTAGCTCTACGTTCGGCGAGCTAAGCCAGCTTGGTTTAGCTCTATGTTCGGCGAGCTAAGACGGCTTGGTTTAGCTCTACGTTCGGCGAGCTAAGACGCTTGGTTTAGCTCTACGTTCGGCGAGCTAAGCCAGCTTGGTTTAGCTCTACGTTCGGCGAGCTAAGCCAGCTTGGTTTAGCTCTACGTTCGGTGAGCTAAGACGCTTGGTTTAGCTCTACGTTCGGTGAGCTAAGCCAGCTTGGTTTAGCTCTACGTTCGGCGAGCTAAGACGCTTGGTTTAGCTCTACGTTCCGCGAGCTAAGCCAGCTTGGTTTAGCTCTACGTTCGGCGAGCTAAGACGCTTGATTTAGCTTTACGTTCGGCGAGCTAAGACGCTTGGTTCAGCTCTACGTTTGGCGAGCTAAGCCAGCTTGGTTTAGCTCTACGTTCGGCGAGATAAGACGTTTGGCTCGGGTGATCTCGATTTGTCGAGTTGACTTGTTTTCGTCGTAGAATCTCAACGGAAAGTCCGATTGAGACGAAACGAAAAGCTGTATGATCGAGATTGGAATAGGATCAGGCTTAGGATCCCGAGAATCGTGTCCAACTTGCCATTGGGCGAACTGGTCAAACCTTCACACGTTGAGATTTCTCCGATTTGGTTACGGGGTTTGATTGGTTTTATCGTTGCCCTTTTGTTTAGATGGAGAAATCACGAGCTCGTTTCGTGCTCTTTCCGTGGTGAAGAGTCGCGATTAAGTTTTCGATTTTATTAATTACTACAGAGTTTGCGTGAGCATTGGCTATAGGAGCAGTCGTTGCTAGAGTTGTTTTACCAGCATTTTTGCGAGTTGCGACTTTGTCTTTCATATATCCAGACATCATTTTGATCAAGCATTTTGCGGCTATGAGTAAGAATAATCCGACCCCCCCTCCTTCTAGCGCCAAACTGTGGGAACCAAAATTCACCTACTGTCGATTTCCGTTAAATAAGGAAATTTAGGAAAACCCTAATTTTCCAGAGGAACCGGATCTCTGCGAAAGCCAACGACAAGTAACCAAATAAATGTGAAAAAATATGAAAAACGTAATAAAACGAATTTATAGAAAAAGTAGATCTTATTTCGATCTCGCGTAAGAGCGTTGCGATCATTACAAGGGTTTACAAAGGCTTTGGCCGCAGGGCCATCAGCGAGTAATCAAAATAAAAACCTTAAACCTAATCGAGTCGTAGCTTGATAACAAAAGACGGAGAAAGATAAGAAAAAAGATTTGATTGATTTCGGACTGAACCTTATGAAAGGCTGCCTACGTACCCCTTTCGAGGATCAAGTCGAACGTAGTTCAGTTAATAGAGCTGGACCAGAGATCGAACTGCCTGGGTGAGTTCGTCTACTAAATTGAGCGCCAGTCATAGAAACCGAACTTGTCGAGAAAAAGCCTAAGTTTCTAAGTGCGAAAAATTCTAAGTCTAGAAAAATTGTAAAAGTCTCAGATGAGAGCTCTCAAAATCGTCCTCTTGCTTCTGCCCTATGCCTCTTGCTTATATACTCCCTTCCTAGGCGGTTTAGTCTTTCCATTTCGCCCAGATTCGAGTTTATCGGGAATCTTCCATTTTTCTCGGTCTTTCCTTTTTTCCCGCAGAAATCTTCTATTTATCTTTAAACTTGCCATTTACCTTCAAACTTGAAATTTATCTTCCGTCTGCGGGTAAATCGTCAAAACGTTATCGTATCTTCGGGTTAGATTTCGTTAAGATCGCGAGATGGGCTTTTATCACGTGTTAGGATCTTCCGAGCCGTTTTGCGATAAATCCGTTTTGCGACTTTATACGAGATCGTTTCCTGATCCGATGCCGTTTTTAGTAAATTCCCCGAGTTAATCGTAAAGTTTAGCTATGTTCGTTTTCTTCGGTTAATCGCTGCCGTTTTTACGATTCACTCGACGTTTTTTATTAAAAACGCGTTTTTTACGATTTTTACGAAAAATCTTGAATAAATCGTATAGTTTAGGCAATGTTCGGTGTTTCGTTTAACCGTTGCCGTTTTATACGATTTCCTCGAGTTCTTTTCGAGAAAACAAAGTTTTATGGTTTTTATCATAAACTCGAACGATAGGACGGATCGAGACGAAACGGGAGACATTTCGACCGTGGTTCGGAACATGATCGTGTCGAAGGGCGTAAGCCTTGAATCGGGGATGTGGGAGATCGAGGCTCGGGATGGTCGGGTCGACGTACGGCGAGCCGAGCCGGACCGGTTCATCTCGCCGTTCGGCGAGCTGCCCGGGAAGCTTCTAGCTCGCCGAACGGCGAGCTAGTCGTGACGGGACTAGCTCGCGTTTTATGGCGGTTTCGGTTTTTCGCGGTTTTGTGCTGAACTCGGATGATCGTGTAATCGACGTTTGTTTCGTTCTTCCGAGATAACGATCTTCCGAGTTTTCCGCGGATTTCCTTTGTTCGGAAATCTCTTTTGGATTTTGAAAACGATTTCTCGAGTTTTATAAAACGATTTCTCGAGTTTTATAAAACGATTTCTCGAGTTTTATAAAACGATTTCTCGTGTTTTATAAAACGATTTCTCGTGTTTTAAAAAACGACTTCTCGAGTTCTATAAAACGACTTCTCAAGTTTTAGAAAACGATTTCTCGAGTTTTATAAAATGATTTCTCGAGTTTTATAAAACGTATTTTTATTTTTACTTTTGCGGAGACTTTTAGCCATTGATTCCGTCGTGACCGTTTTTGACACCAACACCATTTGCAAAGTTTCGAAACTACAGGAAATGTGGATATTAATAGCATAGAAGGATAGCGCTTTTTTCGATTCTACTATAGCTAACATGTTTCGTAGTTTTAGATAGCATTTGTAGAAATACAAAGGCTATATTTAGTTGGTCCGATTTTTATTCTACAAATACCTTTTAGAAACGTAGTATGCATTAACGCAAAAATACTTCATTTTCCTGCCAAATACTTTTAGTGAAAAACAAATAAGTTTTTATTTGTTCATTTTCCCTCTCATCCCAGTTTTTCCACTTTTACTCTCATTCACTTTTATTTCTAAATAAAAATCTTAATATATTTTCCCTTTTTTTAATTTAAAATTTTTACTTCTAGTTCCAAACTCATATTCTGACCCTAAATTCTAAATGTATACCATAATACAAATCATATACCTTAAATCATATAAGAATATAATTAGTCTGTTGACTAATTAAAGAATTTTATTATTCCTCTTTTCCACTATTCTCAGACATTTTTTTCTCTTCTGTCTCCGATTGAGAATCTCATCCATCGTCTATGTACTCCTCTTTCACGATCTCAAGCCCCAACCACCACTCTGTGGTCTACACTCACCCGGAATCGAACACGGTGGCTCTACTCTCAAGCCTCACCGATGTGTCTCTGCTCATCAATCTGCCGTGCTCTGCTTCACACAGCAATAGTCTCTCCATACGTTACGTTGGAGCTCTCATCCATCGCTGAGTTCGTGACCAAACCTTCTATGGTGTGTTCTTGCTTAACAACTGGCATCTCCATATTGTTCGTTTTCGTTGTAACCGGAATCATGCCTCACCGTCGGAATCATACGTCACCGTTCTCGTCGTCCCGGAATCATGCCTCACTGTTGCTAGTAAGCTTGTGAGTGTTTCAATAGATAAAGACTCCAATTTTTCTTTTTGTTCAAAGTGGATTATTTAATTGTTGTTGTTGCAAGAAAGTGTGAAGACCGTGTATGTGAGAAACGGAAAAGGATGGCGTCGGATATTACCAGAGATGTTCCCGTTCATAGTGTTTTATTTTTGTTTCATTTCTATGTTCTGAAAGATGCAATAACATTGATTCATCAGGAACAGGGGATTAGTAAGTTAAAGTTGTAAGCTTTAACTTAATTCTTAATGGATTTCATGAGTTTTTTCACCTATCACTAATCTATTTACATTCTTGGGTTTATTTTGTTTATTCACTGTTGTTTTCAGTTACTTGGAGCCTCTTGCAGTTGCTCTAGATAAAGAGAAGTGGAGCATGTGTGTTTACTCAAAGTGAAACAGAGTTTGATGGAGATTGTTGAGTTGGATATGGCTTCTCCTTTCTTCTCTCTCTCTCATAGGATTGGTTTTCTTCGTGGTTAAGAATCGTAGAATTCTTGCGAGCAGTTTGAACTTGTTCGGCAAGTTTTGTAGAATTAGGCGGAACTTTAATGGCCAAAAGTCCAAAGGTGAATAGTAAAGTATATATTTTTTTTTTAAGTTAAGGCTGCGCCTTGTGAAGGGATCAAGCCTTTCGTAGTTCTGTTGTGGAGTTAAGGTTCGTATGACTTGTTTCCCAGTTAAACCTTTACAGTCTAGTTATTTGTATTGGAACTTTCTCGGTCTCGAGACTAGCTTAGTACGCTGTTTGCTCTGGCCGAGTGTGGCCGTTATAGTTTTCGGACAAGCCGTGTGCGGCTTTATTAATGGAATCATCAGTGTTTGCGTTTTTAAGAGAGTGTTTTTATTTGTATGAATGTAGAGGGAAGAATACAAGTTGTCGTCTCATAGTCTAACTCTTTTTGTAGATCGCCCTGTTCGTTTGCCCATTCCAGAATTTTTGTTTAGATTTGAACGAAGAGACATGCCTTTAAGATCTCAATTAATGCCTTGAGACGTTAGAGACCAGTGTGCTGGGTTTAGGGCAAGACCTAGGTTTACTTTCGGATTAAGGCTATGCGATGACTAGTCGGCTTTCGTTTTGCCTGTTGCGAATTTAACCTGATTTTGTATCGATTTAAAGTCTGCGATATGTTCTCGTCTTATACGACTTGTCTGATCGAAATCGAGCATCCCCGAAGGTGCTGACCAACATTTGGATTTCTTTATAGCTTTATTACCCTTGTATCGGGTGTATGAGAGCTATCTCTGCGAGATAACTTAAGTTTGTTTAGGACTGTTGCGAGTTTGTTGTGATCAGCAACAAACTTGGTGGTAGATGCTACCGTTGTTTGGGCCTTCGCGAAGGATTTGTATCTTGTGCGTATTTTATAGTCACGGAAGGACTGTTAGGTCTTCCAAGAAAATGACTTTATCGAGGAAGGTATTTGTGTCGAAAAACTATTCTTCGGGCGTCTGCGACGTCTCGCAGTGCCGAAGATTTGTTTTTATTTTATATGTTGCATTTCGTGTTAGAAACGTTTGCGGGCTCAAAGATGTTGCGCGGTGTTGCGAGGGTTTTGTCTTAAGCCTGCTTTGGAAATAGAGTGAATCGAGAGAATGTAAAACTTAGTCATAGTGAAGACTTTTCTGCTTTGTTTTTGATTCTTCAGTGATAGTTCCTTGGAATCACTCACGGAGTTTTACCAAAGGTTATTACATCGAGATCCAGTCGCAAAACCTTTTAACGGGTTTCTTGAGCGGAACGAATCACTTGACCAGTGATAGGATCAGTTGGCGAGCAAGGAGGACGTGTTCTCTATTGCTGCTACTTGTGTTCTCGATTTTTGTTTGTCGCAAATATTTTCGATATTGTTCCGTGACTCACTTGGTTCAACGGAAAATGAGAGCAATGCTTTGATGCCTAAATATTTCTCATATAATTTTTTTAACTCTTATTCGAAACTTGTTTTATCAAGTTGGAAAAGATCTTTACGACTTCGGCAAATCATCGAGTTTCACTCTGAGGTTTGGTAGAGGTTTTCTAAACGCGTGACTGCGATGAGAGATGCTGTATAGTCCTCGGCTTTTTTTTCCCATAAGGTTTGGATCAGTTCTTAGCGTTTAGACGAATCTTAGATTGTCGTTTGCTTTTGGGATGATTTTGACAAGGTATCGCATTGTTCGAATATTTGTCCGCCTTGTTTTTGCAAGAGATTGCTTTATAGAAAACGTTTTCTTGATGCGGAGAAAAATGTTTTTCGATTACACAGAGATTTTATAATATTCTAACTTTGTCTTTATTAAAAGTTTCGAAAATTTTGAATACAAAGTGGATATTAAAAAATATGGGAGTATACGAATACTCATATACGCACCCACTCCCCTCCCCCGTTTTGGAAAAGGGGATAGCTGAACTCGTCTTTAGGCGAGCTGCCTACGTATTCCTTGCGGAAATCAAGCCATCTCGTAGTTATGATTGTTGGTGCGAGTGTGTTTACTCAGCTGTCGCAGACTTCTCGATCACTTTAGTCGCTGGATAGGTGTCTTGGTCCGGGTTTGTCTCCTCCGGTTGGGTAGAAGCGATGGGTTCGGAGGCTTGCTGCTTCTCGACTGTTGCTGGTTTGGGGTCGTTTTCCGCGGTTGGCGGTGTTAACTTCGCCCGTTTTGTTTCACGATTGCGACCGCCAATTTCCTTAGCTTATGTTCAGCTAAAAAGCACGACTGCGACTGTCTCTGCCATCCCCAAATTGCCGCGACTCCTGTAGGGGTCGGGAAATTGATGCCTAGATGTTTCGTCGATAGAACCGCCTTCATGGAGTTTATCCAGGGCGTGCCCATGATCACATTGTAGATGGCTGGACAATCGACGACCGCGAAGTTAACGATTTTCGTTACTTCTTTCGCGGCGACTGGAAGCCGGATCGATCCTAGAGTCATAGCCGTTTCGCCGTAGAAACTGGTCAACGGCTTTGGTATTGGCTCGACCTCCGATAAATCGATTCCCATGCGCACCAACGTATTACGGAAGATTACGTTGACGGTGCTTCCGGTGTCGACCAGGATTCGGGCGAATTCTAAGTCGCTTATGACTAAGTCGATGACGAGAGGATCGGCATGTGGTTGATCAATTCCGCCGGTTTCCGTGTCATCAAAAGCGATTACTCCCTTCGGAGTGTCATCCTTTGGTGCATTCCAACTCAAACCGGTTTCGGCTTTTCGTTGGTAGGACTTGATGGACGAGATGGTATCGCTGTAGTATTGCGATTCGCTGATGATCATATTGACCCTTGTGTGGTTAGTGTCGTTACTTTTCTCGCCTTGTCTTCGTCCGCGTTTCTCGCCCGGCTGGTTCCCTTGAGGCGGAGTTTCAGCTCGCGAGTTCCTATCAGTTTTCGGGGGGCGATCCGAATCGCGAATGAGGTCCTTCACGCTGGATACCTCAGAGAGTATTCCCGCGAGCAACTTTGCGGCCAGTTTGGCTCCGAGAACTTTGCAGTTCACGGTAGAGTGCCCGCGAGTCTGGTGGAGATTGCAGAAGGAATTTTCGTCGTAACTCGAGTTCCTTTACCACGTGTTCCCCGTATTTCGCCCCTGCTCCGATCCAGAATTGATGGCTTAGTTGTGCGCCCCTTGGAGATCTTGTCCCTCGTGATGGACAAATTTGTCGTTACGGGAGTTTTTCTTTCTCAGCTTCTGCTCGGACGCGATGTCCTTTGCGGACTATTTCGCCGGCTTATGCTGTTCAGACAGGAATTTAGTCTCCTCTTCAATGGTTATGTAATCGGTAGCTTTGTGGAGCGCGTCCTGGATCGTCCGCAGTTTCTCGAGAGTTATCCACTTTTGAAACTTCGACTTGAACCAGAGGGATTTTCTGAGCGCGTCGATGCCGGTTCTGCCGCTTATTCCACTAACCCTAGCCATGATAAGTTTGAACTTGCTCATGAAGTCGTGGAGAGGTTCGTCTTCCTTCAGGGATAAGCTCTAGAGGTTGGCGTGGGAAGTTTCCTGATTTATAAACATCGAGTATTGCTTCAGGAATTCGGAAACAAGCTGGTGGAAACTCCCGATTGAATTCTGCTTAAGCTTAGCGAACCACTCCAGCGCTGCTCCTTCTAGGTTTTCGATGAAAAGACGGCAGTAGCCCGCGTCTTTTTTTGCCATCCTTGAGCTTGGCTCGTCCCATGGTGATCTGGAAGGCATGCAGGTGCGCTTTGGGATCGGTCGTCCCATCGTAAGTCGGCACTCTGAGCTTTCCAGGATCTGGTAGCTTGACCTCGGTGATGCAAGCCGTAAAATGCGTTTTCCAAGATTCGTATAGCAGCCGATCTATCTTGGGCGCGGCGCTGGTAGCATGGTAAATTTTAGATTTCACCGCTTTTACCGCTGCGGCCGTTTTATTAATGTAGTCGCGGAGATCGCGAATCTCAGTTAGGTCGCCAGCAGTTTTCCGACCTTGTCGGCGTTTGCTGCGAGTAACTCGAGATCGTTCCTCTGCCGTTTTTGCGCATTGCACGCAGTAGAGCTCCTCGTCGTCCTCAGGAAGAGAATGCACGGGAGAGGATTCCGGCTGATGGCTGCGATTTTTCGTCCTCTTCGGATGGACGTCTGCGTATTTATTCGACGGATCGGATTGGTCGCTTGTTTCCAGGTTAACCCTTTCGACACCGTCTTGTTCGGTCTCCTGTCTGCGAGTAAGAGATTTATCTGATACGTTCAGCGTCGCGTCAGGGTTATCTATTTTGGAGTTTTGCTCCGGTACATTACCCTGCTCGGTTCTGGGACGATCCATAGGAGTCGCGAAATCAAGCCTCCTTCCGTGGATTTTAGTAGTTTTGCGGGGGCGAATCGCTTTGGTTTTCGCAGTTAGGGTCTCGGTGTTAGCGTTAGCGTTAACCGCGGACACATCTGGAGCTGGTGTTTTTTCAACGTTTTCGTTATCGACGCGAGTTGGTTGTTCTTCTGTCATCGTTTCTCGATTGAGCGTGTTGCGGCTTGAGTGTAAGATAGATCTAACCCCCCCTCCTTCTAGTACCAAACTGTGGGAACCGAAATTCACCCCGGTCGATTTTACGTAAATAAAGGAACTTAGGGAAAACCCTAATTTTCCAGAGGACCCGGCTATCTGCGGAACCGCACACAAACAATCAAGAACACGACAACAAAATAAAAAGATATGAAAAACGAGATAGAGAGCGAAGAGGATTCTTATTCCGAATTCTGCGTAAGAGTGGTACAACGAGAGTAAGTCTTGGCTGCAAGAGCTGATGGCGGGTTCCCTAGTTCTAACAACCTAAGACTGAAAATCCTAGTTGAGACGCAGCTCGATAACAAAAAACGGAAAGTTTCCTAATGCTAAATTTGGTGGTGAGAGCTCTGAAAATCGTGTCTTCTGATGTCCTTGGCATTCTGCTTATATACTCCCTCCTTAGGCGGTTTAGTCATTCCTTTTCGCCCAGATTCGAGTCTATCGGAAATCTTCCATTTATCTCGATCTTTCCATTTTTCTTCGGAAATCTTCTATTTATCTTCAAACTTAACATTTATCTTCTTTCTGCGAATAAATAGTTAAATCTTCATTGTATCTTTGGGGTAGCCTTCGTCTTAAACCGCGGATAGGTTTTTATCGCGTTTTAGGACTTTCCGCGCCGTTTTGCGATAAAAGCCGTTTTACGATTTTAGACGAGATCACTTCCTGATACGAAGCCGTTTTTATAAGACTTCTCGAGTTAACAGTATAGTTTGACAATATCCGATGTTTCGTCTAACCGTTGCCGTTTTATACGATTTACTCGAGTTCTTTCGAGAAAACAAGACTTTACGGTTTTTATCTTGATTGATAAGATGGATCAAGATGAAACAAGAGACGTTCAGAGCACGTTTGGATTCGAAGGACGTTTGCTTCGTGTCGGGAGTGCGGGGAACAGGGCTCGGATTGGTCAGCTCGACATAAGCCGAGCTGTTGTGAGACGATCAGCTCGCCGTACGGCGAACTGAACTGCCTGATTCAGCTTGCCGTACAGCGAGCTGTTGTAAGAAGATCAACTCGCCGTACGGCGAACTAAACTGCCTGGTTAACCTCGCCGTACGGCGAGCTGAACCGGTTGGTTCTGCTTGGCGCACGGCGAGCTGGTTCGATCGAACCTGCTCGTGATTACGGCGGGTTGGATGTTTCGGTTTTTTGATTAACTTGGGCAATCGTGTAGTATGAGATTGTTTCGTTCGTTTTTCCGAGATGACAATTTTCAAGTTTCGCGCGGGTTTCCTTTGTTCGGAAAGTCCTTAGAATTTTATAAAACAACTTCTCGTGTTTTATAAATGTATTTTTATTTTTTGCAGAAAGTTTTGGTCATTGATTCCGTCGTACCGATTTTGACCCCAACAATCTTGATTAAAAAATAAAATTTATATATATTTTTAACTATGAATTAATTTTTGATTTAATTTTGAATTATTTAATTATTTTTTGCTTATTTATGTTTAGGTGTAGTTTTTATATTTTTTTATTTTAATTTCGTTTGGGAATTATTTTAAATAAAATTTTAGATAATAAAATATAAATTAATAGCACGAAACATTTGCTATTGTTGTTTATTTAACTATAGCATTCGAAAGATCCGCTATCAAAAGTGTCGGATCTATTATAACGGGCGCTGTCAGAGCGGACAAGAAAGAACTATTATAGAAGACTCATAGCGTTTTCCGTCTGCTATTACTACTTATATTTCCTGTAGTGCGAGAACTACTTATTGCTGAGATAATAGACAATGGAGAAGAATCTATCTAGGAAGCTTTCACAGAAGAATGATAAAGCCTCAGAGAGTAGACATTGAGACTTATTTTGGAGCAAGTTCTGATCTTTATCCGGACTGAATCAGATCTCCAGAAGTCAAGCTAATGACTATAAATAAGAGCTGAGTGGGAGGACACCCATTCTTAGGAAAGTTCTAATTTTATTTTTCTTAATTTTATACTTATTTTCACATTTATTTATCTCAGAAAAATATGATGACAATAACAACGACACTGTAGCTCTTACGCGTCGATCAACATTGTTCATCACGCGTCGATCGATACTGTTCATCCCGCATCGTTCAATACTGTAGCAAGGTTACTGTTCATCGTAAAAAAGATCCAAGGAGTACGAGTTTCCACAAGAATTGACGATGGCTAGCTAGCAACGATCGACAGAGCATCAGCAGTATCAATCGCCACTTAACTATGTTGATCAATAATCATATACAAGTCATGTATATCGTCTTTTTTTTTTGTTAAATTCGTACTTATGAATTATTTCTCCACCGATTTTAGATTTTATAACACTAGCGATAGTGTAATCTAAATATGGGGGAGGTTCTTCTAATATTGTGTTTTATGCTGAGTCTTACAAAAACAAAAAACTGATCTAAGTAGACGATTGCTCAGTACATCGACCGATGACACCAGCTCGATATTGATCGACAACACTTCATATCCAACAATCAATTGTCACTTCATTGTGTCGATCGATACTTTCATCATCAAGCAGGTATATCGTTCTTACTTGTTAAATTGTGTACTTATGATTAGTTTTAAACATAACTCCGACTAGATATACACTAGGAACAGTATAATTTAAATCTGGAGGGATGTTTACTGATGTTAGTTTGTTCATGAGTTACATGAGTTTTTACTGAGTCAAGAAGAGGATTATGATCGTTTTAAATGTTTGCTTATTATCTAACCACACTATATCACAATTCTTAGATTTGTTGACAGTAGAGTCACTACAAGAAAACGTAACATATATAGTATGAGGAAAACGCTATTAGAGGATAATATACGTTATGGCGAACGCTGTGTTTACCCCGCAATTTTTTCTCGGGAACATTATATAACGTTTTATGTGTGATATGTTAAAATATTAGTTCGATAGCGTTTATTAGTTATGCAATTTTTATATATTCAATTATATAACTTACAGTAATATATAATAATTGCTATTGTAGTGTAGTTTAAAAAATTAAAAAAATATATAAATAAAATTATTTTAAAAATATATATATATATATATATCAAAATTGTTTACAAAATATCCACAATATAAACAAAAACTAAATGAAAAACCTTAACAAACACTAAACCAAAACGTAAAAAACCTATGCTTTCATCATTGTCATGAAACCCACCATCTTCTCTGTCACTGTTATGTCACTGTCATTGTCATATATATATATCGAAATTGTTTACAAAATATCCACAATATAACACAAAAACTAAATCAAAAACCTTAACAAAAACTAAACCAAAACGTAAAAAACCTATGATTTCATCATTGTCATGAAACCCACCATCTTCTCTGTCACTGTTATGTCCATTCTCTCTCTCCCTCGTTTCAGCTTCAGCTTCTACTCCTTGGTCTCTTTCACTATCATCGCCATGACCACCAAGATGATAATAGTGGAGTCAAGTGTCTTGAAACTTTCATCAATCGCATATGTCTTCTCTCTGTCTCATCTGTCTTCCTTCTTCTACAATCAACACAAATCATAAAAAATAAAAGCTCAAACAAGAAAGGAAAGAAACAGAAGAATCTGTACAAGAAGAACAATAGTAATGACAACAAGTGTGAAACAGTGAGTTCTCACGTAATCAAACAATGATCACTAAACAAATATATCTGAACTCTACTCGTGTGATCTCCACATCACTTAAGCATCTGATTCTTGTTGTGGGTACTGTTGGGGTTAGGATTCGGCTGCAGAAGGGAGATGCCTTCTCGGGAGGCGACGAACGTGACAAACTCAGACCAGTCTCTTCTTTTTCCTTCTGTAATCTCAATCTCTCTCTCTCTCATCTCTCATCTCTCATCTCTCATCTCTCTATCGTGTTTCAGAAAAACAATGGAGAGGATCAGAGGAAGAGTTGAGATGAGAAGAGAAAGAGGGAGAAAGAAAGAAAACGTGAAAATATTTGGTTTTCTTTTTATTTTTCTTTTTTAATTTCCGCTAAAATGAGTGGGAAAACGAAACAATTTTGGCTGTTTCTTTTTTTCACTAAGTACTTAGCGGGAAAAGGAAATGATTTTTCTGTCTAGACTAAAGATAGCGTTTAAAAAAAAAATAACATACCATGTACATTATAAAACGGTATCTTAAAGAAAGAGTTATAACAAAGATAGCATTTTGACAAGAACGCTATCTTCTTATACTATTTTTACCCCCTTTTCTTGTAGTGAGTATACTAGAGATACTAAAGTGGATTATCCTGCATTAGATCACACTTGCTTAGAAATTTTGAAGGAACCAAAACTGACCTTTAACCCTAATCTGACTAATTTGAATTCTTTGGGGCTTGGTATAAATTGGATCGGATTCCTCTTTCAGGTCTGAAAGGTATAAGTCTGTAAATTTTTGGTTTCCTTCTCTCCTCTCTTTGGCATCTAAAAAAAAGGATTGAGAGTATTTCCTAAGATGGAGAGGGGCAGGTACATTATATATGACCCCACTATTCTGATTCAAAGGAATGATCACACATTGTGGAAGTGAGGGATAAGTACATTACTCGCTTACACTTTGTCAAAAAAAAATCAATTAAGGTGAACAAGATGGAAGGCATTAGTACATGTCTTAGTTCATTGGCATTGAATTAGAAAAAGATTCAGAGAAGAGAGAAATAGGGAGAAAAGAAACCAGAATATGTCTACCTGTTTACTCAGATACCTGCTGGGATAAGAGTCCAAGTATCTTATGATCGATAATCCCAAGGTAAAGCCTGCACTTTATTTTTATTTAATAAATGAGGTTAGTAGAGGGGTAAGTCAAGCTAGTATTTGCTAAGTTGCTGATAGAGTGGATTTGGTTTTTGAGCTAGGATATGGTATATAAAGTATCTTTGAGGTTGGCACTTAATTGATGTTGTTGCAACTTAGTAGAGGTAATAGTAGTAAGTTAAAGATTTTGTGAATCCCTACTGTTTTCAGAAAGACTACACTGTGGTTTTGCTTAAGGACAAGCAAAAGTGTAAGTCTGGGGGTATTGATATACCATGGATTTCAACCATGGTATATAAGTGTTTTAAGATATAATTAGTATGTTTTGGAGTCTTTTTAGAGTATTTACAGGTTCATGTACGTTCTGGAGAAATATGGTGATTTTGGAGTCTTTTGAGGTGCAGAACTGCACAAATGCGTCAGATGTTTAGATATATATGGAGACCTTTCCACCGTTAGATTGCGTCCATCTTTTGACACAAGATAGAACGTTGAGCTATCTTTCCAATGCCACCAGTCCGAGGTCAATCAGCATCCTATATAAGAGGTTATACCTGTTTTACAGAGGAGTGGTCAGTCTGCCTCGCGAGAGGAAGCTGTCGAGAAGAAGAACGTATATCGATCGATGCAGCACCCTTGACATCGATAAATATTTGATTCCATAAAGCGGGCCGACTATATTCAAGTCCTACCAAAGCCCATAAGCCACCAAAAGTTACCAAAATACCCATGGACGACCCGAATCCCTACTTAAGTATTTCTAAGTCATTTGTTGACGGCTAGTAGACATTACCTAAGCTCTCTATTATATTGTTCTAGTTCTAGGAGAGAAATGAGGAACTCCTTGACAGTCCTCCTGGAAATCCTTTGTTTTCTTTATTTCTTTTATATTTAATATCTATTCATCAATGATTTCTGTAACAACTATCATGCTTGAATAGATCCACCTGTTAAGTTTAGAGTTTAAAATGGTAAATTGGATTAGCCCCAACTCTGGGATTGCTAGTTAAGATATTTATTAATAGAATTTTCTTAATGCTTGTTCTAGAATTGCTACGTAGAAACTTGATCTAAGAAATTTAGATTGTTTGAGCAACCTTTGAACAATACTGTCTGTCCCGAATCTATTCTGTTAAGCTAAGATTTGCTAGAGAATAGCGAGAGCTTGATCTAGGAGTGTTAGTGTACATTGTTCAACCAGCACTTAAAGCTTAACTAGGAACCCGTCGATCGATCTCGCAAAAGCAAAAAATTGATCGGTGTGGTGAAAGTGTATCGATCGATATTCCTATAGAATAATCGATCGACACTGCTATTGATCAAACATACTTGTTTTGGTCAATAGATCTAGTAAAAAACTCCTAGAGAAAGGCAAAATTCGATGAATTTGTTATTTAGTAGTTGACCTCTTTAATATCATGCATACAACTGTTTAGCACTTACAAGATTATAATCCTTGATACCTGAATAAAAACCATAAGTCTAGCAACCAACCTTCCATCAAACAACTCAGTCCCTTAAGAACAACTACCTTGTTCGACCTAGTTTACTATATTTACTGCATTATTAAATTAATAGTCTAGCTTAATTATAAACTGCTTAGATTTTTTATGTGCCCTAGCTCTCTGTGGATTCGATCCCTATGTACTTTAATTGAACCTCTTATTTGAGTGACTAAAGTCACCACTTGCATAGAGAAAGAGAAATTGTAAGTTCTCATACTTAATGTCGATGAGAATGAGATGTTAAGAGACTAAAAAGGTTGACCTTGCAACATCTCAAAAGAGTTGATTAATGCACAGGGTGCTGTGATCCCTGATGTCATTTTTGCTTCTTAGATAAATGACTTCCAGTTAAGCCATGAATGGTATGATTGGGCAGCTCAGAACTCTTTTCAAGGTTTGCCTCATAAAGATCCGAAGCAACACATCACAGAGCTTGAAGATCTAGTGTAAAGGAGTGAGCAGAATGAAGTATCTGAATACCACATGCTCTGCAAGATCTTTCTCTATTCTATCTCTGCGGATGCAGTTAGCTGGTTCATTCAGGGGAAAAAAAAGGATGTGGGAAACGATGCTCTTAAACACAACGATATAATCGGACTTCGGTTGACAAAAGTGGACTTTTATTGAATGTAGAATTTGTTTACAAAGTGATGAACAAGATCGGAAACAACAACAAAGAGTGTAAGAAAGCGAACTAGATATCTAAAAAATGAGGTCAATGTGATCAGTGAATAGCTCTAGGGTTTTTCTCCTCCCCTTGAATGTCATCGTAGCTCTCTTTTTACAGTCCCTTCATCCTCTAACCGTCTCCGCGATCTCCGGAATCTCATCTTCGACTTCGTAGGGTCCGGCTCGACGTCGATTCAGCGATTACTCCAGATGGTCTTGGGCCCGTTAGAATAGGTGCCGAAATTGGGTGATAGACCATGATTTTGACCCGCTTTTAGCCATGGTTTTGATATGTTTTTATGAGTTTTATATATGTTTTGGAGTCTATTAGGTATGTTTTCAGGTTCAGGAGCACTTTAGAGTAAAATGATGATTTAGGTGCCCTTTTGGAGCTTAAAGGAGAGTTTTCCGAGATGACTATGAAGATCAGACAATGAGGACACATATCGATCGATACACACCCTGTGTAATCGATCGATGACGCTTCTATCGAGGATGAAGTCAAGATACTCCATCGATCAATGTACACTATGTACCATCGATCGATATGATGCGTGGAGAACAAGTTCAACTTGGCCGACTTGAAGCCCAAGTCTTCCCAATATTACAAAATGCCCCTGACGAGTTTTTAGCCTAATGGAACTCTTATTTATAGTTTTTGCCATTGTGTTTAGCTAGATATGCTTTCTTGTGCTTTACATGATTTTAATACCTGTTGTACTTGAAAAGCTTGCATACTTTTCTTGTTACTTTGTTCTATTCTATAAAGTATTTCTTTTCATCTTAATTTCTAAAAGGTTATAGAATTCTAGATCTAGAGGAAACACACAAAGAGATTTGTTGTTCCAAGAACCAAAAGTTCAGTCCTCTATCTATGAGTTTCTATTATTACCTAGTTGTCATGAATCTCTCAGTTATGTCTGAGTAGATCTCTTTGTTAGATTTAGGGTTCAAATAGTTATGAGGGATTAGCCCCAACTATGGAATGTTGAATTGTTGATATTCATTATCCAAGTGAACCCTAATGCTTACTCTAGAGTAGCTACCTAGAGTATGATTATATGGATGTGATTTAACTTGTTTATCATTGTCCTGAAATCATTTGGCATAAGCTTAGATCCTCTAGGGACGTGCGAGAGCCGGTCTATGATCTTGGTGAACACAGATTTGATTCGATCTTATGCTATATCGATCGATACCCCTATAGAGTCATCGATCGACAGCAACCCATATCGTCCGATATCGCTGTCAAAACATCGGTCGATATTGCTGGCAATAAGATCAATGGATGTGTCTATTTAGCGACTGCTATTAGATCTATCTAAGAATCAAAGTTCTCATATATATTGCAAGCAATTCATTAAAACATCTGTAGCATTATAATTCTGATTATCTGAATAGCAACCTTGAATCTAACTATTCTCTTTTATTGTTTCAAACCTAAAATCCATTCTCTTAAGCAACTTACCATTGCTTATAAACTGCAACTTTACTATTTCAAACCTTTTCAACCTAGCATAGTCATTTAGATTATATCTATTGTATTCCTTAGTTCCCTGTGGATTCGATCCCTAAGTACTACAACTGAACCTCTTATTTGAGAGAGTAATTCACTTAGGGTTAAACATTTGAGTGATATCAAATTAGGCGCCGTTGCCGGGGAACTTTGATATCTTTAGATTTAATCCGATTAGGTCTAGGTTATTTTTATTTTATTGTTTAAATCATCTTCTGACACCAAAAATTTTTTTCTTGTCTTTTTCAGGTACATGTCCAGCAGTAGTAGGAGCAACAAGGAAAAAAACCTTTTGTACTCAGAAGATCCTCACGGCTTGGAACGTAGCATCCGCAAAGACCTACGCTCCTCATCGATCGACATTAACACATCCATGTCGACCAATACTTGCCTACCACAGTCGACCGAGACACCTTCAACGTCGACCGATACTCTCACCGACACATCGCTCGACATCAACAACCGTTCGTCGACCGATACCTTTCATCCGACATCGATCGATATACCTCATCTTACATCGATCGATACTAACCAGTGAGACATGGTAACACCTATTATTCTCACTACCGATGAGAATGGAGACCTGCGTGATCAAGATGGTCACCTGCGTAATGCAACAGGTCAGAAGCTGAACGCTCAGAGGGAGATTATACATGAGCAAGAGACTGCACCTACAGACATCATTCAACCTGTAGAAGAGGCTAACCAAGCTAGATCTTTGGCTGACTACAACCGTCCAGATAAGTTCTATTCCAACCGATCAGCCATCCGCCCTCCTGCTATTCAGAGAGGAGATTTCGAGCTTAAGCCGCAGTACTACACCCTTGTAGGACAAATACCGTTATATGGGTTATCCAATGAGCATCCTATGGACCATCTGGAGAGGTTCGAGGATCTCATAACCGTCATAAAAGCCAATGGAGTCCTTCAAGACTATCTTCTCTGCAAGCTTTTCAAGTACTCTCTATCTGGAGAAGCTTTGCAGTGGCTTAGACAACTACCACCAGGTTCTCTCACAACCTGGAGTGACATCAAGAACGCATTCCTGTGTAACTTCTTTGATGAGTCACGCGCTGAAGAATGGAGGAAAAAGATTGCTACATTCACTCAGAATCCTGAAGAGTCATTCAAAGATGCATGGAACAGATTCAAGTCCTACCAAAGAGATTGCCCACACCATGGTTTCAATAGAGTGCAACTCCTTTGCACTTTCTACAGAGGCATCACATTGGACTATCAGAGAGCTCTTGATACATCTAGTGAAGGCAACTTCAACACCAGGAATCCACAAGAGGCTATGAAGCTCATTGATAATTTAGCTTCCAGCAACAGCACTAAGAACTTCATGAAGACAAAAGCTACATCATTCCTTGGGAAGGAATACATCAATGAAGTACAAGCACAGCTGGATACCACTCAGAAGTTGATAAACAAGCAGATATGTTCAGTGGAGGATACAGAGACTGCAGGAGAAGATTATATAGAAGAAGATGTAAACTGGGTCAGTGGAGCTGGTTCTCAGAGGTCTGGTAACCAAGGAGGATACAGAAACTACACAGGCCAGAGAAGCAACTTCAACCAGAATTCACAGAAGCCCAACACCTTCAGCAGCAGCAACCCCAACAACAACAAGAGCTATGGAAACTCATTCTACTCCAACCCACACCCACCCACCCAAGATACTAAACTGGAGGAGATGCTTGACAAGGTCCTTGAGAGTCAGCAGAAACTCCAGACAGACTTCAATGGGAAGATCGACTCCGTCTACAACACCCTCCAAAAAGAGCTAAGTGGTTTACACACCCATATGAAGAAGTTGGAGACTCAGGTGTTCCAGACAGTAGAAGCCCAAAGGAAGCAGGAGCTTGCCAACAATAACATCAATGCCATCCTGGATGATGATTTTTGGCAAGAGGTAGTAGAAGAGATTCAGGAATCTGATGATGAGAGAGACTTCGTCCGCGACTACTATCGATCGATATCACCTCGTGATCATTGACCGATACGTTCCCATGTATATCGATTGATAGACTTTGATGAGTGTCGATCGATGGACGTAGACGAATACCCGTACGAGTGCAATAACGTCCGGACGATGACTCACGAAGCTTTCGCAGCACGTCACCCACACCCACCCGTCCCTGTCAAGATCGAACCGCACGACATCGACCGACAAGACTACACTCCCATCGATCGACAGGAAGACAATGCTATCGACCGACGCACTCCAGTCAGTGTCGCCCGATACACAGTACCCCACCGCCGAGTGCATTTCCCCACGATAGATGGTGCACGTATTGACACATTCCGGGAGCGATATTACACTACTAGAAGCCCTCAGAAAGCCATCTTGGAGAGACCCACGGATATCTTTGAGTCCATGGAGATAGAAAAGGAAACTACTGGAAGAATTCTCAGAAAAAGGAAAGAGAAGATCGCGAAGCCTTATAAAAGGGAAGCTAATAAGAAAGAATTGTCAAGCTTCAGAAAAAGAGTTCTAAGAATACCTACAGAGAAACCCTTTGAAGAAGCCTACTTTTCACACAGATTGTTGATGTTTTTCAGAGAGACAAGAGAGACAGAAGAAGACATAAAGAGGATGTTTCATCAAGTGAGAGACAGTCTAAAGAAGAAGACCACACTGGGAAGAAGAGCGATCCAGGGAAGTTCACAATACCCTGTTCCATCAGAGGTGTTGAGTTCCCTCGTGCCCTATGTGATACAGGATCTGGAGTCAGCATCCTACCCAAGCTTATGGCAGACCAGCTAGGTCTGAAGATCGAGCCAAGTGAAGAATCCTTCATCTTTGTGGATTGTTCTCAGCAGAACTCTGGAGGAATAGTTAGAAACCTTGAGGTACAGATTGGAGATGCCCTAATTCCTACAGACTTCCATGTCCTGGCTAACAAGCTCAACTTCAAGACTTCTCTACTATTTGGAAGAGCCTTCTTAGCCACAGTTGGAGCCGTTTGTGATCTCAAAACCAATGATATCACTCAAATGTTTAACCCTAAGGAGTGAATTACTCTCTCAAATAAGAGGTTCAGTCGTAGTACTTAGGGATTGAATCCACAGAGACTCTAGAATTACACAACAGATTATTAAGTCTTCGAAATAAAGCTAGACAATAAGATTTTAAACAGTAACTTAAAAGGTAGCAAATAATTTCTTGATTGATTGGTTGATTTGTTAAGAAGGAAGAAGGTAGTTAAACTTAGGTATTTTCTTAGGTATGACATACATGCAAGTTGTAAGGGTTTTTATTATTCATAGTTCTAGATTCAAACTTTTAAGGAATTTAAGGATTAACTCCACTGGATCTAGGGTTAGGACTATCGTCCGATAACCTGTAGGGAATATCGATCGATGTTTCTGTCGATACTATCGATCGATTCTAAAGCCGCTATATCGGTCGACACGGCTGTCGCCATGTCGATCGATATTGCATCCAGCGAGTGGTAGAGGTATGTTTGAATGGGGTATCGAGTCTTCATTAAGTTAACTTAGACTTAGGGGATTTACCAAGCTATCGCTTGTCCAAATTGACCCTAATATCAGAGGTAAGGGTGATCAATCCTTGGCCTTAGCATTCATTGATTACTAGATTGAGAACTATATTTTAAACACCCTAATAATGGTTCTATTCAATGCATGAGTCAACCTTAATGAGAAACCTAAATCTAACAAGAAAGACTACTCAAACATATTCATGAGAGACAAAGTCATGATGGTCTGAATAATACTTTAAGATAATAATAAAAAGAAACAATAAGTAAAAAGGGAGTTCAAGATCTTCTCTGTAATTGTAGTTTCAGATCTCTCTCTCCATCAAAACTCTTCTCAAAAGATAGCTAGATGCTTCTCCTTATTAGGTCTAAAAGGTCTTCGAGATTGTCTACATAAAGTAGTACAAAACCCTCTTAATATAGCCTAACAGGCGGCCAGGGACTTAGTGTGTAAATTATTAAAACTCTTGTGAAGCAATCAGAACTTCTAATCTTCATTTAATCGCTTGGATAACTTATGTATCGATCGATGTCAAATGACATATATCGATCGATACGGGTAATCTTCTATCGGTCGATGGCTCTTAATGTGCATCGGTTGATAGCTTATTCATCGTTTTGCTCATATCTTCATAAAGTATCCAATTTAGCTCCAAAATGCATGTTTTACACTAGTGAGTACCTGAACCTGTAAAGGCTCTAAAAAGACACTAAAAGTATCCTTTTGTTTCCAAAAACATATATAAATCATGGCTGAAAATGGGTAAAATCCATGATATATAAACTCCCCCAGAATCTTTTTGCTTGTCCTCAAGCAAATAATAGAACATTGGTCTAGAAAAGGTTTAAAAGGCGGAAGCTCTTACAATTCTCGACTTATGACCATCACCTCTATACTTATTGCAACCCACATCAGATATCTATCAATTTCCAGAAATACATTACACAATATCCTAGCTTATCAACCAAATTCAACTAGCCAACAACTTAAATGATCATGTTTGTCTATCCCCTCTGCTGATCTCACTTGTGCATAAAATAAAGGTGTAGGCTTTACCTTGGGAGTATCGATCAAGGAACACATGGATTCGACTCAAACAAGTTTCAGGCATTCTCATCCTGGTTCTCTTTTCTCTCTTTATCCCCCTTCTCTGAATCCAAATGTTTCTTTTTTTTTTTAATATATCAATCCTAATGAACAACTAATGTTCATCTTATTGATCTTTATACTTTGACAAGTGCTAGCGAATAGTGGGGTCATAGGTAATGTACCTACCCCTCGCTTTGATCATTCCTTTTGATTTAGAATAATGGGGTCATAGGTAATGTACCTACCCCTCTGCCTCTCAGGAAATCATCTCAGACTTTATCTCTGTACTTAGGGATGCCGAAGGGGGAGAGAAGGAAACCAAAATTTTTACCTTCCAGGCTTGCACGAGGATTCCGATTCCAAGTATACCAAGCCCCAAGACAAGCAGTAGATGTCAGGTTAGGTTGGAAATCAGCTTTGGTTCTTCCATACATTTTCAACAAGTGTTATCATAGCTAACAGGTGATCTGCTTTAGTGTCTCTAGTACCTTTTGTAATTGACAAATCTAAGAGTGGTGCTAAGACGTGGTTAGGTAACAAATCTAAATCATTACTTCCTTCTTAGTAAAACACATTTTTTTTTATAAAAAAAAACGGAAGTAAATAAAAATAAAATAAAAAATAAAGAATGTTAGTAGATACCCCCCCCCCCCCCCCCCAGACTTAAACAACACTGTCCCCAGTGTTATTTAGTCTAAGAGGCAATGAGAATTAATGTAGCAAATATATTCATGTTAGTAGGAACAATCGTACCTCAATCTTTACATATCGATCGATACAAGGTCATGTATATCGATCGATAAAGTGCTGTCACCTATTTGTGCTGTCAATCATCGAACTCAACATCTAATGGAGTTATGTTATTGCTGTTAGACATTCTCAAAACACACAAATAGTTAGATGATAAAGTAGTAGCAGGCATAGTCATAAAAAGTACGAATAAAAATCCTACAAGTCTGAAAATAAAAATGAAAGCATAGTAGTACGAGATAAAAGGATAGAAAGACGGGCGAATGAATCAGCCCTCACTGCCCTCGTCGTCGTCGTGCTCCTCGTCGTCCTCATCACTCTCGTCACCCTGATCTGGTTTCTCGGCCTGCTGGGAAGAGCCTGCTGCTGATGGGTCAAAAGCTGAAGTACTAGCTCGGCTCGAACAGCGGCATCTCGAGACGCGGGACCAGATGGCACGAAGGGCATCCAACACTCCCCTCCTGTAGACCTGCTCCTCTCCTGTCTCTATCCCTGAGAGATCGGGGAACGGGGGTAAGGAAGCTGATGATGATGCGCGGGAGGTGCTGCCACTGCGGACTCCTGTGTCGCGACGCTGCGGGGCTGGAGCAAGTACCAAGGCCGGGTCTGGCTGGAAGCGGAGCCTGTCGAGGTTACCCACGAAGAGAGTCGTCTCTGGATGAGGCAGGCGGAACCGGTGTGCACCAGCTGGAGTCCTGAAAAACCATAGGAGCTCCCTGTCCATCCACTGACTGTTACGCAGATGCTCTGCGTCCAAGTAATGCCGGGAAGTGTCCACGTCATGCTCGTCAAAACGGATCCCACAGTTCTGGAAGATCGGTGTCAGCAGACTACCTACCGTCTCCTTCTTCCTCCCCCTGCCACCGGAGAAAGGCTTAGTCTTCAAGCTGACTAGATGCTGAGCGAAGACAGCACCCAAGTTGGGTGTACCCATGTTGCGCTCCGGGTCCAAGAATGTCAGGTCGACCAGTCCGTCAAGCGCATGGTACAGCAGTGTAAGCTCGTAGATCCGCACCTTGTTGGGCTCCATCTTGCAGAGCAGAGTGGCGGCAAGAATCCTCATGAAGTACCGGAGAGTCGGGTGGCGGATGTCGATCTGAACCACCGAAGCTGAACTCCAAGGACCTGTGCGAAAGATCTCCCAGAACTCCTTAACCGCTGGAAAGGATGAGATGGAGCTGGAGGTGGCAGTCTCGTTCCCAAAGCCGTAGATCGTGCAGAGCTTGGGGACAGTGAGGTAGTACCGGACGCCTCTAGCGAAGAAGGACAGTTCACCATCACAAGCAACACTCGATGGCTGGTTCCTGTACTCAAAGCGAACCGTTGCCATGAACTGTCGGACAAGATCAGGATGAAGGTCATAGGCTTGGGAGCCAATGGTCCCGAACCCAAGCTGGATGAGCATATCGCCAAGATCCTTGTCGATCCCGAGGCGTCTGGTAGTGGCGGAGTCGATGAAACGTGTGGGGGCGATCTCCACAGTAAGCCATGCGTTGTAGAACAGGCTGTCGTAGTTGTTCCAATCCTTACTCACAGGATGACGCAGGCACTCGGTACTCTTAGCGGTGCGTTCCGGGTTGTTGAAACGCTGGTGGATTGTAATCCGTTCCCCAGCCCGACGTGGCCAAGGGTCGCGCTCATCTTCCCTTTCAGAAGAGGAAGAAGATGGTGGAGGATGACTGCTGGAGGCGCCAAGGTTATCGAGCCTCCGTTTGGTTCGCCTCTCCCTCTCTGCAGCTCGAGTAGACATCTTAAGGGATTTCGGAATTGAGAGTGAAATCGAGATAGAGGGATGATTTCGAATCGAATGAGGCAAAAAACGGGAGAATTCCGTGAAGAATCGAGAGAGAAAGAGAGGTTTTGAGGTTTCGGTTGTGTTTTGTGAATGTGGAGGAGAAAACGGCTCGTATCGACTTAAGGAAGTTCGCCCTCGATATTTCCGTATCGATTGATATGGTAATGTTTCATATCGATCGATATGTTCGAATTTGACTACTATGTTTGCTAGTTTTGCTGAATATTAAAATTAACTAATAACTAAAACTAAAAATTTGAATTCTAAAAGTATGGAAATTAAATTTTAAATAGTGGGCTGACTCCCACTCAGCGTTATTTTGAAAATTATTGAGTATGATTTACCGATCCGGTTTCATCGGCTGGATTAGGCATACTTAACCGGAGGGGTTTAAAATTTGGTGGCTTGACTCAATAATGTTTGACTCGTTGACCATTGACCGTGAATTCTACTCCTTTCTCGTTCACAAGGGTAACAGTTCCATTTGAGTGGGCCGCTATGATAGTGAAAGGGCCGGACCAACGAGATCGGAGTTTCCCAGGAAATATAGTCAAACGAGAGTTATATAAGAGGACTTGATCATTCGGGGTGAAGTGCCGCGAAATAATGTGTTTGTCATGATAAGCTTTGGTTCTCTCTTTATATGACTTGGAGTTCTCATAGGCAAGATGCCTTATTTCATCCAGTTCATTTAGCTGGATGAGTCTCCGTTCTGCAGCCGTCTTTATGTCAAAATTCAGTAATTTGGTAGTCCAGGCTGCTTTATGTTCTAACTCAACTGGTAAGTGGCAGGATTTACCGTAGAGTAAGTGAAATGGAGTTGTTCCTAGCGGTGTTTTAAAAGCTGTTCGATAAGCCCAGAGTGCATTATCCAATTTCCTAGACCAATCCTTTCTGGTGGCTCCGACAGTCTTTTCTAAAATTGCTTTGATCTGTCTGTTAGAAACTTCGACTTGCCCACTTGTTTGCGGATGGTAAGGTGTTGCAACTCTATGGCCACCAGAATCCAGCTTGGAGAATTTTGGAAACCGTTTTAAAGGTTGAAAAATGTCCAGCATATTCAGATCCATGGCAGTGGTAAATGATGTCGGAAATCTCTGTTTCGGCTACGCATCGTCGAAATACTCCATCGGCGCATCGTTTGTAAAGGTAAGGTTCGTCCCAATGATACCTCCTTACTTCTCTGAAGAACTTTTTCCTGTCGTAATGTTTAAGTTCTTCAGGTTCGACGTCTGCGGCGAGATAGTTTACTATGTCAGCATACCAAGGTCTCTCGCCGAATCGCTTTTCGACAGCGTGCGTTTCGTGCGTAATGTCGCTATTTGCGATTGTGTGGCATGCTACATTTACGGTCGCATCGACGTTGACCTTAAACGTGATGTTACGTAAGTCAATGTCATCGTCTTCATCGATCGACGTGATATCACCTGTATCGACCGATTTAACTGACTGTCCATCGATCGATGTCAGGTCTTCGGAATCGGTACTTCCAGTATCAACGGTCGATGCAAATTCGTTGGAGAGTTGTCTCTGACCGATGAATGATGAATCCGCTGAGTACACGTTTTCAGTCGGTATGAAATCATTAATAGGGACTTCTTCATCTATTCTTATCCGAGAAAGATGATCTGCAACACCATTGTGTACTCCCCTCTTATCCTTTATTTCCATATCGAATTCTTGGAGAAGGAGTATCCAGCGGATGAGTCGTGGTTTAGCAATCAGTATGAACGATGACTTTTGAGCCCACTAGATAGTTACGGAATTTTTCGAAAGCGTAAACTACTGCAAGCAGTTCTTTTTCGGTCGTTCCATAGTTTTTCTGAGCGTCGTCCAGAGTTCGACTGGCATAATATATGGCATGCAGCTTCTTATCTTTTCGTTGCCCCAAAACTGCTCCTATAGCGAAATCGCTCGCATCGCACATTATCTCGAATGGAAGATTCCAGTCGGGTGCTTGTACGACGGGGGCAGTTATCAGTGCTTTCTTGATCTTTTCAAATGCTTGCTGGCATTCTGGGGTGAAATCAAATTTAATGTCCTTACAAAGGAGAATAGTCAGTGGTCTGGCTATCTTGCTAGAATCCTCTATAAATCTCCTATAGAATCCAGCATGTCCTAGAAAGCTTCTGATATCCTTGACGTTATTTGGTGGCGGTAGACTCATCATTACTTCTATTTTTGCTCTGTCTACTTCAATACCGGCTGCGGACACTTTGTGTCCGAGTACGATTCCGTCATTAACCATGAAATGACATTTTTCCCAGTTTAGGACCAGATTCTTTTCTTCACATCTTTCTAAAACTTTGCATAGGTTGTCGAGACAGTTCTCGAAACTCGATCCATAAACTGAAAAATCATCCATGAATACTTCCATGAAATTTTCGATCATATCAGTGAAAATTGACATCATACATCGTTGGAAAGTGGCAGGTGCGTTGCACAGACCAAATGGCATCCTCCGGTATGCAAAGGTTCCATAGGGGCATGTGAACGTCGTCTTTTCTTGATCATCTGGATGTATCGGGATTTGGAAAAATCCAGAGTATCCATCAAGAAAGCAATAATATTGGTGATTAGCTAATCTTTCCAACATTTGATCAATGAAGGGTAAAGGAAAATGATCCTTCCGTGTTGCGGAGTTCAGCTTCATATAATCAATACACATCCGGTGTCCGGTCATAGTCCTCGTCGGGATTAGTTCATCTTTTTCGTTTTTAACGACTGTAATTCCTCCCTTCTTTGGTACTACGTGGACTGGACTTACCCAATTGCTATCGGAAATCGGATAAATTATCCCTGCATCCAGCAATTTAATGATCTCCTTTTTGACGACTTCCTGGAGATTCGGGTTTAATCGTCTCTGATGTTCTACTGATGACTTGGATTCATCCTCTAGGTGAATTCTGTGCATACAAAGGTCAGGTGATATTCCTGGAATGTCATCTAAAGAGTACCCAAGTGATTTTCTATGCTTGCGCAGTTTGTCCAATAATAGAGCAAGCTCCTTGTCAGTGAGGTTTGCGTTGACTATCACTGGGTAAAAATCGTCCATGAGAAAAGCATACTTAAGACCAGTGGGTAATGGTTTAAGCTCCACCTTTGGTGCTTTTTCCTTAGTGAGATTTCCAAAAGACGGAGGGTGTCGATCGATATCGCTGTTAAGATATCGATCGATATTGATCTCTGATTCATCTTCGTCTTTGGTTTCGATACCTGAGGGTCCATGACTTGTTTCTATGAGACGATCGCACTCGGCTGCTCTGCTATCTATGCTGAAAACTTCGTTCTGAGCGGATGTAAGCACATCTTCCAAATGATCTTCTGAGTACAGTTTCTCAAAAGATTCTTGGGTCAGTTCATCAATCTCATCGACATAAGAGGATTGCTTATCTATTAAAGGCAATTTGACAACTTTTGCCATATCATATCTCATAGGGATGTTGCCTATGTTGAGATTTATCCGTCCTTCCTTGACATCAATAATAGCGTTTGCAGTAGCAAGGAAAGGTCTGCCTAATAGAATTGGATCTCTTGGTTCGTTTTTGTAATGCAGCACAACAAAATCTGTTGGAACAACGCATCCGTCAATTTGTACTGGCACATCCTCGAGTACACCCTCCGGGATTCTAACAGATCTATCTGCGAGAATGATATCACTCAAATTACCCTAAGGAGTGAATTACTCTCATCAAAAGAGGTTCAATCGTAGTACTTAGGGATCGAATCCAAAAGGAACTAGAGACACAAAAGATATAATCCTAAGTGATTAAGCTAGGTAGAAAAAGGTTTAAAACAGTAAATAAAATAGTAGCAATGGTAAGTTGCTAGAGAGAATAGGTTTTAGGTTTAAAAACAATGAAGGAGAATAGTTAGATTCAAGGTTACTATTCAGAAAATCAGGATTATAGATCTATGGATGTCTTAACGAATTGCTTGCAAATATATGAGAACTTCAATCCTTAGACAAATCTATAGCTGTCGCTAGTTAGAATCGTCCATTGATCTGATTGCCGACTGCATCGATCGATGTTGCTATCGCAGTGTCGATCGATATAAGCTGTCGTCGATCGATACCCCTAGAAGAGCATCGATCGATATTAAGTATCAGATCGGATCGAACTATTGTTCACCCGAGAATTTCTATAAGACCGGCTATCGCATCGTGCCTTAATAGAGTCTGGGTTTAGCCAAATGATTTCAGGAAGATGACTATTAGATTAGTCACTCCATAATCAATACTCTAGGTAGCAAGTCTAGAGTAAGCATTAGGGTTCATTTGGATAATGAATATAACAACTCAACAATCCATAGTTGGGGCTAATCCCTCATAACTATTTGAACCCCAAATCTAACATATGAATCTACTCAGACATAGCCAAGAGATTCATAACAAAAGAATAAGAAGAAAAGAAAATGCTTTTATTGCTAAATAAAATAGAATACAAAACTTGGTTCAAAACTTCATATCTCTAAAGGCTCATAGGCATAGGTATAAATAGGGAGTACAATTAGGTTAAAAACTCGCCAGGGGCAGTCTTGTAATTTGGTGAGAACTTGGCCTCCAAGTTGGCCAAATAAATCTTGCTCATCACGCTCTGTATCGATCGATGGTACATTGCGTACATCGATCGATGGAGGATCTCGACTTCAACTTCTACGGAAGCGTCATCGATCGATTACACAGGGTGTGTATCGATCGATATGTATCTCTTATATCGGATCTTCATAGTCATCTTGGAAAACTCTTCTTTAAGCACCAAAAGGCACCTAAATCATCACTTTACCACTAAATGCTCCTGAACCTGAAAACATACCTAATAGACTCCAAAACATAGATAATTATAATAAAAACATATAGAAAATATGACCAAAAGCGGGTCAAAATCATGGTCTATCAACTCCCCCAGACTTAACCTTTTGCTTGTCCTCAAGCAAACATCAAGTTAGTCTTGAAAAGAAGTTTAAAAACAGCAGGGACTCAATCAAAATCTTAACTTAAAAAAATCATAACCTCTTACTTTGTTGCAAACCACATCTTATTCCATCAACTACAGGAGTACATTATACCATATCCTAGCTTAGCAACCTAATCATCTAGCCAATCAACTTAAACATTCCTTGTCTGTCTATCCCCTCTACTGATTTCATTTATGCATAAAAATAAAGGTGTAGGCTTTACCTTGGGAGTATCGATCAAGGAACACTTGGATTCAACTCAAACAAGTTTTCAGGCATTCTCATCCTGGTTCCCTTTCTTTCTTTATCCCCCTTCTCTGAATCCCAACTCTTCTTTTTTTTTATATCAATCCCAATGAACAGTTAATGTTCATCTTATTGATTTTTCTTAACAAATTGTAAGCGAATAGTGGGGTCATGGGTAATGTACCTCTCCCTCGCTGTGATCATTCCTTTGATTTAGAATAGTGGGGTCATAGGTAATGTACCTCTCCCTCTGCCTCTCAGGAAATCATCTCAATCTTTTATTTTCTGGGGATGCCGAAGGAAGGAAAGAAGGAAACCAAAATTTTTGAGATTTTTACCTTCCAGACTTGCAAGAGGATTCCGATCCCTTGTATACCAAGCCCCAAGACAAGCAATAGATGTCAGGTTAGGTTGGAAATCAGCTTTGGTTCTTCCAGACAATCATGAAAGTGTTGACATAGGTGATCGGTGATCCACTTTAGCATCTATAGTACTTTCTGCAATCAATAAACCTAAGAATGGTGCTAAAGAGTGGTAAGATAAAAAGTAAGACTTTGAAATTTTTTCCCTTTCTTGACTCAATAAAACCAATTTTTGAAAACTTTATCAAAAAGATCAAAAGGAGGTAAAGTAGCATCAGTAATCAACTCCCCCCAGACTTAAATCATACACTGTCCTCAGTGTATAATTAGTCGGAGTTAGAGCATAAGAAAAATTAAATATGTGTAACTGATATCGAAAAGTTGAAACGATATACCTGACCGATATGGGTATCGATCGATGGTGAGTCGCCATCGTCGATCGATGCGTGTTTGTCAGTGTCGAGCGATATCGACTGGTTCGTATCGGTCGATAGGTATGGATCGTGTGTCTATCTTCCTAAAAACAAATTAAAAACGAAACTAGTTAGTAAAAAGAAAATAAAATAAGTTAGTAAAATACCTAACAGTGGGTTGCCTCCCACTCAGCGCTTGTTTAAAGTCAGTTTAGCTTGACTATGGAAGTATGGTTGCTAGTGAGGTGGGTTGCAGGTACTTGTTGGTAAACAAATGTCCTCCTTGTCTTGTGTTTCATCAAACCAAGAGGTTAAAAAGCTTCTTGTGGCCTTCTCACTTCTGGTCATGCTAGTCTTCAAACCATAAACTTCTGCTTGGATCCTTTCTAACCACCCTTCTAAGTTGGCAAGGCTGTACTGATGGTTGCCAATCATGCTGTAGATGTGTTCTGTTGTGCGCTGCATGGTATCGTGGTGGGTTGGATCGTCGGTTGAGGTTGGAGGTTGCATATCGATCGATGCGTTGAGTGCTTCATCGATCGATGGCGATGGGTCAGGTCGGCTGGCCAGCTGACTTTCGATATCTTCTACCTCCTTCTGAATATCTTCCATTGTGCATTGCAGACCTTTGAAATCACTGTGTAGGCGAAACCAGTATTCGTCCAGGATTCTGTAATCTTCGTCTTCACAAAACTGGATAGATTTGTAGATTTGTGCTGTGGTTTCTTCAAATTCTTCCTTGGTACAGAATTCTTGAGCACGGGTGTCGATCGATGAGGTGGGTTTGTCATCGATCGATAGCTTCTGGAAGTGGTCTTCGATCGGGTTAGGTACGGGTACATCGATCGATGCAGGGGGATCTGTATCGGTCGATGGCTGTGGTTGAGACTTCAGTTGTGCACGCAGAGTGTTGACTTCTTCTTGTAGGGCGTCTCGTTTCCTTCGTACTTGGTCATTGTGGTTGGTCTGCCATAGCATTTCACTTCGAAGTCTTGATAATTTTTCCTCAAGGTCAACTTTCGCGCTTGCTATCTTCCAGTTGTGATCGCTGGTAAGGCCATCTAGCATGTAGGTGACTTCTTTCTGTGTGTAGAGCTTGCCATCTGGAACTCCTTTAGCGAACTGATCAGCATATCCTGGTAGACAGAAACAAGAGCGACCAAATAGTGAGGCTCTCTTCAGAAAGTTATCCATATCTTCTTTGGTGACAGGGATGATGTCTCCGTTTACTGCTCTTGCATGGCCAGATTCATCTCTGTAGACTCCATATTCATCTTTCTTTTCCCAAAAGAAACGACGTTCTCCGTTTTGGAAAGCTCTCGCCCCA
Source organism: Moricandia moricandioides (assembly GCA_905132885.1). Taxonomy (NCBI): domain Eukaryota; kingdom Viridiplantae; phylum Streptophyta; class Magnoliopsida; order Brassicales; family Brassicaceae; genus Moricandia; species Moricandia moricandioides. The sequence continues at coordinate 51,061 of CAJHQQ010000132.1, forward strand.
TACTCTCGATGTGTATCGATCGATGCTCGTCTCCATGCATCGGTCGATGGGCGCTTTGTCTGGTTCGGGTCGTTTCCGATGATAGGTCCATTGGCCATCTGTAGTAAGTCTGCAACATCTTCTGTGGAGATAGGAATGATTCTCCCGTCTATGGCACGTGCATGACCATCTGAATTCCTGAAAATACCAAACTCATCCGGAATTAGTGAATTTAAATCAAATTTAGGTGTTTGTACCTCGGATGGTGTTGTGGTAGGATCGGTTGGTGGTCTGAGATTGATATCGATCGATGTAGAGATGTCTTCGTCGATCGATGGCTTGTAGGGCGTGTCGGTCGATGGCTTGTACTCCTTATCGAGCGATACGGGTTCTACAGGTTGAGTCGCGGCTTGTAAGGGTGCTGTGTCTACTGCAAAACTTTCGTGATAACCGCTGGCCCAGCTTCCAATCGAGTAATCTCCGTCTCGTGGTGCATGTGGGACATAGACTGGTCTGCAGTAGGGTTCGTCGCTTGTTGATTCGAACCGTCGTTTGCGCGATCTGGGGTAGGGCATATCGATCGATGGACCAGGTGTCATATCGGTCGATGCTTGTCGGATGAAGGTCGGGATTGGAGGGTGTTCTTCATCTTCGCGAAGAAATCGGTACTCTATAGCTCGTTCCTCCTCATAATCTTCATCATACTCCTCCTGAGTAGTGATACTAGCAAGCTCGGGCAAGTAGTGATCGTTTTCCCAATCTTCTGCGTTGAAATCGGCTTCTGGGAACTCGGCTTCGGTCCGTCGGAAGGCTCCATCGAGCGATGACCGGGTAGGACTGTCGGTCGATGGTGCTGCAAGGATATCGATCGATGGGGTAGTGGTGTCATCGGTCGATACTGCTTCTTCGGTGTCATACTCTTCCATAGAATCAAATTCGTGGGCACAGAAACATGTGGCTACGAGTGTTGAGCTGGCTGGCCTTGGGAACTTGATTACTGGTACAAGATCGTAGTGGATGGAAGGGTTGATTAGGGTTAGGCAGAGCTTGTTTGTTTGGAGGTCACAAACAGCTCCAACTGTGGCTAAGAAGGCTCTTCCAAGTAGTAGAGAAGTCTTGAAGTTCAGCTTGTTGGAGAGGATATGGAAGTCTGTAGGAATTAGGGTTTCTCCAATCTGTACCTCAAGGTTGCGAACGATGCCTCCAGAGCTTTGCTGAGAACAATCTACAAAGATGAAGGTTTTTCAGAAGGCTCTATCTTCAGACCTAGATGATCTGCCATGAGCTTGGGTAAGATGCTAACTCCAGATCCTGTGTCACAAAGGGCACGTGGGAACTCAACACCTCTAATGGAGCAAGGTATTGTGAACTTCCCTGGATCATTCTTCTTCTTCAGTGTGATCTTCTGCTTGAGACTATTTCTGACTTGGTTAAACATCCTCCTGATGTCTTCTTCTGTCTCCTTTGATTCTCTGAAGAACATCCACAATCTGTGTGAAAAGTAGGCTTCTTCAAAAGGTTTCTCTTTAGGTATTCTGAGGACTCTTTTTCTGAAGCTTGACAACTCCTTCTCATTAGCTTCTCTTTTATAGGGTTTAGGTATCTTCTCTTTCCTTTTTCTGAGCACTCTCCCCATATTTTCCATTTTTATCTCCATGGACTCAAAAATATCCGTGGGTCTCTCTTTTAGGGCTGCTGTAGGGTTTCTGGTGGTGTAATATCGCTCCCGGAAAGCGTCAAGACCTGAACTGTCGACTGTGGGAAGTGGCACTCGGCGTTGGGGTACTTCATATCGATCGACACTGGTAGGTGTGTGTCGAGCGATGCCAGGGTCTGGATGTCGATCGATGATGGGGGCATCATGTCGATCGATGACAGGGCTGGGCGGATGTGGGTGAAGTGCGGCGAATTCGGCGTGAGACATAATCTTGACGGAATTGCACTCGCGAGGGTTTTCGTCGGAGTTCATCGATCGACACTCGTCGAAGTCAATCGATCGACGAACTAACGGTGATATCGATCGATGGCGAGCTGGTGATATCGATCGATAGTAGTCGTAGGCGAATTCTCTTTCACTCTCATCATCAGATCTCTGAATCTCTTCTACTACTTCTTGCCAAAAGTCATCATCTAGGAGGGCATTGATGTTCTGGGTGTGGGTTAACTCCTGCTTCTTAACTGCTTCTCCTGTCTGGAACACCTGGGTCTCTAGCTTCTTCACATGGGTGCTGAGTGCATCTATCTTCGTCATGAAGGTGGTGTAGACAGAATCTATCTTTCCATTGAAGTTTACCTCGAGCTTCTGCTGACTCTCAAGTATCTTATCCATCAATTCCTCCAGTTTGGTATCTTGGGTGGGTGGGTGTGGGTTTGAGTAGAAGGCACTTCCATAGCTTCTGTTGTTGTTAGGATTGCTGCTGCTGAAGGTGTTGGGCTTCTGGGGATTCTGGTTATAGTTGCTTCTCTGGCCTGTGAAGTTTCTGAATCCTCCTTGGTTACCAGATCTCTGAAAACCGGCTCCACTAATCCAGTTAACTTCTTCTTCAACCATTTCTGAATCTTCCACTGCACAGATCTGCTTGTTTAGGAGCTTCTGAATGTTGTCTAGCTGTGCTTGAACTTCATTGACATACTCCTTCCCAGGGGATGATGTAGTCTTCATATAGTTTCTTGTGCTGTTGCTGGAAGCTAAGTTGTCAATTAGCTTGATAGCATTCTGAGGATTCCTGGTGGTGAAGTTGTCATCGCTAGCTGTATCAAGGGCTCTCTTGAAGTCGGAGCTGATTCCTCTATAGAAGGTGCAGAGCAGTTGTACTTGGTTGAATTCGTGGTGTGGGCAGTCTCGCTGGTAGGACTTGAATCTGTTCCAAGTATCCTTGAATGACTCTTCAGGGGCTTGGGTGAATGTAGCAATCTTCTTCCTCCAGTCTTCAGCGCGTGAATCATCAAAGAAATTACGCAGGAAGGCGTGCTTGATATCATTCCAGGTGGTAAGGAAACCTGGTGGTAGTTGTCTTAGCCACTGCAAAGCTTCTCCAGATAGAGAGTACTTGAAAAGCTTGCAGAAAAGATAGTCTTGAGGGACTCCTTTTGCTTTGACTAGGGTGACAAGATCCTCGAACCTCTCCAAATGGTCCATAGGATGCTCATGGGGCAAACCACAAAAAGGGATTTGACCCACAAGTGTGTAGTACTGCGGCTTGAGCTCAAAATCTCCTCTCTGAATAGCAGGAGGTAGGATGGCTGATCGGTTTGAATAGAACTGATCGGGTCGGTTGAAGTCAGCCAAAGTTCTGGTCTCCTCTACAGGTTGAATGATGCCTGTAGGTGCAGTCTCTTCTTCAATAATGATCTCCTTCTGATCATTCAGCTTTTGACCTGCTGCATTTCGCAGGTGACCGTCTTGATCACGCAGGTCTCCATTCTCATCGGGTATGAGAATCATAGGCGCTACCATGTCTCGCCGGTTAGTATCGATCGATGTCAGATGTGGTGTATCGATCGATGTCAAGTGATAGGTATCGGTCGACGAACGGTTGTTGATGTCGATCGATGAGGTGGTGAAGGTGTCGGTTGACGAACGGTTGTTGATCGTCGGTGAAAAGGGCGTATCGGTCGATACGATGGTGTTGGTATCGATCGATGCGGAGCGTATGTCCTTGCGGATGATACGCTCTAGGTTGTTGGGATCTTCTGAGTACAAAAGCTGCTTGTTCTTGTTGCTTCTAGTACTGCTGGGCATGTACCTGAAAGAGACAAAAAAAGAAAAAGAAAAAGATTTTGTGTCAAAAGATAGAAAAATAAAATAACAAAAAACCTAGACTGAATCAGATTAAATCTAATAGTGATCTTAGTTCCCCGGCAACGGCGCCAAATTTGATATCACTCAAATTACCCTAAGGAGTGAATTACTCTCATCAAAAGAGGTTCAATCGTAGTACTTAGGGATCAAATCCACAAGGAACTAGAGACACAAAAGATATAATCCTAAGTGATTAAGCTAGGTAGAAAAAGGTTTAAAACAGTAAATAAAATAGTAGCAATGGTAAGTTGCTAGAGAGAATAGGTTTTAGGTTTAAAAACAATGAAGGAGAATAGTTAGATTCAAGGTTACTATTCAGAAAATCAGGATTATAGATCTATGGATGTCTTAACGAATTGCTTGCAAATATATGAGAACTTCAATCCTTAGACAAATCTATAGCTGTCGCTAGTTAGACTCGTCCATTGATCTGATTGCCGACTGCATCGATCGATAATGCTATCGCAGTGTCGATCGATATAAGCTGTCGTCGATCGATACCCCTAGAAGAGCATCGATCGATATTAAGTATCAGATCGGATCGAACTATTGTTCACCCGAGAATTTCTATAAGACCGGCTATCGCATTGTGCCTTAATAGAGTCTGGGTTTAGCCAAATGATTTCAGGAAGATGACTATTAGATTAGTCACTCCATAATCAATACTCTAGGTAGCAAGTCTAGAGTAAGCATTAGGGTTCATTTGGATAATGAATATAACAACTCAACAATCCATAGTTGGGGCTAATCCCTCATAACTATTTGAACCCCAAATCTAACATATGAATCTACTCAGACATAGCCAAGAGATTCATAGCAAAAGAATAAGAAGAAAATAAAATGCTTTTATTGCTAAATAGAATAGAATACAAAACTTGGTTCAAAACTTCATATCTCTAAAGGCTCATAGGCATAGGTATAAATAGGGAGTACAATTAGGTTAAAAACTCGTCAGGGGCAGTCTTGTAATTTGGTGAGAACTTGGGCTCCAAGTTGGCCAAATAAATCTTGCTCATCACGCTCTGTATCGATCGATGGTACATTGCGTACATCGATCGATGGAGGATCTCGACTTCAACTTCTACGGAAGCGTCATCGATCGATTACACAGGGTGTGTATCGATCGATATGTATCTCTTATATCGGATCTTTATAGTCATCTTGGAAAACTCTTCTTTAAGCACCAAAAGGCACCTAAATCATCACTTTACCACAAAATGCTCCTGAACCTGAAAACATACCTAATAGACTCCAAAACATAGATAATTATAATAAAAACATATAGAAAATATGACCAAAAGCGGGTCAAAATCATGGTCTATCAGAGAACTAATTGGATGTTAGCTGGTGTAAACTCGGAATATCCAAGCGATGTGGCAACGGAATGCGGCATCAGGTTTACGCTAGAGCCCAGATCACAGAGTGCTCTTGGGAATAGCTTGTCTCGAATTGTACATTTGAGAACAAAACTACCAGGATCGGGTCTCTTTTCAGGGGTCTGGATTATAGCGCTAGCTTCTGCAGACACCATCATGACACTGCGTTTTTCTTCCGAAAAACTCTTGGTTGTCATTCCCTTGACATATTGTCTTATGGTTGGCGAAATTCTGAGAGCGTCAATAAGTGGCATTTCTACCTTAAGGCGTTCAAAAGTCCGTCTACAGATTTCTTTATCCCTGTTGCGCGTGGAGTTAGATTTGGGAGGATAAGGAGGTAGAGTGTTATACACCCGTTCTATAGTCGGTCCAGTGGGTATTAGACTTTCTTTTGAGGTTGGGGGTGTATGTCGATCGATATTGGTATTATCGCATCGATCGACATCGTCAATTTCCTCCTCATCGAGAATGATCACCGGCTCCTCAGTTTCCTTAGAGTTCTCCTTATTTGCCTTGTTCTGAGGGCCGTTAGACATTAAGTCACGGAGTAGAATGGGATTAGGAATGGGTTTTTCCGCTTTCAGAGTTTTAGCGATTTCTCCCAAAGGAGTGTTCTCCCTAATCATCGGAGCTAGTTCTTTTCCGCTTCTTAAGACTACAGCGTTTACGTGACGTCTCGGGTTTGTATCGGTCTTCCCCGGTAGACATCCTGCTTCTCTCTTGATACCTTCTGCGGTATGGGCAATATTGCTCTCAAGGTTCCTTACTCTCTCATGTAAAGTGTCAAGTTTTTCTGACATTTCGCAGCAGGTGCTGTCTAACCTGGCATCTAGGGTATACTCTAGTTTCTGACTTTTTGTGAAAATGTGGTCCATCCTAGCCTTGACCTTCCCTTCTAGTCCAATGGAAATGTCGTAGCCTTGGGTAAAACTATCTATGTTAAAAGTATACTCCTGTGGATTTCCTGGTCTAAGGAAAGTTTGCTCAATGGAATGGATATCCTTGTTGATCACGTTGGAATCTTTTGAGAGAGTGAAGGGAATCTAGTGATTGCCTAATTTCGTTTAATTGAGATTCGTTCTTGGATCTACTTCCTCGTTCTCTATCTTTAGTTTCATAAGATTTAACCATGGCTATGTTTTTAATCAAATAAATCGCTTTTGCAGAGGTCCTGGAGTTAAAATTTCCATTACTCGCGTTGTCTAGCGTGATCTGATAATCTAACGCGAGACCTCCGTAAAAGAATTTAAGAAGCTCTGGTTCAAGATAACCATGGTGGGTACAATCTCGCTGGTACTTATTAAACCTAGTCCAGGCGTTTTTAAAAGATTCTTGTGGGCCTTGAAGGAATGTGGAGAGTTTAAGTCGCACGTCCCAATATCGAGTTTCATTGAAAAACTCATTAATGAAAGCAGTGCGAATATCTTTCCAGCAGGTTAAAGATCCTGCTGGTATTTGTTTTAACCAATCTCTGGCTTCCCTCCCCAAGGAAAAAGGAAAAAGTTTACAACGATTACTATCGTTGAGTGCGAATCCTTCTAGATAATCTAGGTGTTCATGGGGGTGGTCTGAGACAGAGCCACAGAAGGGGTTCTTTTGTACCAGATGGATGTAGTCAAAATGAAGTGTAGACTTATTTGCTTCATCCTCTGGTAGCTTGATAGCTGACCTATTGGAATAGGTCTTAATGGGATCTAAGTAATCTTGCAATTTTTCAACATCTTCAATTGAAGATGGATGGTTATTGACAGGGATTTCGGTCCCCTGTTTAACTGTAAATTCATTGCATAACTGACCTATTGGTTCGTTTGGGACTACTTCCTCATTAATTAAATCGGTAAGTAAAGACTTACCTGCTTCCGGCTCGGTATTATCGATCGATGTTTGTTGGATTATGTCGATCGATTCCTCGGTCAACATATCGCTCGATGTGGGCGTCACGTCATCGCTCGATGTGTGCGTCACGTCATCGCTCGATGTTTGGCCGAAATATGTCTTTTCCATCTTTGGTTCCCTGCAAATAAGAGAAAGAAGAAAAATAATTAAGTAAACAATAAATAAAATTCTAGACTGTATTCTAAACTAAATCTGGTGGTAATAAGAAAGAGTCCCCGGCAACGGCGCCTAATTTGATATCACTCAAATGTTTAACCCTAAGGAGTGAATTACTCTCTCAAATAAGAGGTTCAGTTGTAGTACTTAGGGATCGAATCCACAGAGACTCTAGAATTACACAACAGATTATTAAGTCTTCGAAATAAAGCTAGACAATAAGATTTTAAACAGTAACTTAAAAGGTAGCAAATAATTGCTTGATTGATTGGTTGATTTGTTAAGAAGGAAGAAGGTAGTTAAACTTAGGTATTTTCTCAGGTATGACATACATGCAAGTTGTAAGGGTTTTTATTATTCATAGTTCTAGATTCAAACTTTTAAGGAATTTAAGGATTAACTCCACTGGATCTAGGGTTAGGACTATCGTCCGATAACCTGTAGGGAATATCGATCGATGTTTCTGTCGATACTATCGATCGATTCTAAAGCCGCTATATCGGTCGACACGGCTGTCGCCACGTCGATCGATATTGCATCCAGCGAGTGGTAGAGGTATGTTTGAATGGGGTATCTAGTCTTCATTAAGTTAACTTAGACTTAGGGGATTTGTCAAGCTATCGCTTGTCCAAATTGACCCTAATATCAGAGGTAAGGGTGATCAATCCTTGGCCTTAGCATTCATTGATTACTAGATTGAGAACTATATTTTAAACAACCTAATAATGGTTCTATTCAATGCATGAGTCAACCTTAATGAGAAACCTAAATCTAACAAGAAAGACTACTCAAACATATTCATGAGAGACAAAGTCATGATGGTCTGAATAATACTTTAAGATAATAATAAAAAGAAACAATAAGTAAAAAGGGAGTTCAAGATCTTCTCTGTAATTGTAGTTTCAGATCTCTCTCTCCATCAAAACTCTTCTCAAAAGATAGCTAGATGCTTCTCCTTATTAGGTCTAAAAGGTCTTCGAGATTGTCTACCTAAAGTAGTACAAAACCCTCTTAATATAGCCTAACAGGCGGCCAGGGACTTAGTGTGTAAATTATTAAAACTCTTGTGAAGCAATTAGGGCTTCTAATCTTCATTTAATCGCTTGGATAACTTATGTATCGATCAATGTCAAATGACATATATCGATCGATACGGGTAATCTTCTATCAGTCGATGGCTCTTAATGTGCATCGGTCGATAGCTTATTCATCGTTTTGCTCATATCTTCATAAAGTATCCAATTTAGCTCCAAAATGCATGTTTTACACTAGTGAGTACCTGAACCTATAAAAGCTCTAAAAAGACACTAAAAGTATCCTTTTGTTTCCAAAAACATATATAAATCATGGCTGAAAATGGGTAAAATCCATGATATATCAACCAACAAGCTCTGTCTCACCCTCATCAACCCTACCATCCACTACAATCTTGTTCCAGTCATCAAGTTTCCAAGAATGAAGAACCCAGCCCTCATAGCAACATGTTTCTGTGCCCACGAGTACGATTCCATGGCTGTGTATGAAACCGATCCAGATCCATCGACCGATGATAGCCCTCTACCATCGACCGATACCAGGCGACCCGAATCGACCGATGAATATACATGGTCATCGATCGATACGCTATTCCAGAAGATCGAGGAAGAGTTTCCAGACGGCGATTTTGGCACCAATGATTTGGACAACGATCATTACATGCCCGAGTAAGCTAGCATCACTACTCAGGAGGAGTACGATGCCGATTATGAAGAGGAACGAGCCACAGAGTATAGATTTCTTCGAGAATACGAAGTCAGACTTCCTCTCCCATCTTTCATCTTCCGACCATCGATCGATGCAAACCCTAGCCCATCGACCGATATACCCCAACCCAGATTGCTCAAATGACGTTTTGAATCAACGAGCAAGGAACCCTACTGCGCACAAGTCTATGTTCCACACGAACCACGAGATGGAGATTACTCGATTGGAAGCTGGGCGAGCAGTTATCATGAGAGTTTTGCAGTAGATACAGCACCTCTACCATCCGCGATCCGTCCTGAAGCACCCGTATCGACCGACACGGAGCACCAGCCATCGACCGACATGTTCCACAACAGATCGACCGATGCACCAGCTCAACCATCGATCAATACCACATCAACACCATCCGAGGTACAGACACATACTTTCGATTATACTTCACTAATTCCGGATGCATATGGTATTTTCAGGGATCCAGAAGGTCATGCACGAGCACTAGATGGAAGAATCATTCCAAAATCCCAAGAAGACGTTGCAGACATCCTTCAGATGCCCAATGGACCAGTCAACCCCTACACCCAACCACCCCGTTACCCTAACGACCAGCACCAATTTCCGCGAGCATCGACCGATATTCACCGTGAGATTGGGAAGAGAGCTTTCAAACACGGAGTTCGTCGTTTCTCCTGGGAAAAGAGAGACGAATTCTGCGTCTACAGAGATGAAGCTGGTTATGCCAGAGAGGTCAACGGAGATATCATCCATGTCTGCAAAGAAGACATTGAAAAGCTACTGAAAAAAGCCTCACTATTTGGGCGCTCTTGTTTTTGCTTACCGGAGCATGCTGAACAATATGCTAAAGGAGTTCCAAATTGCAAGATCTTTACAGAAGCAGAAGTCAGAGATATGCTGGATGAGAGGACCAGTGAACATAACTGGGAGAAAGCAGGATTGGGCCTAGAACAGGAGAAGGTCATATCGAGACTTCGAGGAGAAATACTATGGATTACGTCTAGCAATGACTTCGCACAAAAAGAAAGAGAAGCCCTACAAGAAGAGGTCAACACATTGCGTGCACAACTCGAATCTCAGAAATGACCATCGACCGATGCATAACCATCAACATCGATCGACACAACCTTTGACGCACCTATCGAGAGTCACTTACAGAGGCTATCGATCAATGACTCACCCAGACCATCGATCGATACACGTGCACCAGTCTACTGTACCAGAGCAGAACTAGAAGCAGCCACAAGAGATATCTACAAATCTATTGAGTTTTGTGGAGACGAAGATTACAGATTACTGGACAGGTATTGGTTCCCAGTACACAGTGACGTCAAAGGATTACAGTGCACAGTGGAAGATATTCAAGAGGAGGTAGCAGATATTAAAAGACAGCTCGCCAGCCGACCTCACCCATCCCCATCGATCGATGAAGCCAACAACACATCGACCGATATGAAACCTCCAGAATCGACCAACGAGATCCCACATCACAACACCACGCAGCTGAATGCAGAACACATCTACAACATGCTTGGACATCATCAGTACATCATTGCCAGCCTAGAAGAGTGGTTAGAAAGGATCCAAACTGAAGTGCATGGATTGAAAGCTAGTATTACCAGATGCGAGAAAGCCACAAGAAGCTTTTTAACTTCATGGTTTGATGAATCACAAGACAAGGAGGATACTTGTTTCCCAACAAGTACCTACAACCCACCTCACTAGCCACCATACCTCCATAGTCTAGCTAAATGACTTTAAATAAGCGCTGAGTGGGAGGCAACCCACTGTTAGGTATTTTCTTATTTAGTTTTGTTTTATTTTTACTTATTACTTTCGTTTTTATTTGTTTTTAGGAACTTAGCTACACTATCACTACCTCTATCGACCGAGGAGACCCTGTCTACATCGCCCGACATTACCCTATCAATGAAGATCAATGGAAGTGACTCAGCATCGATTGATACGAACATCGGTCAGGTATATCGTTCACAATTTCGATATCAGTTACACATTTATTAATTCTTATGCTCTAACTCCGACTAGTTATACACTGAGGACAGTGTATGATTTAAGTTTGGGGGGAGTGATTACTGATGCTACTTTACCTTTTTGATCTCTTTAAAAAGTTTTCAAAAATTGGTTTTATTGAGTCAAGAAAGGGACAAAAATATTTCAAATTTTTTTTTTGCTTTTTATCTTTGTTGGTGTCAAAATCGGTCACGACGGAATCAATGGCTAAAAGTCTCCGCAAAAGTAAAAATAAAAATACGTTTTCTAAAACTCGAGAGATCGTTTTATAAAACTCGAGAAATCGTTTTATAAAAGAAGATTCCGTTTTATAAAACTCGAGAGATCATTTTATAAAACACGAGAAATCGTTTTATAAAACTCAAGAAATCGTTTTATAAAAGAAGTTTCCGTTTTATAAAACTCGAGAAATCGTTTTATAAAACTCGAGAAATCGTTTTATAAAACTCGAAGAATCGTTTTATAAAACACGAGAAGTCATTTTATAAAACTCGAGAAATCATTTTATAAAACTCGAGAAATCATTTTATAAAACTCGAAGAATCGTCACATAAAACTTGAGAAATCGTTTTATAAAACTCGAAGAATCGTTTTATAAAATTCGATAAATCGTTTTATAAAACTCGAGAAATCGTTTTATAAATCTAAAAGAGATTTCCGAACAAAGGAAATCCGCGGAAAACTCGGAAGATCGTTATCTCGGAGAAACGAAACAAACGTCGATTACAAGATCGCCCGAGTTAAGCACAAAACCGCGAAAAACCGAAACCGCCGTAAAACGCGAGCTAGTCACGTCACGACTAGCTCTCCCAACGGCGAGCTAAGCAAGCCGGCTTAGCTCGCCGTTGGGCGAGCTAGCCTCGTCCCGACTAGCTCGTCCAACGGCGAGCTAGCTTCGTACCGACTAGTTCGCCCAACGGCGAGCTAGTCTTGTCCCAACTAGCTCGCCCAACGGCGAGCTAGAAGCTTCCATAGCTCGCCCAAGAGGCGCTGACTTTGCCCCAAGGGTTCTTATCGCCTAACTCGCCATACGGCGACCTGACCAAGCTGAACTAGCTCGCCGTACGTCGAGCCGACCATCCCGAGCCTTGATCTCCCACATCCTTGATTCAAGGCATACGTCCTTTGACACGATCGTATTCCGAATCACGGTCGATATGTCTCCCGTTTTGTCTCGATCCGTCCTATCGTTCGAGTTTTACGATAAAAACCGTAAAACTTTGTTTTCTCCAAAAGAACTCGAGGAAATCGTATAAAACGGCAACGGTTAAACGAAAAACCGAATATTGCCTAAACTATACGATTTATTCCAGATTTTTCGTAAAAATCGTACAAAACGCGTTTTTAATAAAACCCCGAGTAAATCGTAGAAAACGGCAACGATTAATCAAAACATCGAACATTGCCTAGCTTTACGATTAACTCGAGAAACTTATCTAAAAACGGCATCGTATCAGGAAACGATCTCGTCTAAAGTCGTAAAACGGATTTATCGCAAAACGGCTCGGAAAGTTCTAAAACGCGATAAAAGCCACTCGCGACTTTAAACGAAGTCCAACCCGAAGATACGACGACGTTTTGGCGATTTACTCGCAAAAAAAAAGATAAATGTCAAACTTGAAGATAAATATCAAGTTTGAGGATAAATAGAAGATTTCCGCGGGAAAAAAAGAAAGATCGAGATAAATTGAAGATTCCCGATAAACTCGAATCTGGGCGAAATGGAAAGACTAAACCGCCTAGGAAGGGAGAGTATATAAGCAAGAGGCATAGGGCAGAAGCAAAGGGACGAAATCCAGAGCTCTCATCTAAGATTTTTACAACTTTTCTAGACTTAGAATTTTCCGCACTTAGAAACTTAGACTTTTTTCTCGACAAGTTCGGTTTCTATGACTGGCGCTCAATTACTAGACGAACTCGCCCAGGCAGTTCGATCTCTGGTCCAGCTCTATCAACTGAACTACGTTCGACTTGATCCTCGAAAGGGGTACGTAGGCAGCCTTCCATAAGGTTCAGTCCGAAATCAATCAAACCCTTTTTCTGATCTTTTTCCGTCTTTCGTTATCAAGCTGCGACTCGACTAGATTTAGGGTTTTATGTTGGTAACTCGCTGATGGCCCTTGCGGCCGAAGCCTTTATAATTCCCTGTAACGATCGCAACGCTCTTACGCGAGTCGAAAATAAGATCAACTTTCTCTATAAATTCGTTTTATTACGTTTTACATATTTTTCCGCATTTATTTGGTTACTTGTTGTTGGCTTTCGCAGAGATCCGATTCCTCTGGAAAATTAGGGTTTTCCTAAGTTTCCTTTAACGGAAATCGACAAGTGAGAATTTCGGTTCCCACAGTTTGGCGCTAGAAGGAGGGGGGTCGGATTACTCTTACTCATAGCCGCAAAACGCTTGATCAAAACAATGTCTGGATATATGAAAGGCAAAGTCGCAACTCGCAAAAACGCTGGTAAAACAACTCTAGCAGCGACTGCTCCTATAGCCAACGCTCACGCAAACGCTGTAGTAATTAATAAAATCAAAAACTTAATCGCGACTCTTCACCACGGAAAGAGCACGAAACGAGCTCGTGATCTCTCCGTCTAAACAAAAGGGCAACGATAAAACCAATCAAACCCCGTAACCAAATCGGAGAAATCTCAACGTGTGAAGGTTTGACCAGCTCGCCCAATGGCGAGTGGGACGCGATTCTCGGGATCCTAAGCCTGATCCTATTCCAATCTCGATCGTACAGCTTTTTGTTTCGCCTTAATCGGACTTTCCGTTGAGATTCTACGACGAAAACAAGTCAACTCAACGAATCGAGATCACCCGCGCCAAGCTGGCTTAGCTCGCAGAACGTAGAGGTAAACCAAGCGTCTTAGCTCGCCGAACATAGAGCTAAACCAAGCTGGCTTAGCTCGCCGAACGTAGAGCTAAACCAAGCTGGCTTAGCTCGCTGAACATAGAGCTGAACCAAGCGTCTTAGCTCGCCGAACGTAGAGCTAAACCAAGCTGGCTTAGCTCGCCGACGTAGAGCTAAACCAAGCGTCTTAGCTCGCCAAACATAGAGCTAAACCGAGCTGGCTAGCTCACCATACGGCGAGCTAAACCAAGCGCCTAGCCCGCCCAAGAGGCGCTGACTTTGCCCCAAGGGTTCTTATGGCCTAGCTCGCCATACGGCGACCTGGCCAAGCTGAACTAGCTCGCCGTACGGCGAGCTGGACCGTTCAGGACTAGCTCGCCATACGGCGATCTGAACCAAGCGCCTAGCTCGCACAAGAGGGGCTGACTTTGCCCCAAGGGTCCTTACCATCCAGATCGCCACACGGAGAGCTGAAAGGGTTCACCCGACTCGCCCTACGTCGAGCTGAACCAATCCTCGAGTTTCTCTCTCGAGTCTTGATCGTGCTGATTCTCGTTTCGTGTCAATCGGAATTTCCATCGGGATTTTACGATAAAACCGCAAAGACTTGTTTCTTCATATAAGTTCGAATCAATCGTCTAAAACGGCAACGGTTGACTTAACACCAAAGTTGCCTAAACTATACGAGCGATCTGAACTCTCCAAACGCAATCCGGTTTTACGAGACTCTGCCATGCTAAGTCGAAAACATCCAATCATAAACACGTGATTGATTTTTTGATATACAAAGCGCACCTAGTCGGGTAAATAAAACCAGCAGTACGAAGAAACAAGAACATGAACTCCGATGGTTAAGTCTTCTCCCCGCTCCGATACTCTTGCTGGTAATTCGTCGAAGACCGGTAAGTCAAAAGAAGAAGATTGAAGAATAGACGGTTCCAAATCATCGATGAAACTAAGGTATGTCCGATTTGAAAATTTTATTAGACTTCTAATTTCTCGTATGTAAGAAATGAAAACGTCTTGTAAACTGCCGTAAAACCTAGGGAATTTAGAATTTAGGGGATTGTCTAGAATGCTAAGTCGTAAGCAATTTTTGTCTATCTCGATCTATTGTTCTCTAACCATTCATGCATAACTCGCAAAATGATCCAATCTCTCGTACAACCGAGAAACGATCGCCACGCATTCGAGCATACTCATTTTCTAAAAGAAAGAAGGAGCTAGAGACGCTGACGTCGTCTTAAAACCGACTCGCTCCTAGAAATTTTCGTAAATCATACATACTTCAAGTCATCACCGATCCACCATGGTCTTTAATCGACCCGGATTGTCAATCATCCCAATCCTTCAAAGGAAACTCGTCTTTCGCCGAACATTTTTCCTCGCATCAAGAAAACGCTTTCTATACAGCAAACTCTCGCAAAAATAAGCGGAAAAATATTCGGACGATGCGACGCCTCGTCGAAATCATCCCAAAAGCAAACGACAATCTAAAAACCGTCTAAGCACTAAAGACTGATCCAAACCGTCTGGGAAATAATCTCGAGGACTATGCAGCATCTCTCGTTGCAATCATGCGGTTAGAAAATCTCTGCGAAACTTCAGGGTGAAACTCGATAATTTGCCGAAGTCATAAAGATCTTCTCGAACTTGATAAAACAAGTGTCGTCTAAGAATCAAAAAATTATACGAGAAATCTTTAGGCATCGAAGCATTGATCTCATTTTCCGTCAAATCAAGTGAGCCATGGAATAATGTCAAGAACATTTGCGGCAAAAGAAAAATCGAGAACACAAAGCAGCAATAGAGAACACGTCCTCCCTTCTCGCCGACTGATCTTATTGCTGATCATGTGATTCATTACGTCCGAGAAATCCGCTAAAACATTTTGCGACTAGATCTCGGTGAAATAACTTTTTGTAAAACTCCACGAGTGACTCCGAAAAACTATCACCGAAGAATCAAAAACTAAGCGGAAAGGTTTCTCGAAAAATCTGCGGAAACATTGTTAACCCAATGCGTCGTGCCGATTTACTAAATTCATCGCCCGTTACTTACGCGAGAAATCCTTCGTATAGTCAGGATCACGTCATAACGAAGTAACTTTCGAAAGTAAACGTAACAGGTTTTCCGAAAAGTACTTTCCTTATAGCGAAAACCAAGCTATATGATCCGGTACTGAGCGACCGATCTAAACTTTGCTCCCTCGCGCCACGATCTGAAAGATCTCACTCTTTACCCCTTCGGTTCATGAGCATCCGCCCTCATTCCTCCGGGTTACGTCCGAGAATGAAACTACCTCATGAACGACTCCGCACGGACTCTGCATCGAGCTTCTTAGGCTCTGTCCCCCTCGGGCGAAAAAGAAACAACTTCCATACGAACAAAGGAAAAATTATACGAAACTTTCATCATATAAGTCAAACCTAAAACGGAAAAAAGTCTTCTACAACCACGGGCAAACTTGGCGTATCAAGCTCGGCAACCGCTACTTGGCCCTCGTCCGATCACGCTTCACTTCAATGCCAAGTTTACAAACCGACTCTACCTTGTCGATAGCGCGAAAGTGTCGTGGTCTAATCCTCTACCGAATACGACCTTGGCTGTGCGGCTGAATACAACCTTCACGCCAAGCCAATACATTCAACGAATAATGCAAACTTTTCGAAAAATCGGCTAGGTTCTTTATCCTCACGATTCACTCTATGTCCGAAGCAAGTTGCCTACAAAACCCGACAAGTCTCGGAAGGGCAACACTTCACAAAGCACCGTAACGAAAAACGCTTCATTTCGGGGAAACAACTTACGCGACCTCTCGGTACTAATTGCTCTAGCACAAATCATAAAACTACTTAACATCAAAACATGAATGTAAGTTTCAATTGCGAATATCCGCAAACGAACCAAAGTGTTCCTGCAAAGCATGGTTAAGACAAAACCCCCCAACACCGCGAAACATCTTCGAGCCCGCAAACGTTTCGAACACGAAACGCTAGCACACGAAATAAAAACCAACTTTCGGCACTGCGAGACGTCGCAGACGCCCGGAGAATAGTTTTTCGACAAAAATACCTTCCTCGATAAAGTCATTTTCTTGGAAGACCTAACAGTCCGTCTGCGACTATAAAATACGCAAAACTTCTTAACATACAGATCCTTCGCGAAGGCCCAAACTACGTAAACATCTATCACGTAAAAATAGTTTGTTGTTGATCACAACAAACTCGCAACAGTCCTAAACAAACTTAAGTTATCTAGCAGAGATAGCTCTCGAACACCCGACACAAGGGTAATAGCGCTATAAAAGAAATCCAAACTTTTGGTCAGCACTTCCGGGCAACTTAGAAATTGTTCCCGGTGAGATGCTCGGTTCCAACCAGACGAATCGTATAAGCCGAGAACCTATCGCGGATTCTAAATCGGTATGGAATCAGGTTAAAATCGCAACAGGCAAAACGAAAGCCGACTAGTCATCGCATAGCCTCAATCCGAAAGTAAACCTAGGTCTTGCCCTAAACCCAGCACACTGGTCGCTAACGTCTCAAGGCATGAATCGAGATCCTAAAGGCATGTCTCTTCGTCTATATCTAAACGCTCACTTGATTTGCTAAACATCCTAAAACGAGCAAACGAACAAGGCGATACACTAAGGGAAAAAGGAATGCGAGACGACAACTCGCGGACCTCCCTCAATATCAACTCATATTCTTCCCGCTACATTCATACGAATAAAAACACGCTCTTAAAAACGCAAACTGATTTTTAATAAAGCCGCAAAAGCGGCAGGGACTCAGAGCCACACACGGCCAGTCCGAAAACTATAACGGCCACGCTCGGCCAGACCAGATGCCATCGACATCAATATGCTCGATAATTCCTACACGACATATAACTAGACCGTAAAGGTCTTGCTAGGAAACATTTCATACAAACATTAACTCCAAAACGGACTACGAAAGACTTGATCCCCTCAAAAGGGTACGTAGGCAGCCTTCACAAGGCGCAGCCATAATATTAAACGCATTCCGCTTCCTGGAGAATGGAAAGATCACTCTCAACGGACCTTTCCAACCATTAATTCCACTTAACTTAACTAAAACTGGCTAACCACTCGCAAGAACCTTACGCTGGAAGCTCAAGATTCTAGCAAGATGGGGGGCTAATTGTTGGTGTCAAAATCGGTCACGACGGAATCAATGGCTAAAAGTCTCCGCAAAAGTAAAAATAAAAATACGTTTTATAAAACTCGAGAGATCGTTTTATAAAACTCGAGAAATCGTTTTATAAAAGAAGATTCCGTTTTATAAAACTCGAGAGATCATTTTATAAAACACGAGAAATCGTTTTATAAAACTCAAGAAATCGTTTTATAAAAGAAGTTTCCGTTTTATAAAACTCGAGAAATCGTTTTATAAAACTCGAAGAATCGTTTTATAAAACTCGAGAAGTCATTTTATAAAACTCTAGAAATCGTTTTATAAAACTTGAGAAATCGTTTTATAAAACTCGAAGAATCGTCACATAAAACTCGAGAAATCGTTTTATAAAACTCGAAGAATCGTTTTATAAAACTCGATAAATCGTTTTATAAACCCAAAAGAGATTTCCGAACAAAGGAAATCCGCGGAAAACTCGGAAGATCGTTATCTAGGAGAAACGAAACAAACGTCGATTACACGATCGCCCGAGTTAAGCACAAAACCGCGAAAAACTGAAACCGCCGTAAAACGCGAGCTAGTCACGTCACGACTAGCTCGCCCAACGGCGAGCTAAGCTAGCCTCGTCCCGACTAGCTCGCCCAACGGCGAGCTAGCTTCATCCCAACTAGTTCGCCCAACGGCGAGCTAGTCTCGTCCCGACTAGTTCGCCCAACGGCGATCTAAGCCAGCCGGCTTAGCTCGCCATTGGGCGATCTAGTCTTGTCCCAGCTACCTCGCCCAACGGCGAGCTAGAAGCTTCCATAGCTCGCCCAAGAGGCGCTGACTTTGCCCCAAGGGTTCTTATCGCCTAGATCACCATACGGCGACCTGACCAAGCTTAACTAGCTCGCCGTACATCGAGCCGATCATCCCGAGCCTCGATCTCCCACATCCTTGATTCAAGGCATACGTCCTTCAACACGACCGTATTCCGAATCACGGTCGATATGTCTCCCGTTTCGTCTCGATCCGTTCTATCGTTCGAGTTTTACAATAAAAAACCGTAAAACTTTGTTTTCTCGAAAAGAACTCGAGGAAATCGTATAAAACGACAACGGTTAAACGAAACACTGAATATTTCCTAAACTATACGATTTATTCAAGATTTTTCGTAAATATCGTACAAAACGCGTTTTTAGGAAAACCCAGAGTAAATCATAGAAAACGGCAACGATTAATCGAAACATCGAACATTGCCTAGCTTTACGATTAACTCGAGAAACTTATCTAAAAACAGCATCGTAACAAGAAACGATCTCGTCTAAAGTCGTAAAACGGATTTATCGCAAAACGGCTCGGAAAGTCCTAAAACGCGATAAAAGCCACTCGCGACTTTAAATGAAGTCCAACCCGAAGATACGACGACGTTTTGGCGATTTACTCGCAGAAAAAAGATAAATGTCAAACTTGAAGATAAATGTCAAGTTTGAGGATAAATAGAAGATTTGCGCGGGAAAAAAGGAAAGATCGAGATAAATGGAAGATTCCTGATAAACTCGAATCTGGGAAAAATGGAAAGACTAAACCGCCTAGGAAGGGAGTATATAAGCAAGAGGCATATGGCAGAAGCAAAGGAACGAAATCCAGAGCTCTCATCTGAAACTTTTACAACTTTTCTAGACTTAGAATTTTCCGCACTTAGAAACTTAGACTTTTTTCTCGACAAGTTCGGTTTCTATGACTGGCGCTCAATTACTAGACGAACTCGCCCAGGCAGTTCGATCTCTGGTCCAGCTCTATCAACTGAACTACGTTCGACTTGATCCTCGAAAGGGTACGTAGGCAGCCTTCCATAAGGTTCAGTCCGAAATCAATCAAACCCTTTTTCTGATCTTTTTCCGTCTTTCGTTATCAAGCTGCGACTCGACTAGATTTAGGGTTTTATGTTGGTAACTCGCTGTTGGCCCTTGCGGCCGAGGCCTTTATAATTCCCTGTAACGATCGCAACGCTCTTACGCGAATCGAAAATAAGATCAACTTTCTCTATAAATTCGTTTTATTACGTTTTTCTTATTTTTCCGCATTTATTTGGTTACTTGTCGTTGGCTTTCGCAGAGATCCGGTTCCTCTGGAAAATTAGGGTTTTCCTAAGTTTCCTTATTTAACGGAAATCGACAAGTGAGAATTTCGGTTCCCACAATCTTACTACTCTTTAGCACCATTCTTAGAATTGTTGATTGCAGAAAGTACTATAGAGGCTAAAGTGGATCACTGATCATCCTATGACAACACTTTTCATGATTGTTTGGAAGAACCAAAGCTGATTTCCAACCTAACCTGACATCTATTGCTTGTCTTGGGGCTTGGTATACAAGGGATCGAAATCCTCATGCAAGTCTGGAAGGTAAAAGTCTCAAAAATTTTGGTTTCGTTCTCTCCTTCCTTTGGCATCCCCAGAATATAAAAGATTGAGATGATTTCCTGAGAGGCAGAGGGAGAGGTACATTACCCATGACCCCACTATTCTAAACCAAAGGAATGATCACACATTGTGGAAGCGAGGGAGAGGTACATTACCTATGACCCCACTATTCGCTACACTTTGTCAAAAAGAGACTACAAAAGTTGAAAGATCAATAAGATGAACATTAGTTGTTCATTGGGATTGACATAAAAGAAATGAAAGTTTGGGATTCAAAGAAGGGGGATAAAGAGAGAAAAGGAACCAGGATGAGAATGCCTGAAACTTGTATGAGTTGAATCCAAGTGTTCTTTGATCGATACTCCCAAGGTAAAGCTTACACCTTTATTTTATGCATAAATGAAATCAGTAGAGGGGATAGACAGACAGGATTGTTTAAGTTGATTGGCTAGATGTATTTGGTTGCTAAGCTAGGATATGGTATAATGTACTTCTGTAGTTAGCAATATGAGATGTGGCTGGCAACAAAGTAGAAGTAATGATTTTAGAGCTAAAAGATTTTATTAAATCCCTACTGTTTTTTTAAAAAAACTTCTTCCAAAGAGACTAATGGTTTGCTTGAGGACAAGCAAAAGGTTAAGTCTGGGGGAGTTGATAGACCATGATTTTGACCCGCTTTTAGCCATGGTTTTGATATGTTTTTATGAGTTTTATATATGTTTTGGAGTCTATTAGGTATGTTTTCAGGTTCAGGAGCACTTTGGAGTAAAATGATGATTTAGGTTCCCTTTTGGAGCTTAAAGGAGAGTTTTCCGAGATGATTATGAAGATCAGACAATGAGGACACATATCGATCGATACACACCCTGTGTAATCGATCGATGACGCTTCTATCGAAGATGAAGTCAAGATACTCCATCGATCGATGTACACCATGTACCATCGATCGATATGATGCGTGGAGAAATGCGAGAATCGTTTCCATCCACGGACGATCGAATCCGTAATCGGACTGATCTTTGGCTGAGTGGCTTTCGTCCATGTTGCCTTCTGGTTCATTGATCAGGTTTATGATTATGGGTGGTCCGATACTAGGATGTTCGATGAATTCAACGGGAATTACCCTGCTCATACCAGGATCTGAGCTGGATGCTAAGGCGGCCAGGGCGTCTGCCTGGGCGTTTTCTGCTCGAGGGATCCTAGTAAGGGTGAATTGATTGAACTTCTGGGTTAGGTCTTTTACCAAGATCAGATACGCTTCCATTCTCTCGTCTCTAGCTTCGTATTCTCCGCTGAACTGACTAGCCACCAGCTGGGAATCGCAGTACGCGTGAAGATTGTGAATCTTCAGACCGTGAGCTAATCGTAATCCCGCGATCAAGGCCTCATACTCGGCTTCGTTGTTCGAAGCGTGGAAAACTAATCGGAATGACTGTTCCAATATTTCTCCCGTTGGGGATGCGAGTCGGATGCCGATCCCGGAGCCTTGTTTGGATGAGGATCCGTCAACGTATAGGATCCAAGTCGAATTCAGCTCTTGGTCGGGCGTGCTTCCCGTTGGGAGTTCCACTATGAATTCCGCGAGCACTTGCGATTTTGCGCAAGTCTTTGCGCGATATTCAATATCGTACTCGCTCAGCTCGATCGCCCATTTTGCTAATCTTCCCGATTGGCTGGGACTATGCAAAATGGTGCGAAGAGGGAATGAAGTGGGTACGACGATGGTGTGAGATTGGAAATACGGTCTCAGTTTTCTTGCGGACATGACTACGGCCAAAGCCAAATTTTCCATCATCGGATATCGCGTCTCCGCGTCCAGTAGTGTCTTACTTACATAGAAGATCGGCTTTTGTTCGCCACGTTCTTCCCGGATAAGGACACCACTCACGGCGGTTGTTGATACCGCGATGTAGAGGAATAATGGTTCTCCTTCTACGGGCTTCGCGAGTACTGGCGGGGTAGCTAGGTAATGTTTCAGCTGTTGGAAAGCTTTCTCGCATTCTTCTGACCATTCAAACTTTCTGTTTCCCTTCAATGTTTCGTAGAAAGGTAGACATTTGTCCGTTGATCGCGAGATAAAACGGTTAAGTGCTGCGACCCTGCCGGTCAGTCTTTGTACTTCGCATTTCGTCCTGGGAGAGACCATCTCTATCAGTGCCGTGATTTGTTTCGGGTTAGCCTCGATCCCGCGGTAAGTGATGAGGTACCCTAGAAATTCTCCGGACGCGACGGCAAACCGACACTTTGCCGGGTTCAACTTCATGTTATGAAGATTGAGCCTTTCGAAACATTCTTGGAGGTGTACGACGTGGTCTTGCTCTTCGAGTGATTTCACGAGCATATCGTCGATGTACACTTCCATTGTTTTTCCGAGTTGCTCGGAGAACATTCGATTGACGAGTCGTTGGTAAGTCGCACCGGCGTTCTTTAGACCGAAAGGCATCACTTTATAGCAATAGGTTCCCCGGTCAGCTATGAATGCGGTTTTCTCCCGATCGTCAGGATTCATCATGATCTGATTGTACCCCGAGAAGGCGTCCATGAAAGATAAGAGTTTGTTTCCCACGGTTGCCTCGACTAAGCGATCGATATGCGGCAGCGGATAACTATCCTTTGGACATGCTTTATTGAGATCGGTAAAATCGACGCAAACTCGCCACTTTCCGTTCTTTTTCTTTACGACAACGGGATTGGCGAGCCAGTCAGGATATCGAACTTCCGTGATCGATCCTACTTTGAGGAGTCTATCGACTTCGCTGTTGACCGCTTCAGCGCGTTCTGGCCCCATTTTTCGTCTTTTTTGTTTGACGGGTTTGGATGTTGGGTCAACGTTAAGCTCATGACATGTGATGTTTATGTCGATCCCCGGCATATCTTCCGCAGTCCAAGCGAACGTGTTCGAGTTTCGTTTCAGACATGTCAGGAGTTCGACTTTTAAGGTCTCGCTCAGGTTTGCACCGATTTCGACGCAGCTTTCTGGAAAAGCCTCGTCGATGCACATTGAGATGACAGGTTCGCAGGTTGGCTCGCGTTTACCTTCCAAAGCCTCAGCTGCTCGCAACTGCCAGAAGAGTTCCGTTTTATCTTGTTCTGGGGCGTTGTCGAGGGCTGTCGATTTCTTTTTCTTTTTGGAAGAAACGTCGACCGGCAGATTTTTTCGTTTTAAATCTGCGGCGTAGCAAACTTGCGAGGTCCTCCGATTTCCCCATATGGTCTCAATTCCATGCGGAGTTGGGAATTTGAGACACATATGGTACGTCGACGGAATCGCTTGCATCGAATTTAACCACGGTGTCCCTACGATTGCGTTGTAAGACATGGGTCGATCGACGACTTGGAATTCGACGTTTTTCACTATACTCCCGGCGCGAACCGTCAGGCTGATCGTTCCGAGGGTCATGGTGATTTCTTCCGAGAGTCCTACTAACGGGCTTGTGTTTTCCGCAATTTCGGATAGATCGATTTCCATTCTCTCGAGAGTATTTTTGAAGATGATATCAGCCGAGCTTCCGGTATCGACTAATATCCTTGCGACGTCCATATTCTGGATCGTCAGCTCGATAACGAGAAGATCGTTGAGAGGTTTGATCGAATCGATCGTTGCTCTTTTCTCGAACGAGACGACGTCGCCGTTCAGATTAGGCATGTCTTTTCTCGTTCGTTCCAGCGATTATTGTGTAAGAGAATCCGACCCCCCCCCCTCCTTCTAGCGCCAAACTGTGGGAACCGAAATCCACACTGTCGATTTTTCCGTCAAATATGGAAACTTAGGAAGAAACCCTAATTTTCCCGAGGTCCTGGATCTCTGCGGAAATCGCTAAAACAAACAAAATTAACAGAATATGGATGAATAACGAAGAACAGAGAATAAAGAATTTTTGTGAAAGCTTTTATTAAGTAAGAAATCGACAACTGTTACAAAGAGAATTGAAGAACTTAGACGTCGAAACGTTCTAAGGATCTGGATTGCTAGTCTAAACGCTAAGTCCTAAATTCCTAAGCTAACAGCCGCCTTTTTAGGTCTGATTTTTCGTCCCCTTCCTCTTCCCTATGCTTCTGGCTTATATACTCCTTTCCCAGGCGGCTCAATCTTTCCATTTTGCCCCGATTCGAGTTTATCCGGAAACTTCCATTTATCTCCATCCTTCCTTTCTTCCTGCGAAAATCTTCTATTTATCTTCAAACTTGCCTTTTATCTTTAAGCTTGGCATTTATTTTCCTTCTGCGAGTAAACCGTCAAAACTTTATCGTATCTATGGGATAGATTCTGTCGAGATCGCGGGATGGGCTTTTGTCGCGTTTTAGGACCTTCCGGGCCGTTTTGCGATAAATCCGTTTCTCGACCTTATACGGAATCGTTTCCATATTCAATGCCGTTTTTAGTAAATTCCTCGAGTTAATCGTAATGTTTAGCTACGTTTGTTTCTCGGTTAATCGTTTCCATCTTTTACGATTTACTCGACATTTTTATTAAAAACGCGTTTTTTATGATTTACTCGACATTTTTATTAAAAATATGTTTTTTTACGATTTTAACGAAAAATCTCGGATAAATCGTATAGTTTAGGCGATATTCGGTGTCTTGTTTAACCGTTACCGTTTTATACGATTTCTTCGAGTTCTTTTCGAGAAAACAGAGTTTTACGGTTTTTATTGTAAAACTCGAACGATAAGTCGGATCGAGACGAAACGAGAGACATTTCGGCCGTGGTTCAGAATGCGACCGTGTCGAAGGACGTAAGTTTCAAATCGGGGATGCGGGAGATTGAGGCTAGGGATGGTCGGTTCAACGTACGGAGAATCGAGCTGGTCCGGCCCAGCTGTCCGAGGAGCTTCTAGTTCGCCTACTCGGCTTAGTTCGCCAGCTGGCGAACTAGTCGGGGAGTCTCTAGTTCGCCTGCTGGCGAACTAAGCCAGCTTGGCTTAGTTCGCCAGCAGGCGAACTAGTCGGGAGGTTCCTAGTTCGCCTGCTGGCAAACTAAGCCGAGCTGGCTTAGTTCGCCAACAGGCGAACTAGTCGGGAGGCTCCTAGTTCGCCATCAGGCGAACTAGTCGTGACTAGTCCGCGTTTTGTGGCGGTTTTGATTTTTCGCGATTTTGTAAAACGATTCTTGAGTTTTATAAAACGATCTTCGAGTTTTATAAAACGATTCTCGAGTTCTATAAAATAATTCTCGAGTTTTATAAAACGATTCTTCGAATTTTTATAAAACGATTCTCGAGCTTTATAAAACGATTCTCGAGTTTTATAAAACGATTTTTGCGGAAAGTAATGATTCCATTTTTTATAGAAGTTATCGTAGACGTTGATTTCGAGATTACGGTTTTTGACACCAACAGATGGCCAGATCACTTGTTGGCGAGCTGGACTTGTTGGTTCAGCTCTTCAACAGGCGAGCTGGTCAAGCACGGCCAGCTCACCTGTTAGCGAGCTGGTCGGTTGTTCGGTTTCGATGGTTTCTCGTTTTCTCGACCCGAGATCCTCTCAGAGAATTTAAGGAGAAATAATTGTAGACGTTGATCTCGAGGTTATTGTTTTCGACCTTAATAACGGCTTTACCGTTTCGGGGAGTTTGGACATTATGGTCGTGTTTTGCTAATTTGGCCAATTTGGACAATCGCATATTGTTTTATTCGGTTTTTCGACGATTTCCAAGATGACGATTGTTAAGTTTGCGGAATTACTTTGTTCGGAAAGTCCTTAGATTTTTTCTCGAAGCTTTTTCGTATTTCTAAAACCTATTCTTAACTTTGCGGAAAGTTTTGGTCGTTGATTCTGTCGTAACCGATTTTGACCCCAACAGTTCTGCACCTCAAAAGGCTCTAAATCACCAAATTTCTCCAAAACGTACCTGAACCTGAAAACACTCTAAAACATACTCCGAAGCCTTATAATAGATTCAATAGCGAACATATACCATGAGTAAAACATGTAAAATCCATGGTATTTCAGAAGGTTTGTCTAACTCCACCTCAATTTGGAGGTTGAGTAACCCATTAGCGATTTTGTCATCATCAATATGTCACAATTTTCATTGAATAACCAATTGCCAAATTTTTCATTAGGGCTAGGAAACATAAATCAAGAATCACCTAATTGTCAAAAAGATATCTTACATTCATGACTCCATAACCTATTGACAACAGTATGAATGAAACCACCAGGCGGGTTGGACCATCTATGGAATTGGCCAATAACATATTCTTCCTTATTCTCAAGACATAGTCTAAGAATCTTAGTGGCAATTGTCACTTGAAATGTGCCATTTAGTCGGTAAGTTGGCTCAACAATAAGATTTCTCATTTATTGGTTCATGCGGGGCTGTCCTTGGAAATACAAGACTCTTGTTGTCTTTGACATCTAGAGGCAGAATTTTCTGATCGAAAATTGTGACATAAATTTATTATCATGTGTTCACTAAAGGAAATTGGTTAACATCTACCAATTTATTCATCGCTAGAAAAGAAAATTCATCGCTAAAATGCAACATGTGACATATGGATATGGACGGAAACCATCTCTCAGTGGCGACACTATCTCTAATCTATGTCATAGTCCGTGGGTGACAAATGAACGAGAGCGCTGGCCATAGCTATAATTAGCTACAACATGGCTACTGAAATTTCTGTTGCACATTGGCAACGTTTTTAGCAATAGAATTAGTGTAGCTAAGTAGCTACAGAGCTAACCAACAACTTTTCCTAAGTAAATTTATATCAAGAAAAGCTACAAATTTGGTCACAAGTGTTACGTATCTAAAAGATATGATTCAGATTATCTATGGCCAAATTTGTGGTTACTATTATGACAAAAAATATAAAATCCTGCAATAAAGTTGTTTTTTTTTGTTTTCAATACACATAACAAATTATGTAAATTGATTTTTAAAAACTATATAGCATAAGCTTAAATCTGAATTCTTGGAACCCACCGGAAACACAACATTCATTACTAGTAAAAAATGTTAAACCGATATGCTAATGATATAATCTAACACTATTAAAAGGGGAATAACAAGCCCCATAAGAGTGTCCACGTCCTCAAATATATTTGACCAATAGAAGACTAGATTTTCGCCACGTCAGCACATCACCTTCGTCACTTGGGCTTAAATTTTCAAAGGCCCGCATCATTCAAATTCGGAGTAGCCCATGAAACCCAGAACGCATCCTGACCCCGAGGCTTATTTTACAAACCTAATTTTGTTAACTTTTTCTTCGATAAAAAAAATTCTTTCTCTTCCTCTTCAAAACCATCGTTTCGTGAATCTGATCTCTTTCCATGGATCCGGTTGATGACGGCGAGCCTTTGCGATGGTGGGGAGCCACGGTGGAGATGAGGACTTGAAGCCATGGAGAAGCTTGGTCGTGGTGAAGCTTTGCGACGGTGGGGTGCCAGAGACACCGGCAAAGCTTTTTTCTTGGATCCGATGTCCTCATGGGTTCTCGACCGGAGAATTTGATGGCGTCAAAGTCAGAGCTTAAAGGTCGAGTAAAGGGAGCCACGAATGAAGCCATGGGAGAGCTTGACGCCATAAGAGAAGAAGGAGTCACAGAGCTTACGTTCGATGAAACTCATAGTGACTTGGCATAGCAAGGTGAGTTTCACTGTGTGCTTTTCTGTCCTCATGGATCTCTTTCGTGGAATGGTAGTTTGAACTGTATCCATGTTGAGTTTCTGTAGTTTGTAACCAACAGTGTGTTCTACCTGAGTTGAATGAGGTTCTGACGAGGGAGCTAGCGGAGGATGGTTACTCAGGTGTGGAGGTTAGGGATAATCCGATGGAGACAGTCTTGAGCTTTACGCTGAGAAGGTTGCCAACAGAGATCAAGCTTTACTGGCAAATCACATTACTCTTCTTGACATGCTTAAGATTCCTCAGCTTATGGACACGTAAGCTTACGTTCGATGAAACCATGAAGAGTACGATGGCGACGACCCTCTCTTTCCATGAATCCAGGAATCTCTAGGTAATATAGTTCTTAACTTTTGTCCTTATTTCAGCTTTTTTGTAACATTGTCTGATTTAAAAGTGTTGGGACTTTTGTGCAGAAATGCAAAGCCTGTTGAGAAGTTGAATGATGCTTACAAGAAGTTCTTGGTGAGAACTATGAGAAGATCCAAAACAGCTGATGAAGTAAGAACTGTATATCTCTATGCACTATGTTTTTTAAGACATGAATGGTACTTAATGTTTCTACCTCTTAGCAGGAACCTAAGGAGAATAACCTATCGTCAAGAAGCTTTGGGACTATATTGTCTAGGGGGGATAATTGAAGAGGATGCCCCTTTTTATATCTACAGTTGCCAGGTTCTTTTTTGTTTCAATTTTGACTATCACTTTCCTCAATATCAAGTATAAGTTTCACACAACATATTTGGTTACACTGGCCACTGGAGTCTATGGTTATATAGTCCGACTGATATATCGAAGTTTGTTTCATTGGAGTTAGTGTTAGGTGATATGAGGTTAATGGTGTGGTTGTTTAAATGTAGTTTGCTATGCATTACTCATGGACTACTGAGGCTTGTGCAAGGCGAGCTTTGGCAAATGTCTCAGCTCTACTTCGTCCTGGAGGCCTCTTTATAGGAACAATGCCTGATGCCAATGTTATTATCGAAAAACTCCGTGAAGGTTCTTATTTTTTTTTCTGTCTCTCTTTCGAATTTGATTTTATAATGATTGAGTTGTGTTGCTAAGCCTTCTCTTTCATTTGTTTCCTGGTTTTGGCGAAACTTAACTGGGTTCTTTGTGTTGTCTAACTACGCAGCTGAAGGTTTGGAGATTGGCAATAGTGTATACTGGATTCGTTTTGGTGAAGAGCATTCCCAAAAGGTTGATACTTGTTTCGTTACTTCAGTACCAAAAGGAGACAGTTTCCTCTTTTTCCTATTCTGATTATGCTATTTGTTGTATGCTTCAGAAGTTCAAATCTAACAGCCCCTTTGGTATTGAATACGTATTTCATCTCGAGGTACTTAATCTTCTTGAGTTATTCACTTAGTATGCTACCGTGATTACACGTTAGAGGTTATCCTTGGAATTTTTTAATGGTAGGATGTTGTTGATTGTCCTGAATGGATTGTCCCCTTCAATGTCTTCAAGTCTTTAGCCGAAGAGGTAATCATTTTCTTCAATGCTTCATAGTCTTATAGCTTAAAAACTTGATTTTACTTTATGTATCAACGTGACATTGTACCCATGAACACGTTTGAACAGTATGATTGAGAGTTGGTGTTTGTGAAGAACTCACACGAGTTTGTCCATGAGTATATGAAGAAACAAGTTTGTAGAACTCATGAGAAGGCTTGGTGCTTTAGGTGATGGTAACCAAGATCAGAGTAAGTCTTTGTTCCAATAATAACTTCATTTGACCTGTTTTGATATATTCGTTATATTAGGATACATTTAATTATATTAATATACTAAAAACTTTTGTGTATGTAAATTTGTATACTTCAACTAATATTCTGTTAAGTGGTTGTTTCTCATATATAACAAAATACTTCTGTCGGTTTGTTGAAGAAATTATACAAGAACCTAAATAAAGACACTTCTAAAAAACCAGCTTTATTCTGATACGTTAGTTTATATCAGTAGTGAAATTTTTATGCTGTAATCAAACATGATTCAATTAAACAATTTTTTTATAATGTTTAACTAATAGTATGTTTCAACATTTGTACCGACAACATCATTTGGCTTGTATCGGTCTCACTGATAACGAAATAGTCATGAAATAGTCATTCAGCTAAAGTAAACGGAAAATAAGTTAGAATAGGCTTTCTTCTCTTTGTTTTGAACTCCATTTACTTTTTATTTAGAATAATGTAATATTTATTCTTAACTATAATGTTAGAAAATGTGTTGAATTTTAATCTGTCTTTTTATCTAAGTATACACACAATTTACATTTTTCTATATGTCGTAAATGTTAAAAGGAGAATCCATACTATTGCAATGTAAATTTTGATTTACTTTTAAAAAATATATAATTAATATTTTCATTAAAAATATTGAATTTTCCGAGTTGTGATCAGAAAATATTTTATTTCCATATCATTTTAGCTTCAAACAATAATAAGAATTCTTAAAAAAAAAAATTATATTTATACATATATATAGATATTTAATTTAAAATTAAATTTATAACCCAATTGAACCGGTGTGACCATTGATCTAACTGCAATGTTAAGTCAATGTTCGGTTTGATTTTCTTCTTTCTTTTTAATCAAATTTGGTTTGGTTTTCAAACCATTGATGGCAAGGATAAATTAATATCGTCTATTTTATAAATAAATAGAATAGATAAACCTTATTCATAACATTAAAATATATACAATCTCAAATATTTTAGAAGATCATTTTAAATTTAAATAAAAATCAGTTCATTTTATATACTTAATTTTCAAATTTTGATAGTGATTGTTTTCTACCAACATTTTGAAGATAGAAAATATAAAACTACAGATTAAAATATTACAATAATTATTATGTAATTTATTTATAACAAAGATAAAATGAGCGTTCTGTCAAAAAAGTTTAGAAAATTCTATATTTTGTAAAAAAAGTTGTTGATTATTAGTATTACTTATGAAATTCTTACTTGCATTAACTAAAATATTTTTTTCAATCATTATATTTTTCTATTTAGTTTAACATTCTATTTTTGTTTTTAATTATAAATTTAATTATACAATATATTATATATATATAAATAATATGGTTAAAATTTTGTTTAAGAGAATAGCCGCGCGTAGCGCGGCCAAAAGATCTAGTAAGTTTAAAAACACACAAAAGATTCTATTTGTTATGTATTCAGTTTTCAAAAAAAATAATATAATATAAAGTCAACAAATATATCTAGATTCACTGCTCATTAGTGCTAGGAGGTGATATACCATGGTTTTGACCCACTTTTAGCCATGGTATTGATATGTTTTTATAATGTTTGGAGTCTATTAGGTATGTTTTCAGGTTCATGAGCATTTT
Organism: Moricandia moricandioides; assembly: GCA_905132885.1. Lineage (NCBI taxonomy): Eukaryota > Viridiplantae > Streptophyta > Magnoliopsida > Brassicales > Brassicaceae > Moricandia > Moricandia moricandioides. The sequence goes on from CAJHQQ010000132.1 coordinate 82,472, forward strand.
AGAGTAAAGTGATGATTTAGGTTCCCTTATGGAGCTTAAAAGAGAGTTTTCCGAGATGACTATGAAGATCAGACAATAAGGTCGATATCCAGATATACATATCGATCGATACACATCCTGTGTAATCGATCGATGACGCTTCCATAGAAGATGAAGTCGAGATACTCCATCGATCGATGTACGCCATGTACCATCGATCGATATGAAGCGTGAAGAACAAGTCTAACTTGGCCGACTTGAAGCCCAAGTTTTTCCCAATATTACAAGATTGCCCCTGACGAGTTTTTAACCTAATTGGACTCATATTTATAGTTATGCCTATGTGTTTTGGCAAAGCATGCTTTTCATGCTTTTTGTGCTTTGTATGCTTTTTATTGTTTTGTGCTTTTAATACTATTTTAAACTTAGCAATAAAGTTTTCTTTTCATCTCAATTCTCAAAGGTTATAGAATTCTAGATTTAGAAGAAACACACAAAGAGATTTGTTGTTCCAAAGAACCAAGAGTTCAATCTTTTAATCTTATGAATTTCTATTATTACCTTGCTGCTATGAATCACTTAGCCATGTCTGAGTAGATTCCCTTTTTAGATTTAGGGTTCAAATAGTTATGAGGGATTAGCCCCAACTATGGAATGTTAAGTTGTGATATTCATTATCCAAATGAACCCTAATGGTTACTCTAGAGTAGCTAACTAGAGTATGATCATGGAGTGATTTAACTTGTTAATCATTATCCTGAAATCATTTGGTATAAGCTTAGATCCTCTAGGGATGCACGAGAGCTGGTCTATGATCTTGGTGAACACAGTTTCGATTCGATCTTATGCTATATCGATCGATACTTCTATAGAGTAATCGATCGACGGCAACCCATACTGTCTGATATCGCTGTCAAAACATCGGTCGATATTGCCGGCGTCAGATCAATGGATGAGTCTATATAGCGACTGCTATTGGATCTGTCTAAGAATCGAAGTTCTTATATATCTTGCAAGCAACTTACTAAAACATCTGTAGCATTATAATCCTGATTATCTGAATAGCAACCTTGAATCTAACTACTTTCTTGTTGGGGTCAAAATCGGTACGACGGAATCAACGGCCGAAACTCCCCGCAGAAAATATAAAAGAAATTGTTTTATAAAACTCTAAGAATCGTTTTATAAAAATCGAAGAATCATTTTATAAAACTCGAGAATCGTTTTATAAAACTCAAGAACCGTTTTATAAAACTCGAGAACCGTTTTATAAAACTCGAGAATCGTTTTAGAAAACTCGAAGAATCGTTTTATAAAACTCGAGAATCGTTTTATAAAACTCGGAGAATCGTTTTATAAAACTCGAGAATCGTTTTATAAAACTCAAGAATCGTTTTATAAAACTCGAAGATCGTTTTATAAAACTCGAAGATCGTTTTATAAAACTCGAAGATCGTTTTTATCTTTAGTGTTTGCGATATAACCCCAAAACCTTCTTTGAGAAATCGTCTATGAAACTGACAACACATTCATCCTCCTAGGCTTTCTGGTGTGGATGGGGATCCCTATAGGTCAGAGTGAACGTAGTCTAGGATGGCTTTAGTAGAGTGCTTAGTAGTACGAAAACTTTGTTTATGTGATTTTCCTAACACACAACTTTTGCAGAAGTCCAACTTATTCATTTCCTTAAGCTGAATATATCTTTTCTTAGCCAAGACATTCATGTTTGCAATCCTCATATGACCCAGCCTCGAATGCCATAGGTTAGTCATATCGGATTCTGCCTTAGAGATATAAGCTTTTGTGGTTGAAACTTTGCATTGTAGATTGTATAAACCTTCTTTATACTTCCCTGAGATAATACTTTGACCATCTTTGCAGAATTGAATATTAAAGCCTCCAACTTCATAAATTCAGCCTGCCTTCTCTAGAAGCCCCTAGGAGATTAAGTTCGCACCGATATTAGGCATGTATCTCACATCAGTTAAAATCACATCAACCCCATCAACATTTGTAATCCTTATCTTTACAATACCCTTGACCTCGCTTTGAGTGTTGTTTTCCATAAGAACCTTCCCACCTTCCAATTCATAGTCAAACTAATATTTCGTTGTGGAGTTATAAACACTGGTTTAGCAAGACATGAAGTTATAAGCTGATTATGTGATAATTAAGCGCGTCTTAACATGTTTCGATGTACTTTTTATGTTATTTTATTTTAAACAGGGTTTACGTAAAACATGCGAAAAGGACAAAGATTGTCGGACCGCTAACCGGAAGTTGGGTGAGCTTGGGGAGACGAGCGGTGGTTCCATCCTTGTCAGTCAAGCGGTTATTGTCGGTCCATACAAATCCGACAACTTCACAACTATCACTGACGCAATAGCAGCCGCACCTAATAACGCTAGGCCGGAGGATGGTTACTTTGTCATATACGCAAGAGAAGGTGTCTACGAAGAATATATCGTTGTTCCCATGAACAAAAAAAAATTATTGCTTATGGGAGATGGAATCAATAAGACGATCATTACTGGGAACCATAACGTTGTTGATGGTTGGACTACGTATAATTGCTCGAGCTTTGGTTAGTTTTTCTTTTTATCTTCTTCTAATTTGTTCATTTTAATTTAGCAAAAAAAAATTGTTCACTTTCCTCATTTCGAATTGTGCCTAGGAAAAATTGCTTACGTTTTGATAGTGGTAATTTAATTTTGTAGCGGTGGTTGGAGAACGATTCATGGCGGTTGATGTTACATTCAGAAACACAGCTGGACCTGAGAAACATCAGGCCGTGGCCTTGAGAAACAATGCTGAGGGATCCACTTTTTACCGGTGTAGTTTTGAAGGTTATCAAGATACTCTCTACGTCCATTCTCTCAGACAGTTCTACCGTGAATGTGATATATATGGTATGATAAGTTTTGCTACCACCTTATTGTATTTTTTTTTTTATCAACCACCTTATTGTATTGAATTTGTATGATTTTATAGGAATGCCTTTGTCATTGATATATTTTAATCCTTGTCCCCTTTTTCTACATTTTCTTTTGTTACAGGTACCATTGATTTTATATTCGGAAACGCAGCAGCGATCTTCCAAAACTGCAATATATATGCTAGAAAACCAATGGCAAAGCAAAAGAATGCAATTACAGCCCATGGAAGAACCGAACCAAACCAAAACACTGGAATCTCTATCATCAACTGTACCATCAAAGCCGCACCAGATCTTGCAGCTGATCCTACCTCAACCATGACGTTCCTAGGACGGCCATGGAAGCCTTTCTCAAGGACGGTTTTCATGCAATCATATATTAGTGACATTGTTCAACCAGTCGGATGGCTCGAATGGAACGGGACAACTGGATTAGACACGATTTACTACGGTGAGTATGATAACTTCGGACCGGGGGCAAAGACAGACCGGAGAGTGCAGTGGTTCGGATACAACTTATTGGACATGGCACAAGCCATGAACTTCACGGTTTACAACTTTACCTTGGGAGATACTTGGTTGCCTCAAACCGATATTCCTTTCTATGGTGGTTTGGTTCGCAAAGAATAAAATTAACATCATATAATATAATATTTATATATGTACTTCGTCATTTAATTATAAAGCAATAATTTCATTTCTTCTAAGTACATTGGAGTCTTGATTTTTGGTGTTTAGTTATACAATTAATAAAATCATTTTACCGTATTGGTTTTGCATAATTTATATGAAAACATTACCTCTTTTTGAGTGTAACCAACTAACCATATTAAAGTATTTAACCAGTTTAATTATTAGTTCAATTCATATAAATATGTATCTAAGATAACCCATCATAAAAAATTCGAACTATTGAATTTTGAATCATCAACCATATATGCTATAAATGCAAAGGCATACAAGAGAAACAACGTCAATATCTGATGACTACGGAAAACTACAACTTGTTGTTGGATAATTCCAAGCTTGTGGAAACTTAACATATTATTGGATGTTTAATATGTTAAGAGATAAACACAAAAAGGAAATCTAGAATAGGAAAAGGAAGTTTTCTATTAGATTAGGTTTGTGTTTTCCATATCCCACATGTTAAAGGGAATTGTCCTTCACTATAAATATAGACCTTATGGAGAGGTGTCTCATAAGAGATCTATGAGAAACATTGAGAGCTTTAGTTTTGAGTAGTTTCTAAAGCAATAAGAGAGTTGTTCTTATTATTCTTTGTTCTAAGAGATCCTTCAATTGGTATCAGAGCTTAAGTTGAAGCTCCAATAGATATCAGAGCCTCAGGTTGGAGACTCGATCTAAGCTTAAGTTGAAGCTTTGATCCTGGTAGCTGTGAAGCAAGAAGTTCACGACACAAGATGGCTGACGTGAATAGGGCTCCACGCGCGAAGGACCTTGGATCCGCATCCATCCAATGTTCGATGTTGAACTCGACAAACTACACAGTTTGGTCGATAAGGATGAGGGTGTTACTCCGTGTTCATGATGTGTGGGACACGATAGACCCTGGTTCGGATGATCAAAAGAAGAACGATGTTGCGATTGCTCTTTTGTTTCAATCCATTCCCGAAACTTTGATTCTCCAGGTGGGAGAACAAACCGCATCAAAAGACATCTGGGACGCCATCAAGTCACGACACCTTGGAGCTGATCGTGTAAGGGAGGCGAGACTTCAGACATTGATGACGGAGTTCGACAGGTTGAAGATGGATGATAGTGATACCGTGGATGACTTTGCGGGAAAGCTATCAGGGTTATCATCCAAGGCAGCCTCGTTGGGAGAAAACATAGAAGAATCCAAGATGGTTAAGAAGTTTTTGAAGGGTCTTCCAAGACACAAGTATATCCAGATCGTAGCGTCGCTTGAGCAAGTCCTAGAACTCAACTCTACGGGTTTTGAGGACATAGTCGGAAGGATATTCGGTTGTGTAGCTCATGTGAAAATCAGTGTAACACATCTAAAGAAGTTAGATGAGAGATCAAAGAGTGTGATCAATCTTGGAACTGAGCCGGGTTCCAAAGCATATAGACTCTATGATCCAGTCGCAGGGAAGGTGATGGTTAGTAGAGATGTGATTTTCGATGAGAAGAAAGCTTGGGATTGGACGTCTACAACCAACCAAGCTGATTGTGAACCTAGTATGCTTAAGCTTCCACATGAGGGTGATATAGAAGAAAATAACGATCATGGTGAGGATCATGAACAAGAAGGTATAAACCAAGATGAGGAAGAAGAAGAAGATGCAGATCACAATACAAACCAAGACGGTGGTGGTCAACCGTTGATGACTAGACACGGCCGCACCATAACAAAACCAAGGTATCTCGATGATTATGTGTTACTTGCAGATCAAGAAAGTGCAATGTTGTTGCTCACAGTAGATGGCGAGCCAGAGAACTATCTTGAAGCCGAACACATAAGAGAATGGGTTGAAGCTATGGTGGCTGAGTTGGATTCTATCACAAGAAACAAGACATGGGAGCTTGTGGATAGACCGGCGGGAGTAAAACCTATAGGGTTAAAGTGGATCTACAAAATCAAAAGAAAAGCGGATGGTACGGTGAACAAATATAAGGCGAGACTTGTGGCAAAAGGCTATGTACAAAGACAAGGAATAGATTTCGATGAAGTGTTTGCACCAGTGGCACGTCTCGAAACTATACGGCTCTTAATAGCCCTAGCAGCAACAAACGGATGGGAGATTCATCATCTGGACGTGAAGACCGCTTTCTTGAATGGAGATCTAAAGGAGACAGTGTATGTGACACAACCCGAAGGTTTTGAAAAGAAAGGAGAAAAGGATCGAGTTTATGTGTTACACAAGGCCTTGTATGGGTTACGCCAAGCACCAAGAGCCTGGAATGTGAAACTCGATCAAGTTCTCAAGGAGATGAGATTCAGGAAGTGCACGAAGGAGCCATCAGTGTACCACAAAAACGAAGAAGGAGACTTCTTGTTGATAGCCATTTACGTTGATGATCTATTTGTGACAGGAACTTCGCTTAAGGTGATTAAGCAATTCAAGGAAGAGATGTCAAAGAAGTTCGAGATGTCAGATCTAGGAAAGCTAACGTATTAGCTTGGCATAGAAGTGATTCAAGGAGCAGACGGAATCAGAATAAAACAAGAAAGGTATGCTCAAGGAATCCTGTGTGACACAAAGATGGAAGCGTGTAACACGACTCACGTACCAATGGAGTCGACTTTGAAAATCTCAAAAGCTGAAGATGAACCAGAGATAAATGCTACGGATTTCAGAAGAATCATAGGATGTTTGAGGTATCTGCTTCACACAAGACCTGACTTGTGTTACGCAGTGGGCGTACTAAGTAGATACATGCACAATCCGAGAGACTCTCATGGACAAGCCATCAAACACATATTGCGGTATGTGAAAGGAACAACAAACTTTGGTTTGTTCTTCAAGAGAAATGGGTCAAGGAGTGTCGTTGGTTATAGTGAAAGCAGTCACAACATTGATGTCGATGACGGGAGGAGCACGTCAGGACATGCATTCTATTACGGTTCATCACTGGTTACTTGGACATCGCAGAAGCAGCAAACGGTTGCATTGTCATCATGCGAAGCAGAGTTCATGGCAGCAACGGAAGCAGCAAAGCAAGCTATATGGATCAAGGAGTTGTTGAGTGAGATACTAAGTGAAGAAGGCGAGAGAGTCAGACTTAGGATCGACAACAAATCAGCCATTGCTCTAACAAAGAATCCGGTTTTCCATGGAAGAAGTAAGCACATACTTTCAAGATATCATTTCATTCGAGAGTGTGTGGAGAATGGGCAAATCGAAGTTGAGCATGTGCCAGGTGTTGAGCAGAAGGCCGACATCCTAACCAAGCCATTAGCAAGGATTAAGTTCAAGCAAATGAGGAGCCTAATCGGAGTTCAAGAAATTGGTCTCCCTAATTCAAGTTGGAATTAAGGGGGTAATTGTTGGATAATTCCAAGCTTGTGGAAACTTAACATATTATTGGATGTTTAATATGTTAAGAGATAAACACAAAAAGGAAATCTAGAATAGGAAAAGGAAGTTTTCTATTAGATTAGGTTTGTGTTTTCCATATCCCACATGTTAAAGGGAATTGTCCTTCACTATAAATATAGACCTTATGGAGAGGTGTTCCATAAGAGATCTATGAGAAACATTGAGAGCTTTAGTTTTGAGTAGTTTCTAAAGCAATAAGAGAGTTGTTCTTATTATCCTTTGTTCTAAGAGATCCTTCACTTGTTACATTGTGTGTATATATATTGAGTTGTCAAGGATAAGTCTCGTAGAGTGGAGTTATGACACTGAACATCGTCACGAGACTGCTGCCGACTAATAAAGCGTTTCCCTTTGGAAACGTTGCAAACTATATCATTTGATGCTACATTGGCTAGTTATTGTGTTGTATTACCTCTTGATTGGTTAGAACACCCTCATTGAGGGTTTATGGGGAAATTTACACAGAAATCAAGAAAAAAATAATAAAATAATAAAAATCTATGAATTTTTCTCTCCTAAAGTTCTCTCGGGTGAACCTCTCGCTCCTAAGGTTCAACATGTGGCGGTCCGGGATTGGTTTAGATTTTCTTTTTCTATTTTAAAAAAAAATAAAAAAAATAAAAAAAAATAATAATAAAAAGGGTTCATTGATGGGGATGCTCTTAGTGCGGACGGATAAAGTGATATTGCTCCAAATACAATTTTTTTATAAATACATTATTTTTGCATAGATATATATTTTGTATATTCTTATTTCATTTTCGGTGCACATAAAAATATCGTCGGTTCAAATGACGTATCTAATTAACGCGGTGCATGCCTGCTCTTCTGCACTACTTTAGATGGACTTTTATTGAAAGGCGCCAATAGGAATGCAGCGAATGTTTCTTGTAAATCATGATTATTTATATATGCTTATAATAATTAAGTGTTTTATTTTCCAAATAACCAATAATTTTCTGACTGAAATTAATCTAGAACAATTAATCTCTGCTTTTGAAAAAAAAAATGAATGCTTTTGACATTTAGAACATGTACAATAGCCAACATATACATATGCAATGGATGAGATTTGATCTGTATATGAATATGATATGTCTTCAAAATGAAAGAAAGAAAAAATAAACAAAATTCTCAACTAATTAATATACCAACACAAATTCACAAAATGCTCACCTTGTTTATTTTTAGATATATAGTGTGATTTGAAATTAATCAATCAAATGATACAATAGAATAACAATAAACACTTTATTAACACGTTAACATACAAAAAATGAAAGAGAATTGCATTGGAAATCTCATTATCCGAAAACAAACTCATAGACCGGATCTGAACGGCACTTTAGTCGTCGGAAGCCATCTATCTCCACCAATGAAAGGTTTAACCGTAAACCTATTTGCTTCATTAGTACTTAAAAACCTCAATCCCTTCCACTTAACTCTATTCCTCGTCGACGCACCAGCACCAGTATTCTTATACTCACCGTAAAATATAGTATCTGGCGCAGAGTCTCCTACCCACGGCAACCAACCTTTGGGATCAATAAACCCATTCAACGACGATAGCATAATCACTGTCGTCGAGAAATCCTTCCATGGCCGACCTAAGTAAGTCTGAACACCAGTTAGGTTACCAAGTGGAGATATGTCACAACGGTGAATCGATATTCCTGCGTTCTGGTTCGGATCTTTACGTCCTTGAGCGGTGATTGTGTTCTGCTGTCCCTGCATAGGTCGGCGAGGGCGAATCTTGCAGTTTTGTAGAACGGAAGCTGCGTTACCGAAGATGAAATCGACTGTTCCTATTATGGTGCACTCACGGTAAAACTGACGTTGTGCATGCACGTAAAGTGTGTCTTGGTATGCGTTCATTGTGCATCGGTAAAAGGCTGCGAAATCTGCGCTGACCATTAGCGCTACGGCTTGGTGTTTGGATGGACCGGCTGTGTTGATGAAACCCATTCCTCTTGCCATAAACCCTTTCCCGAACACAGCTGTGGAGAACATAGATAGCAAAGTCAAAACTGGTTTCTTGAAATATAGTAAAGTATACTACGAGTTTCTTGAAACATATCAAATCAGTCATGTAAGAGCACCCCCATCAGTCATGTAAGAGCACCCCCATCAGTGAACCTTGGGATGGGGGTTCACAACTTTTTTTTTTACTTTTTTTTTATTTTTCTCGTTTGTACCTTTTTTTTAAAAGAAAAAATGGCCAATCGCGGGCCGCCACATATCATGGGGCCCGCGGAACAGTGGTGATACAGGTTCACCAGAGAGAACCCTAAAGCTACAGGTTCATCAATTATATTGTATTTTAATTTTTTTTTTTTTTGTTTCCGTGAGAGACACCCCACGAACTCTCAATGGAGGTGCTCTAACTTGTTTCTTGGGTGACAAGCAGAGATTATATATCTTCCGCGTGTAGATTATTCTACATAAGATTTAAATATTTGGATCGTTTTATTAGGTAGCCATAGGACAAGCATTCAAGTTAGTTTATTGCATTTTGTGCTTCATAGCTAAAATTAATGTTCTAAAATCCGTATAGTCCTATACCTATGCCGTAAAACGGTCATGTAATAATATTTCTAAAACATTTTTATATGTATCTGATTGGGAGGATAGACGTTAATTTAGGCACTAATTCTCCATAATGTCTAATTACCACCTAACAGTTTTTGGAACAAAACAACTGAATCCTTGGATGATAATCTATCTTTTCTAGTCAATATTATATTTTTGAAATGTAAATTAAATATCATTAGAAACTGATAAGAAGAGGTGCAATGAAACATTCAGAATTTGAGATAATGAACAAAGAACCTACAGAAGCTTGGCAAATCAAATCATTCTAAAACCCAAAAGAATCTAGAGATTATAAACTAGTCGATAATATCTTTACAAAAACAAATCCTAGTTCTCAATATTCAGCCTCAAGGTTACTAGATTAGTCGGTTCATCATATCATGTTAGTGTTTGGAGCATAAAATAAATGGTAAAAATAAATAGAGAGATTTACCGAACGTGGCGCTCTGGAAAGTGGGAGTTCCATCGATGACATTAAGTTTAGCAGAGACAATACTCTTGCTCCCTCCATCTCCAACCACAACAACATTCCACATGGTCTTCTCCACTCTCACATTCTCAAAATAAACTCCCTTCTTAACATATATAACCGTCCTCTTGTCACTCTTCTCAGGCACATCCTTTAAAGCCCTACTTATCGTTCTATACTTCCCTGTTCCATCCTTCGCCACCACAATATCCGCAACCTTCCTCAAATCCGTGCTTTGCAACAACCTCCTCCCCACGTTGAAGTCTACCGCCACGTCAGCACTAAGAAGACGCCTCTGGGGTTTAAAGGAGGCAGCGATCTTACCGAGCCATGTGATGATAGCTAAGGCGTTACTCGTCAGCTCCGTTGCGTTCTTGATGACGATGTTAACGTGTCGTTGAGGTGATCTATCGTTAGGTCAAGAAGCTGGACGCAAGCATGCATGGGCTTCGTGTTGGCACCTGAAGAGTTGAATGCGTTGAGAGCTTTCGTGGCTTCTGTGATTGTGATCTTCACAGCTGCTCTGGATTGAGAGTGCTTGCGTTTGGAGCTGCTCCGACCGTTTCTAAACACTTGTCTTTATGTAGTGTAACGTCGCAAACGGCTTTAACGGATACGGAGATTGGTTCTCCGTTAACGTTGGTCTCCACCGTCGTTGACTTCTTGTTAGCCATGGTTCCGAAGACGGTTCCGATCACGATACCGACGAGGACGAGTAGTGATACGACGATGATTGTGATTCTCTTCCTCGTGTTGCGACGAGCTTGGAGCGTTACATGTTCACGCTCGTCGACTTTGCCGTAGGAGGAAGACATTTTCTTAGCTTCCTCTTGCCCTTTTGATGTTTTCTTCGTTTGAAGTTTCTATTTGTGACGTTTGGTTTGGAGATAGTAGTCGATATATATACAAAGAAGAACATATAATACTTTGAATAAACTAACAGCTTACGTGCGATGCACAAAGCAGACTAGAAAAAAAAGTTTTAGGTTATTAAGAATATATATATATATATATTTTGAAAAAGGCTTATTAAGAATATATATTCGTAAGTGCTTCTCATGTTTTTGTTCTTCTTTTATGTAAAAAAACTATAAGCATGCATCTCGGTGGTATGTATTTGTTATTTTTAGTTTTATAAGTCGCAACTACTCTTGATTACTTATAAGATTAGCTTTCCTATGAGTATATATAACTTCAAATATATAATTAATAGTGTGATCATTTTTCTTACTCACCAATTTTGATTTTAAATGTTGTAAAAGTTTACATTGTCAAAATTGAATTGCTAAGCCTGACTACCACAAGGAGTTGACAAATTACTATTGTTTTATTCATTAGTAAATTCTACCAAATCCTACAATACATACATTACAATATTTATTTGAGATTATATGGTCAACTTTGGATATTTAAATATGTTTGATCGAAAGCTGTCAAGGAATATTTCTGATAAAAGAATTGAAAGTTCATTGATATAAGAACTTACTCGATTAATATGTTTTTCATTGACATTGTCCGCAGATGTTTACCCAAGCGCCTTTATAATAGACTAGTTAAATCTTTTTTTTTTGTCTTAGGAAGGACATATATAACCAAAATAATGTGTTGTTATATAATAGAAAACTATAACCAATATAATGACATATATACTAGAGTAATATACATGTTCAACGGTTTACCTTCCAAATTTAATTTTTATTGGAAGCCAAAATAAATATAATCAAATCCTCTTTCTGGATGTCCAGTGGATCAAGGTGTGAAAAACCCCAAATAAAATGTTTCATGACTGTTAGTGATCTAGGCCATGGTGTGAGAGTAGTTGCGATGCTTGCAAAGTGAACCAAACAAAAAAATATACGAATTTGTTGAAGAAATTTGAATCAATAGGTAAAATGTTTTCAATAATTAACATAAAACTGATTAATAACATTAATTTCTAATGCTGTGAACATATAATTTACTATTATGTATTTGTTCGTTGCTCTTAATTGTCGTTTTCCGAACTCCGTAATGTATATATGCAACATCATTAAGGTAGAGTACATTCTATGTTTTCTACAAATAAATTAGAAAACATCATTTCTAATTTTTTATTTTTCTTCATTCTACAAATAATATGCATGACAATTATATCCAAAATTGAGTTTTTTACATAGGTCTTTTGAGATTGATCTCTCTGCTAATCATATACCAAATCACTTATAAACCAGAGGAGTTCTATAGTCGATCTAGTTTCTTGGGTACAATGTGTTATTTTTTATGCAATTTTTTATATCTTGATTATATTTTATATCACTATTGGCTAATAATCAATTTTTCTTCTCTTTTGTTCTTAGATCAGGGGACTTTTGACAAAGTTATCCCTCTGTGGACTACCAAACTCAGTTCCACAATGGATTTGTTATGTGTATTTACATGAAACAACTTAAAAATAAATCATGTGGCTACGTGAAGAACATTATTTCCACATGCATAAGTTAATAAGTTATGTTTACTATGAGTTATATTACAATTTCAATAAATTTATCTAAACTGATTGGTCATTGTTTGTGCACAAAACAATGGTACTGAAAGTTTAATTAACAGGCATTGAATCAGATTTTCAATTCACCCCAAATTATCAAGAAAGAAACATATGATATTGATGATGAAGTATACACGGAAATATTCATTCATTGGTGAGTTTATTTTATAATTATTTTGCAAAAAAAATTGGTAACCTATGTTATTTTATGATGCATCTCCACGTTTTGGCAGTTTAGAAATGAAAGTTGATTATCATAATCCATGACTAGATTATCCAAATTAAAATTTCAAGTAGAAAATAGATATAACAATTAAATTGAATTCAATGTTTACAAAGAAGATAGAGCTTGTAAACAATGAAGATAAACATGAAATGAATGGTCAAGACACATTCAATTACAGAATTCTAAGCAACAAAAGCTTTTACATACTCATTGAAATCTATATAAAAGATGTACAAATATCCAGAATTATGTCTTCTAATTGATGATATCAAAGTTGGTTTATATGATATGTTTACTTGGGTGTGATTACAAAAGAAAGGTAATTCTTGAGTAAGCTTGAAAATTATGGAAATGCAATTGAAATCAGGAAAACATATGACTTAAAAATTAAGGCTAGCTAGAGTATGAAAATAGTTGAATATTAATAGCATATTTATAGAGATCTAAGTGACATATGCCTATACAGACTTGTATGAATGTTTGTTATACTTAAAAAAAAAAAGAAAACAGGATTGGAAGCCTGGGCTGCAGGCAAATCTTTAAGAGTTTGGAAAGCTAATTTCAGCGCCCAACTTGAGTTCCATTGAGAATTACGAATGTGCTACACTAATGTCGTGGTATATTTATCTTTGGTTTATTCGTAACCATAAGTGCCATCTGTCTTTTTTTTCAGTAGAACATTTTTACAAGTGGTACGAAGACGTATGCACCAAACCCCATAATGACAAGAGAAGCGACTCCAACATTGACCAAAGATGTGTCATATATATGACTCCCTTCTTCCTCCTGTCCTCTTCCTTCTGTTGTTGCAGGAGTATCCATCTTCTCTCTGTCTTCACCTCCTTTGGTTAAGTCTTCTTTCACATCTGAATCTACCCTTCTTGGTTCCATGACTTCAGGTTTACCTTTCGGATCTTGTGTTTCTTTGACTAGACCGGCTTCTTCTACCTTCTTTTCTTCCACTCTCTCTTGAATCTCTCCTTCACTTACCTTGTATCCAACCATCTTCTCATCCTTCTTATCATGCTTGCTTATCACGTTTCCATTAACATCTTGTGTTATTCTTTCAACCATTTTCTCTTTATTCTCTTCCAAGCCAATCTTTCCTTCCTCTTTCAGCTTCTGACCTATTTCACCATCTCCCTTTCTCTCTACCTTTTCTTCTTTAAAATGTACCTTAGGTTCTAAGCTACCACCAATGGTTGGTGCTCTAGTACTTCCTTCATCCTTCACCTTCTCTCCAGTCTTTTTCTGACCGATATCACCATCTTTCTTTCTCTCATTTACTTTCTCTTCTTTTGCCAGTACCTTGGCTTTCAAGCTACCTCCAACGGTCAATGTATTTCTAGCCTCCTCCTCCTTTATCTTCCTTTTTCTCACCTTCCATCACCGCCAGAAACTCCATCGTCAATAGTCCATGTGAGAAGGAAGTGTTCAGTTTCGTCATAGCAAATGACTCGGGAACACGGCAAATTTCATTGAAACGAGCCTTAGTCTGAGTAGAGAGTGGTCGCTGGCCTTGAATGTAGATAGTTCGTGTCTTCTCATCTTTCTTGATTTCTATTTGGTCTCTATAAAACCCTGTCCATTATAAAAAAACTCATAGAATTCTTACAACTAAAGATTTCGTCTCAAGAACAAATAAAAAAAGAGAGAATAGAAATGGACCAGGAAGATTAACATAGAGGATAATGGATGATCCGGAGTTGTTCCACTAAGCTCTTGGCTTGAAGTTGCTCACTGTCGGAGCCAACGGTGGCGGTTGCATGATAACAAACATAAAGAGAGGAACCAGTTCCCAGCTCGGTAATGTTTTTATAAGTTTGTATTGTGTGAAACAACTTAAAAAATATGTTTATTTAAAAAATATATAGAAAAAATTCACATTCAATTTTGAAAGTTAAAAATTATTATAGCATGTCAAAATATAATAATATTATATTACAGAAAAAATTTATACTCAATTTTAAAAACTAAACTAGATTTTGATCCGTGCTTTAAAAGAACGGAAAATTTTTATGATAAAAATTTATATAATTGGATTTTGTTTTTATTTAAAATATGTTTTGGTATAAAACTAGTAATTCAAAATTTGTGGTAGTGATTGTTTTGCATTAGTTTTTAGTTTCAGTTTTTATTTTTAGATTTTGGTTTTTAATTTTTAAGTTTTTATTTTTGATATTCAGCTTTTGGTTTAAGTTTTTAATTTTTAGATCCGCTTAATTAGTTTGAACTGATATTACCAACCAAAAATTTGCAAATAATCGAACATTTAATTTAAAACTGAAAATATGACAATTTTTTTAAATAAAAAAATTGCAAAAGTTTATTTTGTAAATAAACAAAAGCAAAAATATAACCTCTGTTATCAAATTTTGGTTTTGTATTTTAGTTTCTAGATATGGTTTTTGGTTCTGTTTTACATTTATTTTTTTTATCTAAGAAAAATAAAATAATAAATTTTTTAAAACTTACTGTTGAAATTTATCAAAATAAAGTGATTTTTATTTAAAATATATTAACATGTTTTAAAGTACATGATTAAATAAATGATTAATAATAGAAAATTTGTTTTGTTAAAAATATTAATTACCTTTGGGCCAGAAAATAGTAATTAATTTTTGGATCCATTAAGGTGGAAAGTTTATTTAATGTATTTTGGAGTTTTCTTTTAATACTAAACCCAAAAACCAAACCATATAATTTATCCTAAAAACAAAAATAAACTCAGGACTCTATCTCACAAATAACCGTTGGTTTAATTTAAATAATGCGGTTCAGTGAATTATATGGTTTGTATTATTTGTAACACTTTAGAAATGGTCTAAATTTATATGACAACTTGTATTAATAGATAAAAAGAAGAATCAATTATGTGAATAACCATAGACAATTTTTGTATTAGCTAGTATGACATGTACGTTTTCTGCAAAGAAACATGAGCTGATATTCTCTTTATTTCCCCTATGCTGAATACTGCAAAAAGCTGACACCGTTATCTTAGGTACCTACTACTATACAACACTATAATATAATGATGACGATAGACTAGAATAGGATTCATCTAAAATCATCTATTTAATACAGAAAACTCTATACAAACAATTGGCTCAGTGTTCTTATCCTAAAGAACAGTTGCTTCGTTCGTCTCCAATCTAATTTTTTTTATATTTATATTAATTAAACCAATTCGTGAAAATCTGAGCCGGAGGTGATACAATTCCGGTTACCCGGCCGGAAACAGTGGTCCTAGATTGCAGAGAGTAGACAATACAACAACAAAGCGAAAATGAACAAGCTAAAAAGATCATCGCAGATAGAAAATGTAAGAGATGACAAGAATATTCGAAGATCTTCTATTAATTTCTCAATATTATAGTTCTCCTGTTTTAGGAATGTTGTCAATAACTTCTCTAGAGTCTGTCGAGTATATATTGCTCCTCTGTACATTGCAATAATATATGAAAATACAATCTCTTCATGGTATCAGAGCAATATCGATTACCCTAATTTTTTCTCAGCCGCCAACTCTTTTTCTCCTTCTTCCTCTACCTTCCCTGCAACCTGATCTTTTCTAAACATCATGGCAACAAACTCTGAGATACTCGATACAACAAAAACCCTCTTCAATGTTAACATGGTTAACGTTAACAAACTCACCTCCACAAACTACATGACATGGAGCATTCAGCTTCACGCCCTGCTTGACGGCTACGATCTAGCTGGCTACATCGATGGAACTACACCAGCTCCTCCTCAAACGATCTCTGTCAACAATGAATCTGAAGTCAATCCAGACTACACCAAATGGCACCGTCAAGACCGCCTCATCAACAGTGGCTTGATCGGCACTCTATCACCGTCCATCCAGTCTCTTGTCACTAACACAAAAACGTCTCAAGAGATGTGGACATCCTTAAGCTCGACATACGCTACACCAAGCAGAGGTCACATCCAGCAGCTTCGCCTGCAACTCAAACAATACACCAAGGGAGACAAAAACATTGATGACTACATGAGAGGCTTGACCACTCGCTTTGACCAGCTAGCACTGCTCGGGAAACCCTTGGATCATGAAGACAAGGTTGAGTACATCATTGATGGTCTCCCCGACGACTGCAAGTCTGTTGCAGAACAAATAGAAGGTCGTGACACCTCACCCTCTATTGTAGAAATTCACGAGAAACTCATCAACAGAGAAGCTAAGCTACTAGCGGTCTCTGCTCCAGCTTCTAACTCCATTCCTATGACGGCAAACGTAGCTACATCTCGACCCAAGCACCAGAACTATCAGCAGCGCGGCAACAATCCCAAATGGCACACCAACTCCAAGTCCCCTTCCAACAACACACAGAAACAAGAGTACAGGACGTCCAAGGGTTATCAAGGAAGCTGTCAAATCTGCAGTGTGTTTGGGCATAGCGCCAGAAGGTGTCCTCAGATGTTCCAGCAGAACACAAATGTCAGCTCCTCGCCTTTCCGCCCTTGGCAACCAAGAGCTAACATAGCTATGGCAGGACAATACCCTTCTCAGGCGTGGCTTATGGATTCTGGTGCAACACATCACCTCACCAGCAACTTACACAACATGTTCATTCATCAACCGTACACTGGTGATGACTCAATTATGATTGGTGATGGATCTGGTCTCCCCATTACGCACACTAGTTCTATCTCTATGCCTTCTCCTACACGCAACTTGCTTTTTAAATAATGTTCTATGTGTTCCAAACATTCACAAGAACCTCATCTCAGTATATCGCTTATGTAGTGCTAATAAGGTTTCTGTGGAATTTTTTCCTGCATCCTTTCAGGTGAAGGATCTCAGCTCGGGGGTCCCGTTAATCCAAGGCAAGACCAAGGATGAGCTGTATGAGTGGCCAGCCCAACCATCTACCCTTCAAGCCTTCTTTGCTACCTCAAAACCAAAAATCTCTTTGTCTGATTGGCATTATCGTCTAGGACATCCTGCTGCTGCAATTCTCAAAACTGTTGTTTCAAATTTTTCTTTACCTTGCACCCAATCTGTAACCCAAAATACTTTGTGCCCAGATTGCTCTATCAATAAATCTCATAAATTGCCTTTCCATCAAAACACTATAACCTCTTCTCGCCCTCTCCAATATATATACACTGATTTGTGGAGCTCACCCATAGTCCCTGTTTACAATTACAAGTACTACTTGGTGCTTGTTGATCACTTTAGCCGCTACACATGGCTTTATCCTCTAAAGTTGAAATCGCAAGTCAAAGATACATTCCGGGCCTTCAAGTCGCTGGTGGAGAACAAATTCATGACGAAAATAGGGACTTTGTACTCTGATAATGGAGGAGAGTTCCTAGCACTTCGACAACTACTCACTGAAGCTGGCATCTCTCACCTCACATCCCCTCCCCACACACCCGAGCAAAACAGAATTTCAGAGAGGAAACACAGACATGTTGTAGAAACAGGCCTCACCTTGCTCACTCATGCCTCCATGCCAAAAAAATATTGGACCTATGCCTTCTCAACCGCCACTTATCTCATCAATCGCCTTCCTACACTAGTGCTTTCCATGGATACACCACTACACAAGCTGTTCGGAACTCAGCCGAATTATCTCAAGACAAGGGTTTATGGCTGTCTCTGCTTTCCATGGCTCCGACCCTACACCAATAATAAACTAGAAGACAGATCAACCCCCTGTGTCTTCATTGGCTACTCTCCAAGTCAAAGTGCATACCTGTGTCTCCAAGCTAGCACTGGCCGCATCTATGTCTCAAGACATGTAAAGTTCGATGAGGCAATCTTCCCATTCTCTAAAATCACCCCACCAAACCAAACACCTCAACCACCAGAAACCACACAAACATACCAATCACCACCATTCACAACCGTTCCCTTACCCAAACCACCACTCATACAGCAAATGGGAAGCATGAGCTCAGAAACTCACTTATCAGAACAGGTAAACTCTACAACACCTTCTATTAGTGTTACTAACAGTGATCATGTGAGTGCAGAGTTACCTACAAGCTCCACTTCACACCATGGAGAGAGCTCTTCCTTGCCGTCGCAGACCTCTCAAGAAACGCAACCACAACAGTCCTCCTCATCGTCACCTACGTCCTCGTCCCAATCTCCCACCTCACCTCCTCCAGTTGCAGAGAATCGTCACTCTATGGTCACACGGCGGAAAAATCAGATCATTAAACCAAATCCCAAGTACAACTACTCGGCGGTGTTGCGATCCTCTCGTCTAGCTGAACCAACTACAGTAGCTCAAGCACTCAAAGACAAGATATGGAGAGGTTCCATGTCTACGGAGATTGATGCCTTTGCACGTAATGGAACCTACAGCCTCGTGCCACGACAACCACACCAAAATGTTGTAGGTTGCAGATGGCTCTACAAGAACAAGTACAATGCTGATGGCTCTCATCGTGCATCTAAATCTCGCCTGGTAGCTAAGGGGTATAATCAGGAATTTGGCCGTGATTACATTGAAACATTCAGCCCAGTTGTGAAGTCTACTACTATGCGTCTTGTTCTCGACATCGCAGTGAGCAACTCGTGGCCTATAAAGCAGCTAGACATTAACAACGCATTCTTACAAGGTACACTCACCGAAGAAGTTTATATGGATCAACCGCCAGGTTTCGTCGACGCTGATAAACCAGACTATGTGTGCCGTATTCACAAGGCTGTCTATGGTCTTAAACAGGCTCCAAGGGCGTGGTATATTGAGCTCCGCACATTCCTTCTCAGCCTCGGCTTCCAGAACTCCCTCGCAGACACATCACTCTTCATAATGGCTCTCACCACATCTACCTTCTTATTTATGTAGATGACATTCTCGTCACCGGCAACACAATGTCAGGAATTCAACGGGTTCTAACTCTACTTGCAGAGAGGTTATCCGTCAAAGATGCAGAGGATCTAAATTATTTTCTCGGCATTGAGGCTCACATGACCAACAAAGGACTCCATCTATGCCAGCGAAAATACATTCTTGATCTTCTTCACAAATATGACATGACCAACGCCAAAACCAGTGACAACTCCCATGGCCTCTTCTCCCAAACTGCAACTCAAATCAGGCGTCTCTCTCTCAGATCCGACAAAGTATCGACGTCTCATCGGCAGTCTCCAATATCTTCAGTTCACACGGCTTGATATTGCTTTCGCCGTGAACAAATTGTCACAGTTTATGCACCTCCCTACAGAGGATCACTGGCAAGCCGCGAAAAGAATATTAAGATACCTCGTAGGAACCCCAAGTCACGGTATCTTCTTCTCTGCATCTAACAAACTTGTTTTTCAATGTTACTCCGATGCAGACTGGGGCGGCGACTCTGATGACTACGTCTCCACCAACTCATATGTCGTCTATCTCGGCAAGCACCCGGTTTCCTGGTCTTCTAAAAAGCAAAATGGCATCGCAAGATCCTCCACAGAGGCCGAATACAGAGCTGTTGAAAATGCTGCCTCAGAAATTAACTGGATTTGCAACGTACTCTCCGAACTTGGCATCTCCCTACCGACTGCACCTGTTATTTTTTGTGATAATGTCGGAGCTACATTCTTGTGTGCCAACCCTGTCTTTCATTCGCGGATGAAACACATAGCTCTAGACTACCACTTCGTCCGGAATCAAGTCCAACGTGGTGCTCTTGCAGTCTCTCATGTCAACACACGCGACCAGCTAGCAGATGCATTGACGAAGCCACTCTCACGAGCGCGCTACTTGGAACTCAGAAACAAGCTAGGAGTGTGCTCCCCCACTCCATCTTGAGGGGGCATGTAAGAGATGAGAAGAATATTCGAAGATCTCCTATTAACTTCTCAATATTATAGTTCCCCTGTTTTAGGAATGTTTTCAATAACTTCTCTAGAGTCTGTCGAGTATATATTGCTCCTCTGTTCATTGTAATAATATATGAAAATACAATCTCTTCAGAAAACACCGGAGGAAGGTGAGCTTCATGCTCTGATGAACACCAGCGAAGATCCTCGTAAAAATTGCAACTTCACATATCCGGGTGTCCAAACCAGATCGTTGCTCCGTCGACTGTTGCCGTCAAAATACACATACCGTTGGAGAGACTTTGCGGCCATAAACGCCGAAGTCGATGAATCTTGCTTCCAAAACCCTAGCAGCATATCAAACCATGCATCAACGCTGGTTCCAAGTCCGATGAGTCCACAGACGCTTTCACCAACAACACAAAGGTAAGATATCTGGTTTTCAAAAACAAAATCCATAAACAATCTGGTGTAAAAACCGGTTACATATCTGCTAAATTGGGAATGAGAAGCAAGTTAAGTAAAAATAGACAGTGATTGTTATATTATTAATAACCGGTTTTATAGCTCTGAAACCGATAATGAAAACCATGTGTGCATTTTGATATGTTTTGAGTATAAGTATGGATTGATTCTTTTTTTTTAAACTAATTTAGAGCTGATCATATAGAATTGAAATCCGATAATTTAAAGTATTTTAAACCGGATATAGCATTCAATCATAAAATAATTTTTTTAGCAATGTTTGAATCTAGTTATCAATTTTTTTCTAGAATCTTGAAATGTTGATTAGTCTTTTGATTAAAATTGAAAATAATTGATAACTTCTTAAATCTGTGAAACTTTCAAAATTTGAAAAAATTGGGTTTAGTAATCTTTTTGACGTTGGATGTTGTTATTTCGACTCATATTTAATTATGTTATCTACACTACTAAGATAAATAAATTTGACATGTTCTTAATTGAAACACGTAAACCACCAACGTAAATATCGGTTTTTCTACCCGACAACATTCTGACACTAATCACATCAAATAAAAAGCAATGCATGTAATAGATTTAGGTTTCACTGCTCACATAGGTAATTGAAAAGTCATGAGGAGGTAGTTGTGACAATTCATATTTGAGTGTATAGCCAATTACCTAATTTTAAAAAGATTATAGTTAGTTTGCTAATAAAATTTTGTTTTATGGTTATACATAGGGGTGAGCGTTCGAGTACCCATTTGAGTTCGGTTCGGATTTATTCGGGTTTCGGGTTTTCGGGTTCACAAATTTTAGCCCCATTCGGATATTTCTAAATTTCGGTTCGGGTTCGGTTCGGGTTCGGATAACCCATTTAAATTATTTTTAAAATTTTAAAATTGATTATATACTTTACATTTCTAAAAATCTATAAAGAAAATAACATATTACAAATAATTGAATAACATAAGTCAAAATGCCTAAAATTAACATATAAATTAGTTTGATTTGAATATTTGGATTGGGAATCAATAATTTTTTAAAGTATTTTGATGTTTTAAGTGTGCTTTAGTAATTTTAGACATGTTTGACTATTTACATATATTTACAAGTATTTTGAATAACTTCAAAGTATTTTATATATATTGAATGTTTTTTATATATACATTAAATCTAAAAATAATTAATATATATAGGTATATAAATCTCTTTCGGATATATTCGGGTACCCGAAATACTTCGGTTCGGGTCGGGTTCGGTTTCGGTTCTTTAAATACCAAAATTTTGAACCCATTCGGATATTGAATCAATTTCGGTTCGGATTCGATACTACTTTTTCGGATCGGGTTCGGTTCTTCGGATCCAGGTTTTTTGCCCAGCCCTAGTTATACAACGCAATAGAGTAGAAGTATAATTATTTTGTACACTCAAATTTACTAGTATTTATTACGACCAAGCCAGAGGCGGTGTTGGTGCAGGCGATGATGCGCCGTGAGATTACGAAGCTCGATGATGAGGAGGTTAGGTTAAATGCTTGCATGAATGATTTAATTTATTTATGTTTGGAATTAACCTCTTAAGCATATATTCACGCCTTAGATCTTTTTGGCCAATTTTGTAGCTTTGGGCAGAATTTGAACCATTGGAAATTGATAAGATCGAGAGTGGTGAAATAAAACCCAAGACCTTGATTACTAATTCTGGTTGGATCTACTCTCCGGTAAGAGAAAGTTTATAAGTATATATACTTAATTACGGAACATTTGTTAATAGAATTTTTTTTTAATTTGTCAGGAAAAGGAATTTCGTGAGAGGGGACATTTAATTGTAAAGGAGATGCTCTCAGTGTTCCCGAATTCTACGTCCATTAAGTGGAAGGGAAGGTGGAACCCCAACTCGCTAGAAGACCTCATAGTAATAGCAAAAAAGAGAGAGTGTACATCTCTCGTTCTCGTTTATGCAAACCTTTTGGGACATGGTCCGTGCATGTGTTTATGTTCTTGATGTTTCTATCTCTCTCTCTATATATTTATATTTATATACGCCTCTTCTGTCTTATTACTTTTGCAGAGAAATTATGTATTGTAAGCTTGTTGAATGGTGCTGCCGCTTATTTCAGGATTTTCGATCTCATCACACGTGAGGATATACCGGTACTAGCTAGCCCTTTTTTTTTTTTGTAATTGCTCAAATCTGCCGCTCTAATACAGTGCTCAAAATCTCGTATCCTGCAGGATCAAGCAAACCCCCCGAGACGCCTCCTCGATCCTTATGTTCGTCTGACAGGTTTTACTTCTCAGGCCGATCTTGGCCTTAGCAGGTTAAATTCCATACTTGCGACGTGCCCACAAAACTTTGTCTCTCACCCTTTTGAATTTTACTATTTATTTTTCATTTTCAGATTGATACGATCACTCTTCCCCAAGGCCACACATTCCACCACCTACAAAACATGTCCAAAGAACCTTGCAGTTTTCCAGAACACAAATGGTTTCGTTCATTACCGTCATCATTGGTTACTCCCACCCTTTTCTTTTTCTTCAAAATTGTTTTTTTTAGTAACTTATATATTTATGCATGCACTCTCTTCTCTTGTGTTCATCAGGCTCCACTCTGAGAAAGCAGCCCTTTCAGAAGAAAGGCCAAAGCGCACCCCGAAGGTTTGCTACTTTGTTGAGCCTTTTCCTCTTTGTGTTTGACAAGGAGATGTATTTATCCCTTTTTTTGATTTTGTAGGAAGCTGGACCTCGTTTCAAACTGTTGTTTGAAGGTGTGAAGAAGGTATCACTTGAGACGGGGAGTTTCAAACGTATCTGCATGGTAATTATTACACTCCAATCAATTTATACTTCCTTCTTTCTTGACTTATAAAACCATTTAACTCTTTCTTGAATCGCAGCCTCCTATCGCCCTTTATTATCGCTAGATTCACTACCCAGAACGTCTAGCTTACGATTCCGCCTATTTAATATTGCTCTCTCATGTTTTTTTTTGTTTGTTTCTGGAAAACAAAACTTATGTTTGCTGTAGTATTCTGACATGGTCTTTTGCCTTGAAGGCATTTCTATTGGCCTTTTTTTCTTACAAACTTAAATGAGGTGGTCTTGTTTCTTAACTTTTAAGGGAAAAATTAATGTAGCCCAGATTAACACTACAAGAAAACTCGGCCATTACTAGGACGAGTTTCCTCGTAATTTCCTAGTAAATGGCCATTTACTAGGAAATTACGAGGAAACTCGTTTTCTCGTAAAACGTTCATCGTAAAGCCTTCTTCCTCGTAAAGTCGTAGCTAATTTACGAGGAAACATTTCCTCGTAAAGTCATGGGTCAAGTTTCCTCGTAAGCTCCTCGCAGAAGTTCCTCGTAACATCGTAGTAAGGTTTTCCTAGTAAGATCGTAGTAAAACTTTACGAGGAACTTACTAGGAAATTTTACGAGGATTTTACTTGGAATCCTTACGAGGATTTTGCTTCGAAATGGTTTTTTCCCTATTAAAAAAATTAATTATAAATATAATTATTTTATTTTTTAAAAATTAAAAAAATAAAATTTTAAATAAAAACTAAAAAAAAAATATTTTATAAATAACTAAATAATATACAAAAAGTTTTAAAATTCATAATATACATTTAAAATTAAAAAAAACTACGGATGGTGGTCGTGAAATTGCTGAACGAAGTCGTCCTGGCTCGGGAAATCTTGTCCGTAGTTGGTGGCCGGTTGTGACTGTGATGGTGGAATCTCTCCGCCTTCCCGTCTCTGACGCAACATCTCCTCCAAATACGGGTTTCCAACCGCCATAATGTCGATGACATTGGTGAGAGAAGTGACATGCTGGGTGAGCGAAGCCAACTCCGAGCGCAGCTGAGCATTGACATCGTGCTGCTGCTGATGATAAGACGATGTCGCTGCAGGGACATCGTTAACCGATCCAATCCCGATGACACGCCCCTTTTTCTTAGGGGCGACCTGTAATTAAAAATATGAATAACATTAAGAAAAAATTTTAAAAAATATTTAAAATTAATAGTAAAACGAAATTATTTACCTCCTCGTAAATCTTATCCACTTCAACAGTGGATAATATGACTGGAGTCCCAGCCTGCTGAGTCAACTGGGTCTGGCGTTCGTCAACTCGGGCAACAACCTCGTTGTAGATCCGCTCGGAAGCAGGATCTACAAACCGCCCAGCCTTGTTCCGGTGGGTCCTCTCGTATAGGTCTTTCAGAGACGGAAGAACTCATGTCTCCTTAGCCTGAAATTAATTTATAAAATTAAATATTAATTTGGAATATTTAAATAAAATATAAATAGTTATTAAAATCATTTTACCATGTCTAGACGAATTCCCGCGTGAGGTTTTCGACCAGTGGTGTGAAGAACCTTGGTGTTGCCATGCTCGTCTTTGGTCATGCGGTTCTCGGAGTTTGTGTTGGAGGTTCTGACCGAGTCCGGCAACCCCCAAAAGCTGATGAGGCCATCCCACACCGTGGTTGTGAGGCAATCGGGTTTCCCGGCCTCGTAACCATCCACCTGATTTAAAAAAAATAGAATTAATTAAAGTATATAATATTTTTAAAACTATATATATATATTATAATTTATAAATTTATACCTGGTAGTCGCCCTTCCAGTTGTAGACCATGTCGAGCAATCGTGCTCTTGCCTTGGCCTCAAACTCCTTCTTCACCCGCTGGTGAATCCCAATAGACCAACGATACTTTTGCTGTAACAAGGTAAAATAAAAAACGGATTAGTTCAATAATATTAATAATTTTAAATAATTAAAAATAAATTAACTAATTAAACTTACAGCGAATGATTTGAACCACGTCTTTTTTGTGTGGCTCGCCGTCATCTTCCAGTTTGGAGCTGGATCGGGAAAGTATCCCTTAATGCAGTCCGAGACGCTAGATCCGACACAATTGTCAACACCAAACCTGGGAAGACACAAAATAAATCATTAATTAGATTAATTTCTAAATATTTTGTTAATTAAAAAATAAATTAAAAAAACTTTTTTAAAATTAAAACATACCAGAATACGTTTCGGCCGTCCCGTCGGATAGGGTCTAGCTCTGCGAGTCCTTCTCTGCCTGGAAGGGCCAAAATATCCTCCACCGTGTACACCGCAAAGGGTGCGTTCGGCGGCACATCCAAATCGGGATGAACCCCGACCGGTGGAGGAGGAGGATGAGGAGGATGTGGTTCCTGGGACGCCGTAGAAGCTCCCTGAGTCTCGGGAATCGAAGATGAACCGGGAGCTGACGAAGATGAACCCGGAGCATCCTGACGCCCAAACATGTCTCCGTAGTGACTCCCCTCGAGAGACGACGTCCTCCTACCGGCAGCCTTAGCAAGCTTGCTCTGTCTAGGCATCTATATTTTAAAAAAAAAATTGAAACATTAATTCACCGTATAATTTAAAAAACACTAAATAAAAAGTAAACGAACATAATCTAAATTCCCTAAACTAACCACCTAATCTAAATTCCCTAAACTAACCACCTAATCTAAATTCCCTAATCTAATCACCTAACTACGAATTAGAGAGTACCTTTAGAGGATTTAGAGAGAAGGTTACTAGAAAATGAGAAACTGGATTGCTCGAGTATATATAAGGAATTTGGTTTCCTCGTAAAGCCCTAGTAATTATACTAGGGCCTTACGAGGAAATAGATATGCCCGTGTTTCTATTTCCTCGTAAGGTCCTCGTAAGCCTTTTACTAGGGCTTTACGAGGAAAAGCACTTACGAGGAACTTGCTATGCCCGTGTACTTTTCCTCGTAAAGCCCTAGTAAACCTTACTAGGGCTTTACGAGGAAATAGATATGCCCGTGTTTTCTTTTACTAGGGTTTTACGAGGAAAGGGTTTATAAATCCCTAAACTCCAAACCCCAAACCCCAAACCACAACTTCCTTAACTTATAACCTCTTCTACCACCAAACTCCTAACCTCTTCTACACATAAACCCTAAACCCCAAATGCAAATTTATTTTGTGATTAAACAAACTTAAAACATATATAATCGAAATTCATTTTTGTGATTAAAAAAACTTATAAACATACATAATTCATTCGGATACATTGTCGTCATCTGTTGAAACATCATCATTTTCTAAAAACTCGTCGTCTACACCTTCGTCCGTTGAGTGATCAGGAACATCTTCGTATTCACGATTATGCGGATCAATGAGTAAGAACTCATCAATTTCTGCTTCAGCTACCTCGATCTCATTGGTGTTTTCTTCTTGTAATGGTGGTTCATCTCCAGCGATTATTCGTCCTCGAGGTGTAACTTTGATAACAGCTAACCAGTTTATTCCCGAGGTAGTAATCCGAGGGTATGGAATGAAGCAAACTTGATCTGCTTGGGAAGCTAATATGAAAGGCTCGAACTTGTTGTACCTACGTAAATAAAGATCATTATGAAAAATTTAATTAATACTGAAAAACCTGGATATTAAAAAAAAAAAATTTACCTTCGTCCACCGTTGACATCAACTACACCGTTCTTGTTAATCCGAACACCTCTGTTTACGACGGGGTCGTACCACTCACACTTGAAGATAACGCATTTCAAACCCATACCCGGGAATTGAACTTCATAAATCTCCTGCAAGATCCCGTAGAAATCTGTTTCGCCTTTCACACATATTCCATAATTACTTGTCGCCCGGTGTCTACCATAGTCATAGGTATGAAAAGTATAGCCTCGGGTGAAATACATCGACGATGTAGTGACCTTTGCAACTGAACCTTGAAGTAATTCGCGAAACCATGCGGGATACTCAGGATCGTCATAATCAACCTGCAACAAAAAAGTTAAATAATTAGACATTAAACTTACTTTGCTAATGTATGCATACAATTAATTTAAGTAATAAATAAATACTTGTTTTCTCAACCACTTGATAAAGTGTTGATCTTTCCTTTTGTCTAACTCAGTTGTCGATATACCAGGTATTGCTTCAGCAGACACATTGTCTTCTGAATCTGATAATAAGATTCAGCAGACACATTGTCTTCTGACAAATACTCTTTAAACAAGTATGCCCATGCATCCATACAATTTTCAGGTAGATTGTGATCGGTTTTAATACTCATCATTCTAGCAGCCAACGACAATTTAGACAGACCTTCTCTACAACCACTGTAAATTGGCTCATTCGCAGCAGCTAACATTTCATAAAACTTTTTTACATCTAAGTTAGGTTCTTCAACTTCATCATCATCATGAGTTACAAAGGCATCACCTACCATATCATGAACCCTATCACAATCTACCATTTGTTCCTCTTGGTGATGATAACTATTACTACTGCTACCTTCATTACGCAAATGCTCAACCGGTTCAATCTGAAAATTGCTATTACTACTGCTACCTTCATTCCTACAACTAGCATCTTCTCCATGTTGATACCAAATATAATAATATGGCATGAAACCTCTATTTATTAAATGCTTCCAAACATTTTCACGAGGGCCTAATTTGGTATTGCAACATTTCCGACAAGGACAGAACATCTTACCACTTTCCTGCGTGAGTGGTGTCGAATCTGCTTGATGCATAAACGTCTCCAACCCTTCGAGAAATTCTTTCGTCACCCTTCCGTTATTATCTCTGTGTGAATACATCCACTTCCGCAACTCGAAAATATTTCCCGGGCCGGACATTTTTTTTGTGTTTGATTAAGCTTATAGCTGATTTTTTTTGGTGTGTTTCAAATGAATCACATATGGTGGTATTTATAGGAATTTTTGAATCTGAGAATTTACTAGGAATTTGCTAGGAAAAGTAAGTAAATTCGATATTTTCTATCCATTGCCTCTTAATTTCGTAGTAACAAAACCTTTCCTCCTAATTTCGTAGTAAAGTGTTACTAGGCTTTTACGAGGATAAGTGTTACTATGAGTTTACGAGGAAAATGACGTTTTCCTCGTAAAAGCCACGTAAGGTTACTTCGATTTTACGAGGAAACCTTTTTCTCGTAGGATTACGAGCACTTTACGAGGAAAACAGGTTTCCTCGTAAAACCGAAGTAAAATCGTAGTAAGTTTACGAGGAAATATTTTCCTAGTAAAGTTTCCTAGTAAAAGCTTAGTTTTCTTGTAGTGTAATGTATTCGAAAATCTCTTAATTTTTAAGGGAAAATTAATGTAGCCCAGATTAATGTATTCGAAAATCTTTAACTATCTATTGCAAACCTCCAACAAAGTACGAGTATTTTATCAAGTAAACGTTTAATTATAGTAAAAGACGAACGAACCGGCTTTGGTTTGCTCAATTTGCAAAGGAAATATTTATTCTTGGGTCAATTTGGACCGGTTCGAAATACATATTGAATTTAAAGAACGAACTGCCTTTGGTTTGCATAATAAAAGTGAGAACACTCATGTAAACCTAACCCTAATACGACCGGTCAATGTAAATTGGCGCCTTTCTTTTTTTGTAAAATGCTCAAATCTGCCCTTTATTAGTTCGCTCCAAAGTATGAAACACTCCTGATTTCGCAGAATCAAGCAAATTTTACCTTCCTGCCAGCCTTGGCTCTGCCAGGTAATTCATCCTCTCTAGCTAGTTACTCAAAACTTTGCATCTTACCTCTTTATGTTATAATGTTAATATTGTTCTTTTTTTTTGTTCTTTTCAGATTGATACAATCACTCTTCCCCAAGGTCACTCATTCCAGAACCAAATCCTGTCTTAGGAACCTTGCATCGTTCCATGTTAGCGTTGTATAAAGGATTTTGCTAATCTTTTCTCATCTTTGTTTAACCAAACGGAAAAAGTATTCTTTTGTGGACAATTACAACGCTAAATTCATCTTATATGATCAATTAATTTCAGGAAGGCTAAGTTGATTCTGTAGAATAAAGTATTGGTTTTAGATCATTTGCAGGGTTTAGGTATATTGTAGCGCGGTTGTAAAATCAAATATGTTATGAGTTTAGGCTCTTTATTTTAGCATACGGTTGTAAAATTTGGGAACAAAAAAGCTAATATATAGGCATGGATTAACCGTTTTCCCGTCTTTATGCTTGATCATTGACGGACCGAAGAATGAATCTTGGTTACAATTGGGAAGGTCCAAAATAAAGAAATGAAATCAACCCAAAGAGGGCCTATAATATTGCATGCTTACGAAAGTGTGCTGTCTTAAAATTGCACATGTTAGAGCCGCCGCAACGCGGGCTGTTAGCGAAGTCCTTAAGATTAAGCCTCAGCCTATTATCATTTAAATACTAACTAGATTTTGATCCGCGGTTGAAAGCGCGGAAATTTTTTATAACTAAAATTTATATAATTGGGTTATGTTTTAATTTAAAAAGTGTTTTGGTATAAAATCAGTTTACCAAAATTTGTGGTGACGATTTTTTTCATTAGTTTTTAATTTTAGTTTTTATTTTTAGATTTTGGTTTTTAGTTTTTAAGTTTCTATTTTTGATTTTCAGTTTTTGTTTGGGTTTTTAATTTTAGATCCGTTGAGTTAGTTTGAACTGATATTACCAACAAAAAAATTTCAAATAATTGAACATCTATTCTATTAAAATAGAGTCATTCTTTTTATCTACTAATACAAGTTGTCATTTAAATTTGGACCCTTTCTAGAGTGTTACAAATAATACAAGTCATATAGTTAATTGAACCGTATTACTTAAATTGAACCGGTGGTTATTTATGTGATATAGTCTTGGGTTTACTTTTGTTTTTAGAATAAATTATATGATTTGGTTTTGGGCTTAATATTAAGGAAAAACTCCAAAAAACATTGAATAAACTTTCCACCTTAATGGATCAAAAAATCAATTATTTTTTCAGGCCCAAAAGGTATTTAAGATTTTTAACAAAACAAAATTGTCTATTATTAATCATTTATTTAAATCATGTAATGATTTCAATTTAGGAAAAATATTTACAAAACAATTTTATTATATCCATACTTTTGAAAAGTATATGCAATTGAAGTTAATATATAAATCACTAATGTTTATATATTATTTTTATAACTAATCTATTTCAACAACTAAAGTTTTTATAAAAGTACACAATTAACACAAAAACACACTAAGAACTCAATTATTTCATGCTAAGAAAACAACAATATTTTCGAAAAGTTTTAAAAAGATCATAAAGCAATAAAATAAATTAAAAAAACATAAATAATAAAGATTAATAATTATTATTATTATGTGCGTAGAGTGGGGCTGGCCCTAGTTATATTTCAATTTAAGTGTTATATTATATTTGGTTCAACTTATAAGACCATCATTATTGCTAGGACCAAATTTTAAATCTTTAGCTTATTTTATTAACTAGATTCTGACCCGCCCTTCAAAGGGCGGGATTATTTTTCAAATAAACTAAAATTTATATGATAGAAATTTTTATTTTTAATAGTATATTTACATTTAAATGTTACATATGAAGCGATATATTCAGTGTTTTGAAACCCAATCTAGACCCGTGATTTAGCCAGTAAAACCAATGGCATTATATGTAATCCATTTTTTTATAAAATCTTTCTTTAAATTATTTTATAAGATCCGCCTAAAAATCCAAATCATGTAACTCGACTACCAATTAAACCGATGGATGGTCCATTATGTAATACAATTTGATTTAAATAGTCATATATAAAGTATTTATAATTCTTGAATGTTTAGATTAATGATTGATATGTTATGAATATGATACTCCAATTGTACAAAAGTTAGCAATATAAATTTTAATTAAACTAATTTATCATTTTGTTGTGTGTAATGGATCAATATTTGAGATGCAACATACTAAAATAGAAATAGATTGAGCATCAATGATTCGTATACAGTTACTACATTTTAGTGATTTAAGTTTGAAATAAATATGATAGTTTATTTATTATTTAGTTTACTTTTATTGTTCACATGTTATTAGATTTTTTCAATGTTTTTTTTGGGTTATTTAAAATTTAATTTGATAATTCATAATAAATATTTAAATATTTACTTATTTTAATTTTTTATATATTTTTATCATTTATCTAATAATAACTTTTATTATTAGATTTTATCTGCACTTTAAGGCACATGATTAATTTTTATTCAAAATTTATTTACTGAAAATTAGAAATCTTATACATATGTATTTTATAATAACATTTCTTTGTAAAGTATATATATAATTAAATTTACACAATTTATATATATTTTTTTAAATAAGATAATTCATTTGTATAATCAGCCTCATATCGATTGGTTTGATAAATATGTTATTTATCAGTTTATTTGGTTTATGACAATTTTTATGTATA
This sequence comes from Moricandia moricandioides, assembly GCA_905132885.1. NCBI lineage: Eukaryota > Viridiplantae > Streptophyta > Magnoliopsida > Brassicales > Brassicaceae > Moricandia > Moricandia moricandioides. The sequence goes on from CAJHQQ010000132.1 coordinate 114,813, forward strand.
CAATAATATTTATATTATAAAAAATTAAGGACAAATGCTATTCAAATTATAAAACATCCAAACATTTACATGTTAATTATAAAGTAATATCATAAAAAGTATATATTCTATGTTTTTGGGTGAAAACGATTAAATCGAATATACCATTGTTTTCTTTAGAATGCCGTATGTACTATTGTTATTTTCTAATGAAAAGTATGTCCATTTAAATTTATACACCTTGGTTAGCATAGGTGCAACACTGTAACATATCTATAAAAATATCTAATTGTTGGTCACCAAATTCAGAGACCAATATATTAGTCAATGAGTTCACGAAAAATGTATGTTGAATATTAAAGTCAGTCAAAATATTTCTTTTAAATCTAATACTGTTATTTTAAATCTAATACTGTTACCAAAAGATTTGCAGGAATCTTAAATGAATTTTGAACCTTAAATGTCTCTAATAATGGTTTCATAAAAATATTATAAGTAACATGTTTTATATTTAATCACAACATTGTTTAGTAGGCCCAAATTTAAAACATGCCATGGTAAAATTCAAATAGAACCCTGTTTTAATAGATTAGATATTGTGATGTTAAGAGACAAATGTTAGGGACAATTTTAAAAGAGTAGATTATTGCAAGGATTTTTAGTTGTCTCTTAGTAAATTAATTGTTCAGTTGATAGCACAAACTGTATGACAAGTAATAAAGAAACCCTCAGACAAATTTATGTTGTGCTACTAAAAATGAGTTTTCCCAATTGTGCCACAAAAGGAATACTCTTTGTGATGTGTGTTCTTCATTTGGTTTGTTTTGAAGACTCACCTTGGCGGAAGCATCGGCTCTCTCAACTGGTTCAGTTCATCAAAAACCTTGCTTGTTCACAGCATCTTGTCCAAGAGCGGAACCTTTGGCCAAAACAGTAGCCATCACATCTTGAGCTTTGCCAACATACGCTCTACCACCGTTGCCATCCGAGCTCTAACTTGTATCAAAAAGGGAAGAAGGTTAGAGAAGAAGAATATTATTAACCTGGCGTATTGGTGTTGGGGGAATTGTGTTCTCTACCACTTGCTGCAAGAACAAAGACTAAGATATCATTCAAAGCAAACAAACACACACTTGAGGGTGATAAATAAAGTTTAAAATTTGGAATACAAAGACAAAAACTTGCATGTTCTCACGCCTAGGAACATAGTTGTGAGCTGGAGTAATAGTAAAGATCTTGTCTACAATTGTGGCACCCTGTAATTGACAAAAGAAAAATGTGTTACACAAAGTTGAACAAGCTTCTAGTCCATATATAAAAGATTTTACACAGCAATTACTCTTTAGAGCTAGCAAAACATACGATCAAGCAGCTCAACAACGATGCAATAGCAAATATCACATACCAATTACACAACGTAGAACAGGTTTCTAGTCTAAATACAAAAGCTTTTACACAAGCAATCACACTGGTTGATGTTAACAAAAGCTATAAAAGACATGGCACCATCTGATCATTATTGAGCCATTGGAGAACAACAGTTAATAACTTGCTCACAAAGAAGTTCTAGATTTAAGTTGATGATATAACCTTTCCGGGACTTATCAGTTGAATAGTTCCGTCCTTTGGAGAGTTTCAAGGTCCTTTCTGCATCTAGCTGAGCTCTATCGATATCTGCTTTAAGTTCTCCCTTTTTCATCTCTTCTTCCTAAACATATCTCACGCAAAAATAAAAGATACAATCTTAAGGTCAATTTCGTGAGATATGTTTAGAAGACAACCTATATGATCATGATTAAGCCTATGAAGATTAAAGGTTCTAAATTGACAACGACCATAGCAAGCTTATGAACACTTAAGGTCAATTTAACATTAAAATATGATCATGATTCATGGGAAGACATGATGAAGCTTGCTTTAAGCTATGGAAAGCTTAATATACCTTTTGCTTATTCTTATACTCTTCCCAGGTGAGTAAAACGGGGATGAAAGTTTCTTCCGTCATCTTTTCGCCATTGATTCCGCTTGCCAAGCTCTGATAAATTCACCTATCTCTGCCATTGATTTCGATGATGAACGGTTCTGATACCACTGTTACGACTAATCGAGGGAACTGGAAAAGGGAGGGAAGCCGTGGTGGCCGGAGTGATTGCCGTGGGAGAAGTACACGCTGATTTTGGTCGAAAGAGAGAGAAGAGTAGACATGTGTTCATAAGGACGTTTGTTGATTGTCCTTAATTAAGGAACGTTTGTTGTAATATTAGCCAATTTTCCTTTTTTTTTTTAATCCTAATATTACTAAGGACAGGTTTAAGATATGGCGTTTTGTTTTGCTTCCCTTGTCTTCTCTCTGTGTCTGTCATGAGCAAACTCCTGCGGTCGCTGGTGACAAGCTCCGACCTTCTATGGAGAGACAGCGAGACTGGTGGCGGGATGGAGACAAGGGGAGTCGGCTTTTAGGCTTGAAGGTTTGGTCAGATCCGGTTTTCTCTTTTTGAGATCTACATCACAATCTTCATGACGGCGGCGCGTGGTTTGGGATAGTCCACTCCTCCACCATAGATCTACTCTCCCGTGTGGTGATGGGGCTATTGGAGGAGAGGTGTGAACATGCGGCAAACAGAGATCTCGTCCTTTGGTTTCCGGAGACGACGTGTGGCGAGGACCTCACCAATGGAGTTGTTCAACCGGAGAGGAGGGCTTCGGTGGTAGTACTTCCCAGCGCCGGCGAGTCCGGTGGTACAAACACCGCATCTTCTCTAGCTGTGATCCCGAGTTCCTGCCCTCGTAGCTGTAGTCAAGAGCCGCCTTTCATTCCGGATTTTCTGTTCGGTTTTTGGCTAAGGAACATGATGGTGACAATCAGAGATGTGAGACACAGACTCGTACGCGCCCAACGGTGATGTTATGGTGGTTCCGAACTGAACTCAAATCATTAGACAACCATCATTAAGTGTTTTAAGTTGAAACTTGTTAAGTCTCATTGTTTTTTGATTAAGTTGTTATCTATGTTCATGTGGTCTAAGAGACGGTTCTCTTCGGGTTGTGGAGGCAACTTCTTCTCATCGGGTAGAATTACAACAAAGTATCTATTCGGGTAGCGTAGGATCCATCTATGTGTTCCTAGGTGATACTAGATCACTTTGTTTCTAAGTGTGGTTGAATCCTTGTGGTTTAAAATCATGTACTACTCAGAAACATTTGAAAAATTGTAACCTCAATTTTGTAATAATTAAAAAAGAGCACATGCTTACGTGTCACTCAATTAGGTAGTCAATTACATTCAATTGAAAAATAAGTAGGTCCACATTCGATTTTTATATGTCGCTAGATATATTTGTTAGTCAAACTATATGATATGATATTTATGATAGAAACATTTATGATTTTCCTGCTAGATATAATTACTATTTTATTTTTTTTCCTTAAATAAAAACTACGAAATTACCATAAATGACAAATATATATATATATATATATGACAATTAATGTTTCTAATAATAAATATTTGATAACAATTTGTATCTCCTCCATCATTTTTTTTTAATTTTATATTATTAAAATAAATCAAACAATCAAATTAGCTATAAAATTAAACTTTAGATTTTTTCGTATATGTTATATTTTGAATTTAAAAAAACCAAGAATAAATGACTAAAACTATTAAAATTATTATGTTAAAAATTAAGGATCAATAGTTTAACATTTTTATTATAAAAAGATACACATGATTTTAAAACCATATGAGTAAAAAGTATCATTCAATAATAAAAAGTATATATATATTAAACTATATACCATATAAGATTACATACTTATTTTAATTTCAAAAATTTCAATGAATTTTCAAGAACATTTATAAATTATAAACGTATTAAATTTTTCACATTGAAAATTTTTGTTATCAATGATTTAAATATATTAGTTTTTTTTTTAATTTTCTATTTTTTAAAGATATTAACACAATCGATAATATGGTTATTTTTGGTATATACCATACAAACCAAATGTATGTGATTTTATAAAAACGGTAAGATTTGGATATGGTTTGATTTATAATCGATTAAACTGAAACATGTAAATATGTATATCTATTTGTTACATGAGTTGAACTATAATTATGATTTGTAAATCACTTGAATCACTTGAAATATAATTAACTAACAATTTAATGCAACTGAGGCTTCTTATTTTCTTCGTCTATTTTTTTTTTAATAAAAACTAAATTGAAGTAAAAATTATAAATTTGATGGACAACAATTAGTTGAAATTCTTTACAATCTTTGTTAATCTTTAAACAAACAGAGTTGTGTTCAATCGAAGACATATTAATTTGATGAACACTAAATATGGAAGAATATAAAAACTTTTCTTTCATGCTTCTGTTTTGTTTTTATTTTTATTTTCAAAATTTAGAGATTTGATATTAATTCACTACAAGAAAATTAAGCTTTTACTAGGAAACTTTACTAGGAAAATATTTCCTCGTAAACTTACTACGATTTTACTTCGGTTTTACGAGGAAACCTGTTTTCCTCGTAAAGTGCTCGTAATCCTACGAGAAAAAGGTTTTCTCGTAAAATCGAAGTAACCTTACGTGGCTTTTACGAGGAAAACGTCATTTTCCTCGTAAACTCATAGTAACACTTATCCTCGTAAAAGCCTAGTAACACTTTACTACGAAATTAGGAGGAAAGGTTTTGTTACTACGAAATTAAGAGGAAATGGATAGAAAATATCGAATTTAAATCAAAAACGTGTTTTGTACTTACTTTTCTTAGCAATTTCCTAGTAAATTCTCAGATTCAAAAATTCCTATAAATACCACCATATGTGATTCATTTGAAACACACCAAAAAAAAATCAGCTATAAGCTTAATCAAACACAAAAAAAATGTCCGGTCCGGGAAATATTTTCGAGTTGCGGAAGTGGATGTATTCACACAGAGATAATAACGGAAGGGTGACGAAAGAATTTCTCGAAGGGTTGGAGACGTTTATGCATCAAGCAGATTCGACACCACTCACGCAGGAAAGTGGTAAGATGTTATGTCCTTGTCGGAAATGTTGCAATACCAAATTAGGCCCTCGTGAAAATGTTTGGAAGCATTTAATAAATAGAGGTTTCATGCCATATTATTATATTTGGTATCAACATGGAGAAGATGCTAGTTGTAGGAATGAAGGTAGCAGTAGTAATAGCAATTTTCAGATTGAACCGGTTGAGCATTTGCGTAATGAAGGTAGCAGTAGTAATAGTTATCATCACCAAGAGGAACAAATGGTAGATTGTGATAGGGTTCATGATATGGTAGGTGATGCCTTTGTAACTCATGATGATGATGAAGTTGAAGAACCTAACTTAGATGCAAAAAAGTTTTATGAAATGTTAGATGCTGCGAATGAGCCAATTTACAGTGGTTGTAGAGAAGGTCTGTCTAAATTGTCGTTGGCTGCTAGAATGATGAGTATTAAAACCGATCACAATCTACCTGAAAATTGTATGGATGCATGGGCAGACTTGTTTAAAGAGTATTTGCCAGAAGACAATGTGTTTGCTGAATCTTATTATCAGATTCAGAAATTGGTATATAGTCTTGGGTTGCCCTCGGAGATGATAGACGTTTGCATCGACAACTGCATGATTTACTGGGGAGATGATGAGAAGTTAGAAGAATGTCGATTTTGTAAGAAGCCACGATTCAAACCGCAAGGTCGAGGGCGAAATAGGGTACCGTACCAAAGGATGTGGTACCTACCAATCACAGACAGATTGAAAAGATTGTACCAATCTGAGGAGACAGCTGGAGGGATGAGATGGCACGCCGAGCATACTCAGACGGATGGAGAGATGACTCATCCATTAGAAGCAAGAGCATGGAAACATTTTAACAATGTACATCCACATTTCGCTAGCAATAGCCGGAATGTGTATCTTGGATTATGCACTGATGGATTTAGTCCATTTGGAATGTCTGGGAGACAATATTCATTGTGGCCGGTCTTTCTTACACCGTATAACTTGCCACCGGAGATGTGCATGCGACGAGTGTTTCTATTCATGACCATATTAATACCTGGTCCAAAACATCCAAAAAGATCTCTCGATGTTTTTCTACAACCACTGATAAAAGAGTTGAAAGATTTGTGGTCAACAGGGGTGAGGACATATGATTGTTCAACGAAAACAAACTTTACGATGCGAGCGATGCTTTTGTGGACCATAAGTGACTTTCCTGCATATGGTATGTTGTCTGGGTGGACTACACATGGGAGATTAGCTTGTCCATATTGTAATGGAATGACAGATGCATTTCAGTTGAAGCATGGTAGGAAGACTAGTTGGTTCGATTGTCACCGTCGATTTCTTCCGGTTCACCACCCATACCGAAGAAACAAGAAATTGTTCAGGCACAAAAGGGTTGCCAGGGACACTCCTCCTCCATATTTAACTGGAGAACAAATCGAAGCGCAAATCGATTACTACGGTGCTCTAGAAACAGCTCCTCGTGGTGGGAATTGGCATGTTCCCAGTAATATGCCTGATTATTATGGTGTTCAGCACAATTGGCACAAAAAGAGTATATTTTGGGAATTACCATATTGGAAAGATCTTCTTTTGCGCCACAACCTCGATGTGATGCATATAGAGAAGAACTTTTTTGAGAACATCATGAACACTATATTGAATGTTCCAGGGAAGACGAAAGACAACATAAAATCAAGGTTTGACTTACCCGATATCTGCTCAAGGAGTGAGCTACATATAAAAAGCAATGGGCAAGTTCCAGTTCCAATTCCAATTTTCAGACTGTCATCAGAAAAAAAGTCTGCGTTGTTCAACTGGGTGGCTTCAGAAGTGAAGTTCCCCGATGGGTATGTTTCAAATCTCTCAAGATGTGTTGAGAAAGGGCAAAAGTTCTCCGGGATGAAGAGCCATGATTGTCATGTCTTTATGCAGCGACTACTTCCCTTTGCGTTTGCGGAGCTACTACCGGCAAAAGTACATGAAACACTTTCAGGTAATTAATTAATTAATATAATACGATGACATGATTAATTTATTTATATATATATATATACACTAATATGGATAATTTTTGTTTTCGTATATATAAGGAATTGGAGCATTTTTTAGGGATCTGAGCACCCGCACTATTAAAGTGGAAGTTGTCCAACAACTTCATGAAAACATCCCCGTCTTAATCTGCAACTTGGAGAAAATATTCCCGCCAACTTTTTTCGACGTCATGGAACACCTAGTTGTCCACCTCCCGTATGAAGCATTACTTCGTGGACCCGTGCATTATGGATGGATGTATCAGTATGAAAGGGCCATGAAAACTTTGAAAGGAAAAGCCAAAAACCTAGCAAGAGTTGAAGGTTCTATTGTGGCGGGAAGTTTGACGGAAGAAACATCACATTTCACTTCGTACTACTTTGCACCGAAAGTACGTACAAGGAAACGAGCTCCAAGAAGATATGATGATGGTGGTGTCGTGCCGACATATATGGAAGACGATGTTCCAGACATCTTTTGTCAAATTGGGCGATTGAGTGGGAAATTGAAAGAGGTTTGGTGGTCGAGTGATGAAGACGTCCATAGTGCACACCTTTATATTCTTCTTAATTGCGAGCATCCATTGATCGCTTATTTTGAAAGGTAAATATATAAACATATACACACTTAATTAATTATATATATATATATATATATATATATCAATATTAAATATAATACATAACATATATGATTTTACAGTCAATTTGAGACTCAAGTCGAGGAAGCAATACCTGGTATATCGACAACTGAGTTAGACAAAAGGAAAGATCAACACTTTATCAAGTGGTTGAGGAAACAAGTATTTATTTATTACTTAAATTGATTGTATGCATACATTAGCAAAGTAAGTTTAATGTCTAATTATTTAACTTTTTTGTTGCAGGTTGATTATGACGATCCTGAGTATCCCGCATGGTTTCGCGAATTACTTCAAGGTCCAGTTGCAAAGGTCACTACATCGTCGATGTATTTCACCCGAGGCTATACTTTTCATACCTATGACTATGGTAGACACCGGGCGACAAGTAATTATGGAATATGTGTGAAAGGCGAAACAGATTTCTACGGGATCTTGCAGGAGATTTATGAAGTTCAATTCCCGGGTATGGGTTTGAAATGCGTTATCTTCAAGTGTGAGTGGTACGACCCCGTCGTAAACAGAGGTGTTCGGATTAACAAGAACGGTGTAGTTGATGTCAACGGTGGACGAAGGTAAATTTTTTTTTTTAATATCCAGGTTTTCAGTATTAATTAAATTTTTCATAATGATCTTTATTTACGTAGGTACAACAAGTTCGAGCCTTTCATATTAGCTTCCCAAGCAGATCAAGTTTGCTTCATTCCATACCCTCGGATTACTACCTCGGGAATAAACTGGTTAGCTGTTATCAAAGTTACACCTCGAGGACGAATAATCGCTGGAGATGAACCACCATTACAAGAAGAAAACACCAATGAGATCGAGGTAGCTGAAGCAGAAATTGATGAGTTCTTACTCATTGATCCGCATAATCGTGAATACGAAGATGTTCCTGATCACTCAACGGACGAAGGTGTAGACGACGAGTTTTTAGAAAATGATGATGTTTCAACAGATGACGACAATGTATCCGAATGAATTATGTATGTTTATAAGTTTTTTTAATCACAAAAATGAATTTCGATTATATATGTTTTAAGTTTGTTTAATCACAAAATAAATTTGCATTTGGGGTTTAGGGTTTATGTGTAGAAGAGGTTAGGAGTTTGGTGGTAGAAGAGGTTATAAGTTAAGGAAGTTGTGGTTTGGGGTTTGGGGTTTGGAGTTTAGGGATTTATAAACCCTTTCCTCGTAAAACCCTAGTAAAAGAAAACACGGGCATATCTATTTCCTCGTAAAGCCCTAGTAAGGTTTACTAGGGCTTTACGAGGAAAAGTACACGGGCATAGCAAGTTCCTCGTAAGTGCTTTTCCTCGTAAAGCCCTAGTAAAAGGCTTACGAGGACCTTACGAGGAAATAGAAACACGGGCATATCTATTTCCTCGTAAGGCCCTAGTATAATTACTAGGGCTTTACGAGGAAACCAAATTCCTTATATATACTCGAGCAATCCAGTTTCTCATTTTCTAGTAACCTTCTCTCTAAATCCTCTAAAGGTACTCTCTAATTCGTAGTTAGGTGATTAGATTAGGGAATTTAGATTAGGTGGTTAGTTTAGGGAATTTAGATTAGGTGGTTAGTTTAGGGAATTTAGATTATGTTCGTTTACTTTTTATTTAGTGTTTTTTAAATTATACGGTGAATTAATGTTTCGATTTTTTTTTAAATATAGATGCCTAGACAGAGCAAGCTTGCTAAGGCTGCCGGTAGGAGGACGTCGTCTCTCGAGGGGAGTCACTACGGAGACATGTTTGGGCGTCAGGATGCTCCGGGTTCATCTTCGTCAGCTCCCGGTTCATCTTCGATTCCCGAGACTCAGGGAGCTTCTACGGCGTCCCAGGAACCACATCCTCCTCATCCTCCTCCTCCACCGGTCGGGGTTCATCCCGATTTGGATGTGCCGCCGAACGCACCCTTTGCGGTGTACACGGTGGAGGATATTTTGGCCCTTCCAGGCAGAGAAGGACTCGCAGAGCTAGACCCTATCCGACGGGACGGCCGAAACGTATTCTGGTATGTTTTAATTTTAAAAAAGTTTTTTTAATTTATTTTTTAATTAACAAAATATTTAGAAATTAATCTAATTAATGATTTATTTTGTGTCTTCCCAGGTTTGGTGTTGACAATTGTGTCGGATCTAGCGTCTCGGACTGCATTAAGGGATACTTTCCCGATCCAGCTCCAAACTGGAAGATGACGGCGAGCCACACAAAAAAGACGTGGTTCAAATCATTCGCTGTAAGTTTAATTAGTTAATTTATTTTTAATTATTTAAAATTATTAATATTATTGAACTAATCCGTTTTTTATTTTACCTTGTTACAGCAAAAGTATCGTTGGTCTATTGGGATTCACCAGCGGGTGAAGAAGGAGTTTGAGGCCAAGGCAAGAGCACGATTGCTCGACATGGTCTACAACTGGAAGGGCGACTACCAGGTATAAATTTATAAATTATAATATATATATATAGTTTTAAAAATATTATATACTTTAATTAATTCTATTTTTTTTAAATCAGGTGGATGGTTACGAGGCCGGGAAACCCGATTGCCTCACAACCACGGTGTGGGATGGCCTCATCAGCTTTTGGGGGTTGCCGGACTCGGTCAGAACCTCCAACACAAACTCCGAGAACCGCATGACCAAAGACGAGCATGGCAACACCAAGGTTCTTCACACCACTGGTCGAAAACCTCACGCGGGAATTCGTCTAGACATGGTAAAATGATTTTAATAACTATTTATATTTTATTTAAATATTCCAAATTAATATTTAATTTTATAAATTAATTTCAGGCTAAGGAGACATGAGTTCTTCCGTCTCTGAAAGACCTATACGAGAGGACCCACCGGAACAAGGCTGGGCGGTTTGTAGATCCTGCTTCCGAGCGGATCTACAACGAGGTTGTTGCCCGAGTTGACGAACGCCAGACCCAGTTGACTCAGCAGGCTGGGACTCCAGTCATATTATCCACTGTTGAAGTGGATAAGATTTACGAGGAGGTAAATAATTTCGTTTTACTATTAATTTTAAATATTTTTTAAATTTTTTCTTAATGTTATTCATATTTTTAATTACAGGTCGCCCCTAAGAAAAAGGGGCGTGTCATCGGGATTGGCTCGGTTAACGATGTCCCTGCAGCGACATCGTCTTATCATCAGCAGCAGCACGATGTCAATGCTCAGCTGCGCTCGGAGTTGGCTTCGCTCACCCAGCATGTCACTTCTCTCACCAATGTCATCGACATTATGGCGGTTGGAAACCCGCATTTGGAGGAGATGTTGCGTCAGAGACGGGAAGGCGGAGAGATTCCACCATCACAGTCACAGCCGGCCACCAACTACGGACAAGATTTCCCGAGCCAGGACGACTTCGTTCAGCAATTTCACGACCACCATCCATAGTTTTTTTTATTTTAATTGTATATTATGAATTTTAAAACTTTTTGTATATTATTTAGTTATTTATAAAATATTTTGTTTTTTAGTTTTTATTTATAATTTTATTTTTTTTAATTTTAAAAAATAAAATAATTATATTTATAATTAATTTTTTTAATAGGGAAAAAACCATTTCGAAGCAAAATCCTCGTAAGGATTCCAAGTAAACTCCTCGTAAAATTTCCTAGTAAGTTCCTCGTAAAGTTTTACAACGATCTTACTAGGAAAACCTTACTACGATGTTACGAGGAACTTCTGCGAGGAGCTTACGAGGAAACCTGACCCATGACTTTACGAGGAAATGTTTCCTCGTAAATTAGCTACGACTTTACGAGGAAAAAGGCTTTACGATGAACGTTTTACGAGAAAACGAGTTTCCTCGTAATTTCCTAGTAAATGGCCATTTACTAGGAAATTACGAGGAAACTCGTCCTAGTAATGGCCGAGTTTTCTTGTAGTGATTCTAGATTTGATCATTTTATTAGATCATAGAAGCCTTTTTTTTTGTTTTTTATTCTTTTAGTTAAATATATAATATTTTTTTTAGTAAATGACTTTTTGACAATATGACTCTAAATATGATCATATTATTTATTTTTATAATATACAATATGATTTCAAACTAAATAATGATGTATTTTGGTATAAAATTGAATAAACTGAAAACTAATATATAAACCAAATCAAAATGAAGTAAATATGGATTTAGAATAGTAATTATATTTTAATAACCAAAATACCGAAACCCGATATCCAGATTGAACATCCTTAATCTAGATGAAACCGAACTTTTGTTTCATTTTCCAAAACATAATAAAAATAATAACTTCATTCCGCGCAAGACGCGGATCTTATCCTAGTTGAGCCAAAAAAAAAAAAAAAGATATGGCGATAATGATGGTCTAAGCGTCTAAGCTCGAACGACCTTGCTTAGTCTAATAAACAATCATTGAATATATAAAAAAAGCTGATTAGTATTTTATCAAAAGTATTGATCGATCGATACAATATTATACTCAAAACATTCTTGTTCATTTAAATTCAAAAAGACCCGATAGAATTCTAGAACTTTCTACTGTAATTTTCTGAATATAACATTTACATTTCTATTTCATAGTGTTGTCAAAGAATAAGAGCAAAATAATGATTTAGAATAGAACAAAAAATGAAAAAAAAAATCAAGAAAATCAGAAAAAGAACACCATAAGTCTTGACTTTACGCCGGTGCCAAATTTTCTGGTTAGGACTTTCGGCGTAAAAGAATATGCCGTCTTTGTCTCTGGCACCTCGTCTCCACAACAACCACCGTCTTAGAATCAGGAAAGATCTGTCCGGGTAAGATGTCGGGAAGAAACTCTATCGGTAAGATCCCATAAACAATTTAGGAGGAATTGTGTTGACGCTTTTCCAGTGTTTCATATTGTAAACAATGTATGTTTTGTGGTCCACGTAGTTTGTTACTTTGGTTACGAATTAATACAATCAGATGTTTAAAAAAAAATGTAACAACAAGCACCAAATGGTCTAGTCTCTCCAGTGGTAGACCCAAATGATGTCTTTCAACTTTGAAGCCTTGAACCACTTTAGCACTTTCTGAAAAATATACTATAACTTTTATGTAAATCAATAAAAATTTAAAAGGCGCATCCTTTATATACTAAAGCGGAAGTCGTCTAGCGAATCAAATCCTCACATATGGAAAAATAAATAAATTGAAAAGTATAAAAAAACAAAATACGTAAAAATCTGAATCCCTAAATTTTCTGCATCAATAACAACACGTTCAGATTTTAAATAACTAATCGTTTCATTCATATAGTTCCAGCAAACACAATCTCAATGTTCTTTGGTGTCTAGCCATAGAGTAAACCATGCCACATCCCTTTTATCATTTTCTTCATGCAAATCATGAGCAGTAGCGAAACTCATTAAGTCCCTTCTCCAGGTTGGTACTAACCATCAAGCGCTCATAAGCAGTCTTCAAACGTCGACTTCCTTTGTAGCAGTAAGAGTTTTCTCTCTTATATAACTTTCAAGCAATTTTTTTATTCTTTTTCTCTCTTTTTTTTTCTATCGTTTCTTCTTTATTTTTTTGTTGTGTGTGTGGATTTTGAGTGTAGCTAGAAGATTGATACAAGTTTATGTCTAGCCTTTATTCAGATGAGTTTCTTTCCTTCTTAAATCAATATTCTTTAATTATTTTTATTATATTTGCATGATTCATGGTGAAGATGGTGAAGTATACTTTTACTGTAAATCTTCAAAAGAAAAACTTAGCGCTTTGTCAGCAATTTGGTAAAACTAAGTATATCTGAATTTGCTATATGAAAACTTAATATTTACATTTGTTATCATTTGATAGTTTTACAGATGTTTTTCTATAGCATATCGTATTCATACATATCCATTTATGAGTCTATTATATACAAATGAAGTAATTATATACTTTTTGTATCTTTGAAGTTCCAGGTTAGTGATGACTGCAAGGAAAAGGCAAAGAAGAATACCAAAACGCAAGTTCCAGACAAATCCCAATATAAATTTCTTTATTTTAATTGGGGTTTAGATTTCAAAAGTTTTGAATAAGTACTCCCAATAATACTTTAATGTTTTTCATGTTTTATTTGAATTTCAATTTTAATTTCAGTCTACTAAAAATAGATTGATATAGTAAAGAAAACTTATTTACAAAAAAAAACAAAAAAAACTAAATGGATCATATTTTAACTATATTATTATGTGTTGGTGTTTAGTTCTTATTTTCTATAAAAATGCTTCCAAACATGTATTTCTAGAAAAGAAAATCAATAATAATTCTATTACATGTATATAGTTAAAATACTGTTGATTACTACTACTGACAAAGTTTCTGTCAAAGTTTCTGTCAAACACTGTTTGGAAACATGTATTTCTGTATGTGTAAACACAACATACACAAAAAAATGAAGGTTCACTTGGGTCGGATCACTGCCCAAGTCAACATACACTGTTTGGAAACATACACAAAAAAATTTGTGTTTACACATACAAAAATGAAGGTTGACTTGGGCAGTGATTATGATGAAGAAGACCAGTTTGATTTGGTCCATAGGATGCGTTTCTTCTACTGGCCAAGTACATGATCATCTCCATATCTCGACCATCCCACCGTTGATTACTGTCAAAGTTGAGGCTATGGAGGAAGAAGAAAATGAAGCGGAAGACCAAGTGGACGAGTTTTTTAATGGTGAAGAAGTTGAGGCTATGGGGGAAGAAGAAAATGAAGCGGAAGACAAATTGGACGAGTTTTTTGGTGGTCAAGTTGAGAATATAGAGGAAGGAGAAGATGAAGATTATGTTGACAGTGATGGAGATTATGTTGGCAGTGATTATGATGAAGAAGAAGAAGATCAGTTTGATTTGGTCCATAGGATGCGTTTCTTCTACTGGCCAAGTACATGATCATCTCCATATCTCGACCACCCCACCGTTGATTACTGTACTGACAGTAATCAACGGTGGGGTGGTCGAGATATGGAGATGATCATGTACTTGGCCAGTAGAAGAAACGCATCCTATGGACCAAATCAAACTGATCTTCTTCTTCTTCATCATAATCACTGCCAACATAATCTCCATCACTGTCAACATAATCTTCATCTTCTCCTTCCTCTATATTCTCAACTTGACCACCAAAAGACTCGTCCAATTTGTCTTCCGCTTCATTTTCTTCTTCCTCCATAGCCTCAACTTCTTCACCATTAAAAAACTCGTCCACTTGGTTTTCCGCTTCATTTTCTTCTTCCTCCATAGCCTCAACTTCTTCACCTTCTTCATCTTCATCTTCATCTTCATCTTCATCTTCATCTTCATCTTCATCTTCATCACCAGAAAACTCGTCCACTTGGTCTTCCGCTTCATTTTCTTCTCCCTCCATAGCCTCAACTTCTTCACCTTCTTCATCTTCATCTAAAAAGAAATCGTCCTTCTCCAACTCAACTCTAGTGATCCAGAACTTACTGTTCCACAATTAATGTCAGTTTATCAATTTACCATAGAATTAAATATAATTATTTTTAACGAAGATAGAGAACGATAATTAGGAAGGGTCCCTATCTTCTTTGCATTATAATGTAATATTATTTTAATGAAGATATGGGTAAGGATATTTACAAAGTGGCGTCTATCTCGATACGTCTTGCAATTACCAACTCCTCTATTCCAATACGTTCTTCAAATCCCGCCGTTAAAGCCTCTTCCCTCCAAATTCCTCCTCTGACCACCTTTAACATGCATCAAAGCCCAAAATAAATGAATGATCTAATACCACATAATTGAAAGTCAAGTAAACTTACGATTGTATGAATGTTGGGATAGCTTCTTCCATTTATACGCAGGACAGAGAAAAAATGCCCAAGTTGCAACTGCATACATAAATATCGTAGAAAATTAGTTTTTTTTTTCCAAATATTTGTCAATTCTATATATACAAAACTTACCTCTGTGAGATCTTGACACCCATCAAGTATCAGATCTCTAAGTCTGATGGTTTTTATATTCTCAACGTCTCTGCATAAATAAATAAAATAATCAGAAAGATTTTGTTTTTGCAGAATCAAAACTTAAAACACTCACACTAAGAAAGTTCCTGTAAATCCACTGGACATAGATAAATCTAGCTTCTGTAGTCTCTTGAGTTCCTGTAAATTTTCCATAGCATATCTTTATGTTAAAAACAAAATAATAATAACACCTAATCTTAATTTTTTACACATACATTGAGGATCACTAGCATCTGCTGGTCTCCTACAACGACGCAACAGAGACTCAGATTCTTGACCCTTGTGCAATTTTTTACAAACCCCATCAAGGTGCCGTTACCAATCTCCATTGCTGGGAGAGATAGACCAAGTCTATTATCGTAAACCAATACCTCCAACATTCTGCAGTGTTCAGCCAAACTTTGTAGCACCATGTTCACTGGCATTGGTCTACAAAACAAACAAAAAAACAAAACATTGATAATTAAGAAAGAGGTTTTGTAATTTAACTTACAAAGAACGAAACTCACACTTGACTGTACATCACTCCATTATGCTGCTGGTATTCCCTCAACAAAGGGCAACGAGCAAATATGGGTTGCAAATCAGCTGTTGAGCTTATTTGGGGTAGCCCAAAAAGGCACAGCTTGGTTAGAAGACCTCTAAAACAATAACAAAAGAAAAAGGCAACTGATGTTATATGTATATGATAAAGAAATAATATCCAAAAAGAGAAGAATACACTTACCCAAGTTATTGAAAGGGTTCTATGCATCTTCGGGTGTATAAGTAATTTGGTATGTCACGGCCAGGAATACCAATCTCAAAAGACCTATTAAGAATTGGTTTATCAAATAACCACTCAAGCGTGAAGATGTAGATCATATTTTTAGTTGCTTACTTGATCTGACCAGCAGCACGCCTCATGCACATAAGTGCAGTGAGGTCTTGTGCTTTATCATGTGTGGTTAGGTTCACGTTCTCGTACACAGAAGGAGAGTGACCAGCCATGTAGAACTGTTTGCTGGCTAACTCTGCCCTAGCAACGTCAGTACTGCTAACCATATTTTCCATGATCTAGAATAAGAAATGTAAAATTGATTAGAATAATATGAGTTGAAAATAGAAATGAATAGATAAGAGTAGAGAAATAACCTTGGATATTATTCCAGTGTCAAATGGACATCCAGTGTCAAATGGCAGCGTATGACGTTGAGGTTGATGGCCGTACATATACCCATTGTAACGGACCGTAGAGTAACCGCTTTGGGTTAAACTGAAAGCTTCGGTATTTATCAGCGGAGGATAGAACTCCAGCTGAGGCCGCGTAAGCTACCAATAATACTCTCTTGTCGGGTGCGGTTGATTGCCAAATACAATTCACAATTTGGAGCTTCCAGATTATCAAATAGTAAGTGGTTATCAGGACGATCCTCGGCACTGAAACTGCAGCTGCTGATGTAGATTATGTTTCCTACACCAGGATCTACGCTTAAGCATCGACCAGCACCCACCAGTATACCTGAAGATAGTCATAAAATTAACCAGAGAAAGACTTTAACCGCAAGCTTAAAATACAAAGGCGATAAAATAAATGCTTACTCCATTCATCTTTATCATCATATTCTGAAAGCAGTCTGTCCATTGCTGTGTTTTGATCATCGGCAAGGCAAGAAGCAGCGGTCACCTGAGCAGGGTAAGGACTCGGATCTGTCCTACTGGGAGACCAAGCTTTGGGATTGAGCTGTCCACTCGGTGGTACAACATGCTTGGAGGTTGACGGTGCCCTTACATACGGAGATGGTGAAAACATACGGAGCAGCTTGTTTGTTTGATCTCGGTCAAGCTCAAACCAAAACATCTTCTTGTAAGGACTCGGATCTGTCCCATTGTGAGGAGCTAGAAAACCTGGTCACAAAACAAGCATCAGTTTCATTCAAGATCCAACAAAAGCCTCAAAAGTATTATTATAACGTTACAGAGCAAACTAACCAAACAGTTTCCTATCGCTCGGATCCTCCAAAATCATGGTTAGTCTTTCCAGATGGGCTTGAAATTCAGCAGTGTCTTGGCGTGAGGAGAGATTGATAAACGTTTCACCACCTTCCTCACGAATCTCAAAGCACCCACGCCTTGGCTGTTAAAACCAGATTAAAAAAAATGCAACTTAGCAAAGCATAATATGACAACATCAAGAGCATTTATGACAAGATCTAAACATGAGGATTCAATAGATTAGCTACCTTATCAGCATTCAAAGTCACAATGATGCCAGGAACAGCTTTCTCGAGACCATCCTTCACCTCGTTGGCCCTCTCCATGAAAGATTTGAGTTGTTTGCTTCAAGAAAACCAACAATCACAACAATACACACTACTCATTAGCATCACGAATACACACTACTATACAATCAGATGAATCGCTAGTCGTTTCCCTTCCTCGAAGGTCAACAATGACAACAATACACACTACTCATTAGCATCATGAATCGCTAGTTTCCTCATACACACTACTCATTAGCATCATGAATCGCTAGTTTACACACAACTCATTAGCATCACGAACCGAGAAACAAGAATGTGTGCAAAATCAAGGACGAAACCCTAACGAAGAACCCTAGAACCTCAAGCTTCGATGTGGAATCAAAGGCGAGTGATATATTTGCGAGCAGATTCAAGAACAAAACCCTAACGAAACACCAACGATAACCTAAAATTTTTGCTCTGAAACCTAAGAGAAGGGAAGACGGTTTTCGTTTACCAGTGCTCGATCGCAATCTTCTTGTGCTCGGAGTCTTCGTCTCCTCCTTCTTCTTCAGCGACGACGTCGTCTTCTTCCTCCGGCTGGTTGGCTTCGTAGGTCATGAGTATGGAGGAAGATGAACCAGACGACTTGCACTTAGTTTGGCTCCAAGTCTTCCGATCCATGCTCCGAGTCTGCCTTGTTCTCGGCGTAGTCACCGTCGTCGATTTCGTCTTCCCTTCTCCGTCAGGCGGCGCCATTTGTACGGAACGAAATAAAGAAAGAAAAGCTTTTCTGTTACACTCTCTCCTCTTCTCTCTTCTCTCTTCTCTCTTCTCCCTCTATATATTTCACTTTTTTTTTACCTCTTACCTCTTTAACGCTGGTTAAAAGACGTTGAAGAGGAAGTTACCTTGGGAGGGGAGGACACGTCACTATGAATTTGAATGGACGGTTAATATTAACTGTTGATAACAAAGACTCGTCCTCTTTACGATTGATATTTGCTAGTAGTTGTGTTTTACTGTTTTAGCCTTTTACGACGTATTATCATTATCGTGTTACAAAACACCGTTGCTACGTCTAGTGTGTGTGTGACAGTGACACTTCTAATTTATTAGGTGTAAACCAGAATATCTAAGCCTAACCATGTCCTCAGTTAAGATGTTTCAAGATTAATGAAATACATACTTCTAATACAAAAATTTGTACGTAATGTCTTTCTTCTTCTTAAAATTTATTTATTTAAAGATCAATGTTACCAATTAAATAAAAAAAAAAAATGTTACCAATTAAATGTAATTAGATAATTGAGCTTGAAACCCAAAAATCACATAGCAGGATGTTAAAAACCCTTTTTCCATATATGTAAATTTATGGCAGTTGAAAATTTTCTATATTTGGCAAGGAAATGTTGGGTTAGTGGCCAACATTTTCGAATTTGGCTGGATGTTGACCACAAGACTTTCCTCCCACTTTTCTCTAAAGTTGTCCTACCGCCAGTTCCATCTTATATATTAAAACAGAAGTCATGACTTGATTTCATGTGTGATTTTTTTAAAAATGGATCATTACTAGAAAGTCATGTTACATTAACTCTCTAATAATCTTATCATTATTATATCTTATGAAAAATCATATCTATAGTAAGAAATATACGCTTAACAATTTTGTTTTGGTAAATTATTACACACCTTCCAACTTATCCACACAAAATATGTCAAAAGATATAAGTTTAGGAATCTGCTATTATTTATAAGGAAATCTGTCAATAATAGTTAAATGCATCCACAATATATTAACAAAAATCACATATTCGTAATATGGAATATTTATATACCCTAATAAAGTTTACACTCTATATATACTAGATAAATTTATTTCGATGTAAATTTTTAAAATTATATTGTTTTAAGAAAAGAAATTGTTTAAAAAAATCGTTTTTAATAAAATTCTTTATAATATTAATTTATGAAGCTATAAGTTTAGTTTTTAGCAAAAAATCTTCGAAGTTTATATTATCTTTGAAAATTAAAGTATACTAATATTTAATCAAGCTCTATTTATATTAATTTATCTAAAAATGAAATACTAATCTAACAAACAATAAAATATAGAAGAAGAAACAAACACATGTTTGAAAAACATGTATAATATAGAAAATTTGAAATAATCTATTTTATTAAAACACGTATTATATAATATTATTATATTTGAAAAACATTTACTATACATATCGTAAATATGTGATTACTATGATATATATCAATTTACAAGTGAATTTTTTTTTTTATAAAACTAAGTATAAATGAAAACAAACACCCGTGCGGTTGCGCGGGCCAAAATCTAGTGTCATCTTTAAATATCAACATCTTCTTGGTTTATTTAAGATCCAATCAAATGTTAGAGTGAAAAGATTGATTATGCAAAGGATATGATGAGATCATTAATTATACATCTTATATATTTAAATCTTATATACTAAAACAGATGTCATGACTTAGTTCATGTGTGGGTTTTTAGTTTGGACTAACCTTTAAAAATTATTTAAATTATATTATGCATAAACATATAAATTATTTGAATTATTCTAAACAAAAAAAAATCAAATAAATATTCCTATATTTTTTTTGAAATTATATATATATGAATAAAATCTTTTCATATTTTTTTATTTACAATGTAAGTATATATTTATTTCATTTTTCATTAAAATAAACCTATAAATTATTTAATTAATTTCATATTTATTTAATATATATATATATTTCATTTTTTACTTAGTTTCTTAAAAAAATATTTAGTTAAGTTTGTGGTCATTTAAAAATTAAACCTGTATTTCACTTTAACTAAAATAAATTTTTTATGATAGATAGTTGATGGGTCATTATCATATATATGTTCAAACCAACCCAATTGATTTCATTTGTTTGTTTTCAGATTGATAACGAAATTCTATTTGCTATCATTTTCAAAAATGGAAAATTATATGTAGAATAAGTTTTACTAAAAGTATACAACTATGGACCACAAAACTTAGTAATAGTAGGTGGGTGCATAAACTAATGAAAGTCATTTTACTAGATGAACTGAATGGATTTTTTTACAGTTACATGATTTTTTTTAACACAATTACAGTTAGATGATTAAATTAAGTAATTTCACCCAGAAAAAAAATGAAAAAAAAATATAGAAAATAGTAGGTGCATGCATGTGCACCAACTCCACCTTTCCTAGCTTCGCCGTGGTCCCAAACCCTCTCAAGATTGGAAACGGAGGTGAATTTCAGTAAAACATCTTTACATTGCAGAAGATCAACAAAGAAAAAAAAGAGACTAAAAATCTAAAATTAACTAAAGCAGTAAAGCTTATAGATGATGAAACAAATTTTCTTTCTCTTATCATGGATGGTGGACTAGACTTTGAACAGACACGTAACCACCACAAAGGAAGGTGCCACATAGCCATATATAATTAATCAAAAACATGAATCGGTTAACCACATTAATTAAATGAATAAAGTAAGCAAACCTGCTAAGGTTAAACCGAACCAAAAACAAGAATTGGTTAACCAAATTAACTGAAACTGAATAAAGCAAGCGAATCGGTTAAGTTTGAACCGAACCAATCTAATAAATTTTTTCCCTCCGGTATTCAATTCCGATCCCTAAAGAGTCGACACGAAGAGAGACGTTAGGGTTTCTACTCCGCCTTCACACGATGGTTCGAACGGCGGTGATTAAATTCGACGATCACGCCGTTGAAGGTTCGATGTTCCGATCTAGATTGTGAATTGAATCTCAGTAATCTCAGCTAATCTATTGGAATCCCAGGGAACATAGTTATCCTTTATCGATTGTTAGGGTTTGATTCTGTTTAGATGTGTTTGCGTTTGAAAATCTGTAGGTGTTAATACTACCAAATCGAAAGGAGAGAAAATGAATCTGGATCCTCTGATGAACAGTGCACATATAAGAACACTGGGAGACATCACAAACTTGCCGAATCAAAAAATGATACTGAATCATCAGCAACAAACTATCTCACTCTCTTCCAAAGAATACACTGAAAAGCTTCAAAAGGCAAAACGTTTATTTATTTCATTAAAATGTTTATGACATTCTTTAGCTTATCTAAACTGTTACATAGTTGAGAGGCTGTAAACTTTTCTTTCCAGCCACAAAAGCTTCCATGTATGCACCACGATGCATCAGAAGACAAGGTATTTATGAGAATTGGCTTTTTTGTGAACCTCTATAATAGGACTTTAGCACCGTACGAGTACATTGTTCTAACTTTCAGGATCGTGCAAAAGCTTCTAGTGGGGCTTGCGAAACCTTTCATCCAAAGGGCGAGGATCATAAGACTGGTAAGAGAAAGTAACGGTTAAGATTAGAATGTGATACGTATGAAGCTACTCATCCACCGGTCCTTTACCAATATGCGAGGAGGAAAGGCAGGTCCAACGCAGGAAAGGCCCATTAAGAGAGTTACTTGTGGGGAAAGGTAAAAGAAGAGTAAGGAATAAAGAGGAAGGTTGTTAGGGGACACAACACATGGGGTGTCTGCTGACGTGGGAGAGGATCACGTGACGTTAAGGAGGTGTGAAGAAAGGGACGTACGTGAGGAACAGTCTAGTATAAATAAGCTTTATAGTCATATGGGGAGGGCATCATGGTATTGATCATTCATGTTCATGGGGAGATAGTATCTCTTGTATTTCCTTTGTTCTAGATCAATCCTGTAAACAGTCTCTTTCCTTAATATAAATCAGTCTTTTGCATTTCCTTATCACATCACATATCAACTTGGTATCAGAGCATTTTTTACGAGTCTGGGACAGCATGGGACCAAAGAAAACAGAGGGGGATCAGACGGCGGAGATGGTACAACAGAACGTCAACAGGATCGCATCCTTGGAGCAAGGGATGGAAAGGATGTCGATCATCGAACAAGCCATCATCACGATGCAACAGCAGATGCAGTACCAGTCAGGCAAGCTGAGCATCTTGGATCGTGTTGAACAGAGGTTCAACGAGGAAGAGGAAGGCCGACGGCGGGTGATGGAAGCAATGAAAGGCAAAAGGAGTGTTGGGTGAAGGAACGTCGTCCGGGGGAGCATTGATGGATGAATCCGAGGGGTTTGGTGGAGTCGAGAAACCCATCGGGGTCACACAGACATGCTTAACCCCATCGAACGGCGCGACTGAGCGAAGATCGGGGGTGGGTTTGAACATCGGAAGACCCGATGAAGGGTGGACCGAGCGAACTCAAACTCTGACTCGTCGGATGGAGATCCCGGTGTTCGATGGGGAAGACGCGGAGAGTTGGGTGTTAAGGGTGGAACAATACTTTGAAATGGGAGAGTTTACCGAAGATGAAAAGATCCGGGCCGTGCGGATGTGCTTCGTCGGAGAAGCGTTACTATGGTACCGGTGGGAGCGAGATCGAAACCCGTTCCGTAGCTGGACACAAATGAAACAGAGAGTCCTCGCCCAGTACGCGACACACTATGACACGACGGCAGGGGAACGATTATTGTCGTTGTGTCAGACGGGTACCACGAGAGAATACAAGCGGGATTTCATTTCCTTAGCCACTAATGCCCCGGAGATTCCAGAAGTAGTGCTGGAGATATCCTTTATGCGAGGATTAAAGCCCAAAATCCGAGCAGGGGTGAGAATGTTTGAACCCAGAGGGCTCGAAAAGATGATGAGCACGGCGATTATGGTGGAAGAGTGGTCCGATCAAGATGTATCATCGTCGGAGGCGACTAAACCCAGGGGGTTCACACCTCGGGCCGAGGTTTCACGGAACAGGCCCGTTTCTTCGAGCTTGGGCCAACGTGTGCCAATTGGGCCGGACCCAGTTAGAGCTAAACCCAACACACAAGGCAGTTTTGGGAAGAACCACGGTGGGGGAAGAACCGTCGCAACTCATAATCGAGTGAGGCCTCCCTTCCGTAAGTTGACACCGTCGGAGATCGCACAGAGGAAGACGGAGGGACGCTGCTTTAAGTGCGACGAGAGGTTCCACGCCAATCACGTCTGTCCTCGACCGGAGCTCACGGTGATGACAATCATGGAGGATGGGTCAGAAATCGAGTGTTTGGAGGAGCCTTGTGAGGTACTCGAAGATGGATTAGACGGGGAGATACAGGTAGCTGAACTATCGATTAACTCCGTGGTGGGACTTGCTTCACCCCGAACCATGAAGATCAGAGGATCGATCTCAGGCACAGATGTGGTGGTTTTGATCGACAGTGGTGCCACCCACAACTTCATTTCGGAACGATTGGCTACACAACTGGGACTAGAGACCGATGATTCCCAACGTTACGGAGTGTTAGTAGCAGGAGGAGTAACAATCCGTGGCAAGGGAGTCATTAACGGAGTGAAACTGGAACTTCAAGGGTACGAGATAACAACAAGTTTCCTACCCTTGGAGTTAGGAGTGGCAGATGTAATATTGGGAATCCAGTGGCTCGACACGTTGGGGGAGATGAGAGTTAACTGGAAGCTGCAGAGCATGAAAGTGGAATTGGGAGGAAGGTCAGTCGTGTTGCAAGGGGACCACAGTCTTCACTCAGCTGGGGTATCGCTCAAAGCCTTGTGGAAGGCCATAGAACAGGAGGGAGAAGGGATTATAGTGGAGTACAGTGGGGTAGTAAAGGAGGACGCGGCGTTGCCTGTTGCTATTTCTGACGAGTTGCGAGTGGTGTTAGGAAACTATGCAAGGGTGTTTGCAGAACCAGAAGGCTTACCTCCTTCGAGGGGAAAAGAGCACGCTATCACGTTGGAACCGGGAGCTCGGCCAGTGAGTGTTAGGCCGTTTAGATACCCGCAGGCACAGAAGGCAGAGATCGAGAAACAAATTGCTTCTATGTTGGCTGCGGGCATAATCAAGGAAAGTTCCAGCCCATTCTCAAGTCCGGTGCTACTGGTTAAGAAGAAAGACGGGAGCTGGCGGTTCTGTGTCGACTATCGAGCCCTGAACAAGGTTACTGTCGCGGACAAGTACCCAATCCCGATGATTGACCAGCTACTTGATGAACTACATGGAGCACGGGTGTTCTCGAAGCTGGACCTTCGTTCGGGGTACCATCAGATCCTGGTGCGCGCGGAAGACGTTCCTAAGACGGCTTTTCGGACTCACGACGGTCACTACGAGTTCTTGGTGATGCCGTTCGGGTTGTCCAATGCGCCGGCGACGTTCCAGTCTCTCATGAATGAGGTTTTCCGTCCGTACCTACGGAAATTTGTTCTTGTGTTCTTCGATGACATCTTGGTTTACTGCCGAAGTTCACAGGAGCATCTTAGACATTTGGAGGTGGTACTAAGACTACTGGAAGAGCAACAGTTGTACGCAAATCAGAAGAAATGTCATTTCGGTAGCAACAATGTGGAATACTTGGGACATGTGATTTCTGAGGAGGGGGTTTCAGCTGACACTGGGAAGATACAAGCGATGGTTGAATGGTGTGAACCGAGGAACATCAAAGAGCTGAGAGGGTTCCTTGGTCTTACAGGATATTATAGGAAGTTTGTCAAGGACTATGGTCACTTGGCTCGTCCCCTCACTGCTCTCCTAAAGAAGGACCAATTCCACTGGGATGAGTTGGCGGCCGTGGCATTTAAACAATTGAAGGAAGCCATGATTACTGTACCCGTGTTAGCCTTACCCATTTTGAAGAACTGTTTGTGGTCGAGTCGGATGCTTCTGCAGTAGGTTTGGGAGCCGTTTTGATGCAACATCAACGCCCGATTTCCTACTACAGTCAGGCCCTTACAGAGAGACAGAAGCTGAAGTCAGTATATGAGAGAGAGTTGATGGCAATTGTGTTCGCGGTGCAGAAGTGGCGTCACTACTTGATTGGGAGGAAGTTCTTAGTCCAGACTGATCAGAAAAGCTTGAAATTCTTGCTGGAGCAGCGTGAGGTGAATATGGACTACCAACGGTGGCTTACCAAATTGTTAGGCTTTGACTTCGAGATTCAGTACAGGCCGGGATCGGACAACAAAGCTGCCGATGCACTCTCAAGAAAGGTAGCGGTGGCTGAGCTGTATGCAGTATCGGCACCTACGGCTTTGCAGTTGGAAGAGATCAGCAGCGAAGTAGATAAAGATCCCGAGCTTCAGAAGTTGATACTCGAGTGGAAACAGGACCCGTCCTCACATCCTCATTATTCAGTGGTCCAAGGACGTCTCCTTAGGCAAGGAAAGCTGGTAATTCCTAAACACTCACCACTCATCGGGTTGATAATGCAGGAATTTCATGATAGCAAAGTCGGAGGCCATGGGGGAGTGGTTAGAACGCAGAAACGTATCAGTGAAGTTTTCTATTGGGTGGGGATGATGACAGACATTAGACGGTATGTGGCTTCATGTTCAATTTGCCAGCGTCAGAAATATTCCACTTTGGCGCCCGGTGGACTGCTGCAGCCCCTACCAATTCCAGACAGGTTGTGGGAGGATATTTCCATGGACTTCGTGGAAGGATTGCCCCGTTCAGAAGGGATAAATGCAGTGTTGGTTGTGGTTGACAGGCTCTCAAAGTATAGTCACTTTATTGGGTTGAAGCATCCTTTCACTGCCACCGAAGTTGCCATGAAATTCATCCAAGAGGTCATCAAGTTACATGGGTTTCCGCGCACGATAGTATCTGATCGTGACAAGGTTTTCACAAGTCTGTTCTGGAAAGAGTTGTTCCGACTGTCGGGGACCCGTCTGTGCCTTAGCAACGCTTACCATCCACAGTTGGATGGCCAAACCGAGGTCACCAACAGGGGTATGGAGACTTATTTGCGCTGCTTTTCAAGCGATAAACCGCGATCATGGGCGAAGTTCTTGGTTTGGGCTGAGTTGAGCTACAATACTTCCTACCATTCTGCTATTAAGATGACTCCTTTCAAGGCAGTATACGGAAGGGAAGCCCCAGTACTCATGTGCTATGAGAATGGGTCCACTACAAACGCAGAATTGGAAGGTCAGTTGAAAGAACGGGATGAAATGCTCACTATCTTACGAGCCCATTTGAACAAGGCGCAGCAGGTTATGAAAGTGAAGGCGGATGAACACCGCAGAGAGGTTGTGTTTGAAGTAGGCGAGCTGGTTTTCCTCAAACTTCGACCCTACCGACAGCAATCCTTGGCCAGACGCTCTAATGAGAAGCTGTCTGCTCGGTTTTATGGGCCCTTTGAGATTGAAGCGCAGGTGGGGAAAGTTGCTTACCGTTTGAAATTACCGGAGGGCACGAAGATCCATCACACATTCCATGTTTCACAGTTGAAGCGCGCTATTGGGGAATCGGTTCCAGGCACGGACCTTCCACCACAACTGACCGCGGAAGGCGTGCTGGAAGCTGAACCTTATAATTCATTAAATAATTATATGATTGAACACACAAACTAAAATATCTAATATATATAAATATAAAAATCTATACTTTTATTTGAGAAATAAATTTACTGATTTGTCAAATTCTGCATGATCTATTTTAATTTTACTTATTTTTCATGTTTTAATAATTTCATATATAATCTATTATATAATAAAAACGAATTTGTACTAATAATATTATATTTTAAAAAATAAGATAACTCTTATCTATTATATATATTTATATTTTAACCAACTTGTTCTTCCCCAGGTCTCGTTCAAGAGATTTAGCAGCTAAAGACAGATCTCACTGAAGAGCGGACAATGCGACAGTAGCTGAAATTAGATCTCGTTGAAGACCGGACAAAGAGACAGGCTTTGGAGCAACAACTTCGTCATGTTACTGATTTCATATCTCGGGTCTACGCTGACATTTTCTCAGCTTCCCAGCCTAATTCGCAGCCTGGCCAGTAATGTTTTCCTAAAATATTATGTATTTGAATATTTTCTTTTGTATTCTACTATGTTTTATTATGACAATGTAAAAACTAAGTATTTTAATTGTTGTTAGACTCGTATGTATCTTAAGTGTTTTTACCTGATTTTTTAAAAAAAAAAATTTAAAATTTTTATATTTAAAGAATTCAGGTTAAATTTATAAAACAAAAGTTTTGACCGAATCAGTCGTTAGAAATTTCAAACAGAAGAAGAGGTCAAAATTTTCCACAGATTATTCCGTCAGAAATATCTGACGTCAATTTTCGTTAATAATTTCTGACAAGCAGTTCCGTCATAAATTCTGACAACACGATCCGTCAGAATTTTTGACAAACATATCGTCAGAAGTTTTAAAAAGACTGCACACGATATGTCACACAACATGAAGCATATAGATTTAGATAGATCAGTCGCTCTTGCAATACAATAAACAAAAAAATATTGACTGTTATGTTTGTGACTTACGGTTCATAACCAATGGGGTGATTGATCTTTTAAACAAACCAACAGAAGGAGATTTGTAAGGATAATCTTAACGATGTTCGGCTTTCATATACCATACACCTCCCTCATAAAGACCTATGAACAAACACAGAAGACATAGATATTAACTAAAAGTTTTAATGCATATAACATCTACGCTCTTATGACCACCGAAAACACCTGCAATGGAGATTTGATAAGATAATCCCAAGTAGGGCTGGGTTGCGGGTCAAACCCGCTCCGCTGACCCGCCAACCCGCGGGTTTTAGTCATTTTTGTTTTGTCAAAAAATCTGACCCGCACAACCCGCAAACGTATAAATTTACACCTGCACCTGCCCCGCTTAATTTTGCGGGGTAACCCACGGGACCCGCGGGTTATATATATTTTTTTAAAAATAATTATTTAATTTATTTTATGAAAAGTAATAAAAATAATATATTTATAATAAAATTATATATTTTAAATTTTTTTAGTTATTATTTTTGTTTAAAAGTATCGTATTTTAAAAAAATATATTTATTTTTCCAAAAACAAATATAATATTTTCTAACAAAAAATCACAATTTAAAAAAATGAAAAAAAAATTTGCGGGTTGGCGGGTACCCGCGATTCAAAATCCACCAACCCGCACCCGCCCCGCATAAAATACTCATAACCCGCACCCACCAATTGATTTTTTCAAATTGTTCAACCCGCACCTGCCCCACAGCGGATCAAACGGGCGGGAACCACGGGTAATGAATCATATTCCCAGCTCTAATCCCAAGGAATGTAACGTTTTTATGTTGGATACAATACCAACAGTTTAGTTCAGTTTACTGTCTAAAAATTTAAACAAAATCAAAGAGATGAGAAGATATAGAAGACAATACTATTTGCATGTCTACATAGACTTACTTTTGGTTGAATGTTTTCAAGGACTATATATTTTGATCCGATCTACTAATATATATGAGAGACCTATGAACATGGTTAAGATTTTTAAGTAACAGAAAGCCAATTCTCTTTGTAGATCTGAATATTGTCTACAAGAAAAGTTATTTCTGTGGATGATAATCGGTGAAGACACCGACAGAGAAGAGAGAAATAAATTTTAGGTAGTTAATTCTCAACCAGACACGTTACCTTTTTCCGGGAATAATTCGTTAGACAATGGGTCTGTGAAACGTTAATTAAGACTGGGCCTAATATTTTTTGTATTTTGGGCAAACCCAATATACAAACTAAATGTTTCATCTTTCTCTATGGTTGTCTTGCAAATTAATGGTTCGTATAAGTCTATCAAATTTTACTATACGGGCCAAATGTCTTAAATTTATCATATTACGTGTAATTTGTAATGTAAAAAAAAAATTGTGATATGTATAATAATCTATACAAAATAAAACAGGTATTTTATATGTTCCATAGTTTGTAATCAATTATTAGATATATTCATTATATATATCTGCAAATTTTGTGTTTACACCATACTTAATGTTGTTTCAGGTGTCATATGTTTAACTATATTAAGTTTACGTTGGTGGAAAGGATCAATATCAAATAAATGTCAAAACTATAGTATTCAAATACATGGAAATGTGGTATTTCGTGGTACAAGGCCAAACATATTATTTCGCTTCCAACATACAACCTCCATCTTTCGATTTTTATTACATAACACCTCCTCAAATTCAGATTTAGATAAAAAATTTCCCAACACCATTACAAAATATTCGAATGGTAACTAGAATAATTATATATCTTACCAGAATTAACGAATACAAGTATATATTGTAACAGCTCTAACAAATTTACATATAAACTCACACTGGTATAAAATCACAACAATATTCTGATATCCTATATACATTTAACAACTATATCGTCGAGAACCATGAATTCCATTCAAATTATCTTCATAGATCTCGAATATGTTGGTTGTTCCCTGGAATATACCTCATTGTAAACGATTTAGATTTCTGATGTTGTCTTAATTATTGATCTCCTATAAGATGTATATAAATACAGAGGGCAAACCCAACAAATATTACCAACCTAAACCCACAAAACTCTCTATCGTTATCTTCTCTCATGGGTTCCATTATCAAATTCAGCAACCTAACTGATCTTAAGCCTTTCAAATCTCTTTATCTCTTTCACTATGTCCAGTAAGAGAGGCTTCTGAAGTTTCTGAAAACCTTATAGAGATGAAGTCATTGATCACGATCAGATCAACTGGAAGGACCGATAGAGGGGAATAACGATGAGATTCTGTTACTCGAGAGCTCTAAGTACAGAAAACAGGAAAAAGTCACTACAAGAAAATGACAGATTTTCAACAGCCAAATCCGTTGGAAATGGCCCACTGTAACGGATTTCCAATGGATTTGATCGTTAGTTCTATATCGTCAAAACATGTTGTTCCGTCGAAAACGGTTGGAAATCTCCAATCTGTTTTTGACCAAATTTTGACTAATTTTTCCAGTTAGAAATTTCCAACGGATGCTCGTCAAAAACGTCCGTTAAAACTTCTGACGATATGTTTGTCAAAAATTCTGACGGATCGTGTTGTCAGAATTTATGACGGAACTGCTTGTCAGAAATTATTAACGGAAATTGACGTCAGATATTTCTGACGGAATAATCTGTGGGAAATTTTGACCCCTTCTTCTGTTTGAAATTTCTAACGACTGATTCGGTCAAAACTTTTGTTTTATAAATTTAACCTGAATTCTTTAAATATAAAAATTTTAAATTTTTTTTTAAAAAAAATCAGGTAAAAACACTTAAGATACATACGAGTCTAACAACAATTAAAATACTTAGTTTTTACATTGTCATAATAAAACATAGTAGAATACAAAAGAAAATATTCAAATACATAATATTTTAGGAAAACATTACTGGCCAGGCTGCGAATTAGGCTGGGAAGCTGAGAAAATGTCAGCGTAGACCCGAGATATGAAATCAGTAACATGACGAAGTTGTTGCTCCAAAGCCTGTCTCTTTGTCCGGTCTTCAACGAGATCTAATTTCAGCTACTGTCGCATTGTCCGCTCTTCAGTGAGATCTGTCTTTAGCTGCTAAATCTCTTGAACGAGACCTGGGGAAGAACAAGTTGGTTAAAATATAAATATATATAATAGATAAGAGTTATCTTATTTTTTAAAATATAATATTATTAGTACAAATTCGTTTTTATTATATAATAGATTATATATGAAATTATTAAAGAGATAAAGACCAAAATAGACCTAAAAATTTTTTTGTCCCAAAAATAGCACCCAAAGAGAAAAATGACCAAAATAGACTTTATTAAAGGATGTAAATATATATTTATACATTTGGGTTAACTAATCTAAGCTTAGGGTTTAGAGTTATGGGGTGAGGGGTTTTGGAGTTGATTTTTAAAAATTTAAAAATATTAAAATTTTCAAAATAAAAAAGGTCTATTTTGGTCATTTTTTATTTCAAGTGCTATTTTTGTGACAAAAACATCAAAAAGGGCTATTTGAGAGATTTGCCCTTTATTAAAACATGAAAAATAAGTAAAATTAAAATAGATCATGCAGAATTTGACAAATCAGTAAATTTATTTCTCAAATAAAAGTATAGATTTTTATATTTATATATATTAGATATTTTAGTTTGTGTGTTCAATCATATAATTATTTAATGAATTATAAAGTTAGACATTCATATTTATTTATATTTAGCTTCTATCACCCCATAGGTTTATGCATGTGTTCCCAATTATTTAATGAAGTACCATTACTTCTCAAAATCTTTTCTATCTCGAGTAAGGCTCCTTCCTTTCTCTCTGCATCACTTAAACACAATTCTGTAAAAAAAATTTACATTGGTTAATAACTTCAATATCACAGGAAATAATACTACTGCATAAAGAAAATACAAGTAATATGACTTTAAGATAAGATACCTGGTCTATTAAAACATTTCCTTTGGTTATATTGAATGTCTTCAGACAGAAACTCCCACGTGGCTTCCCAAACCTCTTCTGGATTTGATAAGATATTAAACATAAGCATTATAACAAAGGCATGTCGCAAATAGGAACCAGATTCTGAAAAACTTGTTCGGATGATACCATCAATATATTCTTGATCATCTTATAAGAGACCTCGAGCAAAACATGTCTCTTTGTAAGAGGGATATAGCACATCACCAAATGTCTTTATATCATCATAGCATGTACAACCTCTAACAATATTAAGCAAGACACGCATATAATATACTTCCTCAATGCTACGTGGTGCATAATTGATTCTACCAATGCTGAAACCTTTTTTCCAATCATGAAACTTCCTCTCCTTTTTGTCCCAAATTAAGAACATTGGAATTTATGCTAGAGTTAGCTTTCTAGCAATAACACTAACCTTTTTCAGTTCAAACCAGCCCAAGAACATTGTGTTCTCAATCATCACACGACTTGTTACTTCTCGAAAGTGTCATCATCCTTGAAGACAATAATTTTCTTCCCTGGTAGATGAAATCGTATCTTCTCAACAAGTGTTGATCTGAAATGAATGGGGGACTTGAGAGTTCTCCAGGAAGATTCATAGGCAAATACATATTTGTTACAAAAATAAACCAATTTTCATAATTAGCTTGCTAATACAAGATATATAAAAACTGGGAAAGATTGCAAACATAAAGATGTACCTGCCATCAAAGAAGTTCTTAAATTCGTTTTCTTTGTTCGCATTCTGGTTGTTGTTCTTGTTCATTTCCATTGTTCCTCCTTCTTTTGGCGCCTCGACAGTGACAGTAATACGGTCTTGTCCCTTGTTGACATACTTGAATAAGTATTTTATAGATCCTGACTGATTACACCACTCCACATTAATATGAGTTCGGTACATAAGTGATAGAGTTCTGTAATAGGGTATGACATATCTGTTGTCGAACTTGAAACCATTTTTCTCAACAAAATGACCATTATCATGTCTCCTGTAAACTGGGAAGCCATCCTTGTTAACAGTAGTCCTGTCAGTATATGCTTTTGGAAATAGCTTTGAACACTTTCCATTCTCCATACATGGTGAATTCATATTAACAACTCCACAAAGACCATGGATCATCATGTCTTTCACAACTTCATAAAGATCTGGATCATCATATTTTTCCGGAATATATACATAAATGTTCTCGTCAATATGATCAGTGGTTGGGAAATGAGAACTGGGATGCATGAACAACAGTATGTGAGCATGCGGTGATATCACTCAAATTATCCTAGGAGTGAGTTACTCTCATCAAAAGAGGTTCACTTGTAGTACTTAGGGATCGAATCCACATAAACTCTAGGATTACACAACAGATTATTTAGTTTTCGAAGTAAAGCTAGATAGCAAGTTTTAAACAATAACTTAAAGAGGTAACCAAGCGATTGCTTGATTGATTGATTTGTTTGTTAAGAGGAAAGAAGATAGTTAAACTTAGGTGGTTTTTCAGGTATGACAAGCATACAAGTTATAAAGGGTTTTTATTATTCATAGTTCTGGATTCAAGCTCTTAAGGATTTGAAGTATTAACTCTTACTGGATCTCGGGTCAAGAACTATCGTTCGATGACCTTGAGTAAATATCGATCGATAGTTTGATAGAAATATTCACCAAATTTCTCCAAAACGTACCTGAACCTGAAAACACTCTAAAACATACTCCGAAGCCTTATAATAGATTCAATAGCGAACATATACCATGAGTAAAACATGTAAAATCCATGGTATTTCAGAAGGTTTGTCTAACTCCACCTCAATTTGGAGGTTGAGTAACCCATTAGCGATTTTGTCATCATCAATATGTCACAATTTTTATTGAATAACCAATTGCCAAATTTTTCATTAGGGCTAGGAAACATAAATCAAGAATCACCTAATTGTCAAAAAGATATCTTACATTCATGACTCCATAACCTATTGACAACAGTATGAATGAAACCACCAGGCGGGTTGGACCATCTATGGAATTGGCCAATAACATATTCTTCCTTATTCTCAAGACATAGTCTAAGAATCTTAGTGGCAATTGTCACTTGAAATGTGCCATTTAGTCGGTAAGTTGGCTCAACAATAAGATTTCTCATTTATTGGTTCATGCGGGGCTGTCCTTGGAAATACAAGACTCTTGTTGTCTTTGACATCTAGAGGCAGAATTTTCTGATCAAAAATTGTGACATAAATTTATTATCATGTGTTCACTAAAGGAAATTGGTTAACATCTACCAATTTATTCATCGCTAGAAAAGAAAATTCATCACTAAAATGCAACATGTGACATATGGATATGGACGGAAACCATCTCTCAGTGGCGACACTATCTCTAATCTATGTCATAGTCCGTGGGTGACAACATGGCTACTGAAATTTCTGTTGCACATTGGCAACGTTTTTAGCAATAGAATTAGTGTAGCTAAGTAGCTACAGAGCTAACCAACAACTTTTCCTAAGTAAATTTATATCAAGAAAAGCTACAAATTTGGTCACAAGTGTTACGTATCTAAAAGATATGATTCAGATTATCTATGGCCAAATTTGTGGTTACTATTATGACAAAAAATATAAAATCCTGCAATAAAGTTGTTTTTTTTTTGTTTTCAATACACATAACAAATTATGTAAATTGATTTTTAAAAACTATATAGCATAAGCTTAAATCTGAATTCTTGGAACCCACCGGAAACACAACATTCATTACTAGTAAAAAATGTTAAACCGATATGCTAATGATATAATCTAACACTATTAAAAGGGGAATAACAAGCCCCATAAGAGTGTCCACGTCCTCAAATATATTTGACCAATAGAAGACTAGATTTTCGCCACGTCAGCACATCACCTTTGTCACTTAGGCTTAAATTTTCAAAGGCCCGCATCGTTCAAATTCGGAGTAGCCCATGAAACCCAGAACGCATCCTGACCCCGAGGCTTATTTTACAAACCTAATTTTGTTAACTTTTTCTTCGATAAAAAAAATTCTTTCTCTTCCTCTTCCTCTTCAAAACCATCGTTTCGTGAATCTGATCTCTTTCCATGGATCCGGTTGATGACGGCGAGCCTTTGCGATGGTGGGGAGCCACGGTGGAGATGAGGACTTGAAGCCATGGAGAAGCTTGGTCATGGTGAAGCTTTGCGACGGTGGGGAGCCAGAGACGCCGGCAAAGCTTTTTTCTTGGATCCGATGTCCTCATGGGTTCTCGACCGGAGAATTTGATGGCGTCAAAGTCAGAGCTTAAAGGTCGAGTAAAGGGAGCCGCGAATGAAGCCATGGGAGAGCTTGACGCCATAAGAGAAGAAGGAGTCACAGAGCTTACATTCGATGAAACTCATAGTGACTTGGCATAGCAAGGTAGGTTTCACTGTGTGCTTTTCTGTCCTCATGGATCTCTTTCGCGGAATGGTAGTTTGAACTGTATCCATGTTGAGTTTCTGTAGTTTGTAACCAATAGTGTGTTCTACCTGAGTTGAATGAGGTTCTGACGAGGGAGCTAGCGGAGGATGGTTACTCAGGTGTGAAGGTTAGGGATAATCCGATGGAGACAGTCTTGAGCTTTACGCTGAGAAGGTTGCCAACAGAGATCAAGCTTTACTGGCAAATCACATTACTCTTCTTGACATGCTTAAGATTCCTCATCTTATGGACACGTAAGCTTACGTTCGATGAAACCATGAAGAGTACGATGGCGACGACCCTCTCTTTCCATGAATCCAGGAATCTCTAGGTAATATAGTTCTTAACTTTTGTCCTTATTTCAGCTTTTTTGTAACATTGTCTGATTTAAAAGTGTTGGGACTTTTGTGCAGAAATGCAAAGCCTGTTGAGAAGTTGAATGATGCTTACAAGAAGTTCTTGGTGAGAACTATGAGAAGATCCAAAACAGCTGATGAAGTAAGAACTGTATATCTCTATGCACTATGTTTTTTAAGACATGAATGGTACTTAATGTTTCTACCTCTTAGCAGGAACCTAAGGAGAATAACCTATCGTCAAGAAGCTTTGGGACTATATTGTCTAGGGGGGATAATTGAAGAGGATGCCCCTTTTTATATCTACAGTTGCCAGGTTCTTTTTTGTTTCAATTTTGACTATCACTTTCCTCAATATCAAGTATAAGTTTCACACAACATATTTGGTTACACTGGCCACTAGAGTCTATGGTTATATAGTCCGACTGATATATCAAAGTTTGTTTCATTGGAGTTAGTGTTAGGTGATATGAGGTTAATGGTGTGGTTGTTTAAATGTAGTTTGCTATGCATTACTCATGGACTACTGAGGCTTGTGCAAGGCGAGCTTTGGCAAATGTCTCAGCTCTACTTCGTCCTGGAGGCCTCTTTATAGGAACAATGCCTGATGCCAATGTTATTATCGAAAAACTCCGTGAAGGTATATTTTTTTTTTTTTGTCTCTCTTTCGAATTTGATTTTATAATGATTGAGTTGTGTTGCTAAGCCTTCTCTTTCATTTGTTTCCTGGTTTTGGCGAAACTTAACTGGGTTCTTTGTGTTGTCTAACTACGCAGCTGAAGGTTTGGAGATTAGCAATAGTGTATACTGGATTCGTTTTGGTGAAGAGCATTCCCAAAAGGTTGATACTTGTTTCGTTACTTCAGTACCAAAAGGAGACAGTTTCCTCTTTTTCCTATTCTGATTATGCTATTTGTTGTATGCTTCAAAAGTTCAAATCTAACAGCCCCTTTGGTATTGAATACGTATTTCATTTCGAGGTACTTAATCTTCTTGAGTTATTCACTTAGTATGCTACCGTGATTACACGTTAGAGGTTATCCTTGGAATTTTTTAATGGTAGGATGCTGTTGATTGTCCTGAATGGATTGTCCCCTTCAATGTCTTCAAGTCTTTAGCCGAAGAGGTAATCATTTTCTTCAATGCTTCATAGTCTTATAGCTTAAAAACTTGATTTTACTTTATGTATCAACGTGACATTGTACCCATGAACACGTTTGAACAGTATGATTGAGAGTTGGTGTTTGTGAAGAACTCACACGAGTTTGTCCATGAGTATATGAAGAAACAAGTTTGTAGAACTCATGAGAAGGCTTGGTGCTGTAGGTGATGGTAACCAAGATCAGAGTAAGTCTTTGTTTCAATACTAACTTCATTTGACCTGTTTTGATATATTCGTTATATTAGGATACATTTAATTATATTAATATACTAAAAACTTTTGTGTATGTAAATTTGTATACTTCAACTATTATTCTGTTAAGTGGTTGTTTCTCATATATAACAAAATACTTTTGTCGGTTTGTTGAAGAAATTATACAAGAACCTAAATAAAGACACTTCTAAAAAACCAGCTTTATTCTGATACGTTAGTTTATAGCAGTAGTGAAATTTTTATGCTGTAATCAAACATGATTCAATTAAACAATTTTTTTTATAATGTTTAACTAATAGTATGTTTCAACATTTGTACCGACAACATCATTTGGCTTGTATCGGTCTCACTGATAACGAAATAGTCATGAAATAGTCATTCAGCTAAAGTAAACGGAAAATAAGTTAGAATAGGCTTTCTTCTCTTTGTTTTGAACTCCATTTACTTTTTATTTAGAATAATGTAATATTTATTCTTAACTATAATGTTAGAAAATGTGTTGAATTTTAATCTGTCTTTTTATCTAAGTATACACACAATTTACATTTTTCTATATGTCGTAAATGTTAAAAGGAGAATCCATACTATTGCAATGTAAATTTTGATTTACTTTTAAAAAATATATAATTAATATTTTCATTAAAAATATTGAATTTTCCGAGTTGTGATCAGAAAATATTTTATTTCCATATCATTTTAGCTTCAAACAATAATAAGAATTCTTAAAAAATAATAATTTTATATTTATACATATATATAGATATTTAATTTAAAATTAAATTTATAACCCAATTGAACCGGTGTGACCATTGATCTAACTGCAATGTTAAGTCAATGTTCGGTTTGATTTTATTCTTTCTTTTTAATCAAATTTGGTTTGGTTTTCAAACCATTGATGGCAAGGATAAATTAATATCGTCTATTTTATAAATAAATAGAATAGATAAACCTTATTCATAACATTAAAATATATACAATCTCAAATATTTTAGAAGATCATTTTAAATTTAAATAAAAATCAGTTCATTTTATATACTTAATTTTCAAATTTTGATAGTGATTGTTTTCTACCAACATTTTGAAGATAGAAAATATAAAACTACAGATTAAAATATTACAATAATTATTATGTAATTTATTTATAACAAAGATAAAATGAGCGTTCTGTCAAAAAAGTTTAGAAAATTCTATATTTTGTAAAAAAAGTTGTTGATTATTAGTATTACTTATGAAATTCTTACTTGCATTAATTAAAATATTTTTTTCAATCATTATATTTTTCTATTTAGTTTAACATTATATTTTTGTTTTTAATTATAAATTTAATTATACAATATATTATATATATATAAATAATATGGTTAAAATTTTGTTTAAGAGAATAGCCGCGCATAGCGCGGCCAAAAGATCTAGTAAGTTTAAAAACACACAAAAAATTCTATTTGTTATGTATTCAGTTTTCAAAAAAAAATAATATAATATAAAGTCAACAAATATATCTAGATTCACTGCTCATTAGTGCTAGGAGGTGATATACCATGGTTTTGACCCACTTTTAGCCATGGTATTGATATGTTTTTATAATATATATATATATATATATATATGTTTGGAGTCTATTAGGTATGTTTTCAGGTTCATGAGCATTTTAGAGTAAAGTGATGATTTAGGTTCCCTTATGGAGCTTAAAAGAGAGTTTTCCGAGATGACTATGAAGATCAGACAATAAGGTCGATATCCAGATATACATATCGATCGATACACATCCTGTGTAATCGATCGATGACGCTTCCATAGAAGATGAAGTCGAGATACTCCATCGATCGATGTACGCCATGTACCATCGATCGATGTACGCCATGTACCATCGATCGATATGAAGCGTGAAGAACAAGTCTAACTTGGCCGACTTGAAGCCCAAGTTTTCCCAATATTACAAGATTGCCCCTGACGAGTTTTTAACCTAATTGGACTCATATTTATAGTTATGCCTATGTGTTTTGGCAAAGCATGCTTTTCATGCTTTTTGTGCTTTGTATGCTTTTTATTGTTTTGTGCTTTTAATACTATTTTAAACTTAGCAATAAAGTATTCTTTTCATCTCAATTCTCAAAGGTTATAGAATTCTAGATTTAGAAGAAACACACAAAGAGATTTGTTGTTCCAAAGAACCAAGAGTTCAATCTTTTAATCTTATGAATTTCTATTATTACCTTGCTGCTATGAATCACTTAGCCATGTCTGAGTAGATTCCCTTTTTAGATTTAGGGTTCAAATAGTTATGAGGGATTAGCCCCAACTATGGAATGTTAAGTTGTGATATTCATTATCCAAATGAACCCTAATGCTTACTCTAGAGTAGCTAACTAGAGTATGATCATGGAGTGATTTAACTTGTTAATCATTATCCTGAAATCATTTGGTATAAGCTTAGATCCTCTAGGGATGCGCGAGAGCCGGTCTATGATCTTGGTGAACACAGTTTCGATTCGATCTTATGCTATATCGATCGATACTTCTATAGAGTAATCGATCGACGGCAACCCATATCGTCCGATATCGCTGTCAAAACATCGGTCGATATTGCCGGCGTCAGATCAATGGATGAGTCTATATAGCGACTGCTATTGGATCTGTCTAAGAATTGAAGTTCTTATATATCTTGCAAGCAACTTACTAAAACATCTGTAGCATTATAATCCTGATTATCTGAATAGCAACCTTGAATCTAACTACTTTCTTGTTGGGGTCAAAATCGGTACGACGGAATCAACGGCCGAAACTCCCCGCAGAAAATATAAAAGAAATCGTTTTATAAAACTCTAAGAATCGTTTTATAAAACTCGAAGAATCGTTTTATAAAACTCGAGAATCGTTTTATAAAACTCAAGAACCGTTTTATAAAACTCGAAGAATCGTTTTATAAAACTCGAGAATCGTTTTAGAAAACTCGAAGAATCGTTTTAGAAAACTCGAAGAATCGTTTTATAAAACTCGAGAATCGTTTTATAAAACTCGGAGAATCGTTTTATAAAACTCGAGAATCGTTTTATAAAACTCAAGAATCGTTTTATAAAACTCGAAGATCGTTTTATAAAACTCGAAGATCGTTTTATAAAACTCGAAGATCGTTTTATAAAACTCGAAGATCGTTTTTATCTTTAGTGTTTGCGATATAACCCCAAAACCTTCTTTGAGAAATCGTCTATGAAACTGACAACACATTCATCCTCCTAGGCATTCTGGTGTGGATGGGGATCCCTATAGGTCAGAGTGAACGTAGTCTAGGATGGCTTTAGTAGAGTGCTTAGCAGTACGAAAACTTTGTTTATGTGATTTTCCTAACACACAACTTTTGCAGAAGTCCAACTTATTCATTTCCTTAAGCTGAATATATCTTTTCTTAGCCAAGACATTCATGTTTGCAATCCTCATATGACCCAGCCTCGAATGCCATAGGTTAGTCATATCGGATTCTGCCTTAGAGATATAAGCTTTTGTGGTTGAAACTTTGCATTGTAGATTGTATAAACCTTCTTTATACTTCCCTGAGATAATACTTTGACCATCTTTGCAGAATTGAATATTAAAGCCTCCAACTTCATAAATTCAGCCTGCCTTCTCTAGAAGCCCCTAGGAGATTAAGTTCGCACCGATATTAGGCATGTATCTCACATCAGTTAAAATCACATCAACCCCATCAACATTTGTAATCCTTATCTTTACAATACCCTTGACCTCGCTTTGAGTGTTGTTTTCCATAAGAACCTTCCCACCTTCCAATTCATTAAAGTCAAACTAATATTTCGTTGTGGAGTTATAAACACTGGTTTAGCAAGACATGAAGTTATAAGCTGATTATGTGATAATTAAGCGCGTCTTAACATGTTTCGATGTACTTTTTATGTTATTTTATTTTAAACAGGGTTTACGTAAAACATGCGAAAAGGACAAAGATTGTCGGACCGCTAACCGGAAGTTGGGTGAGCTTGGGGAGACGAGCGGTGGTTCCATCCTTGTCAGTCAAGCGGTTATTGTCGGTCCATACAAATCCGACAACTTCACAACTATCACTGACGCAATAGCAGCCGCACCTAATAACGCTAGGCCGGAGGATGGTTACTTTGTCATATACGCAAGAGAAGGTGTCTACGAAGAATATATCGTTGTTCCCATGAACAAAAAAAATTTATTGCTTATGGGAGATGGAATCAATAAGACGATCATTACTGGGAACCATAACGTTGTTGATGGTTGGACTACGTATAATTGCTCGAGCTTTGGTTAGTTTTTCTTTTTATCTCTTCTAATTTGTTCATTTTAATTTAGCAAAAAAAAATTGTTCACTTTCCCCATTTCGAATTGTGCCTAGGAAAAATTGCTTACGTTTTGATAGTGGTAATTTAATTTTGTAGCGGTGGTTGGAGAACGATTCATGGCGGTTGATGTTACATTCAGAAACACAGCTGGACCTGAGAAACATCAGGCCGTGGCCTTGAGAAACAATGCTGAGGGATCCACTTTTTACCGGTGTAGTTTTGAAGGTTATCAAGATACTCTCTACGTCCATTCTCTCAGACAGTTCTACCGTGAATGTGATATATATGGTATGATAAGTTTTGCTACCACCTTATTGTATTGAATTTGTATGATTTTATAGGAATGCCTTTGTCATTGATATATTTTAATCCTTGTCCCCTTTTTCTACATTTTCTTTTGTTACAGGTACCATTGATTTTATATTCGGAAACGCAGCAGCGATCTTCCAAAACTGCAATATATATGCTAGAAAACCAATGGCAAAGCAAAAGAATGCAATTACAGCCCATGGAAGAACCGAACCAAACCAAAACACTGGAATCTCTATCATCAACTGTACCATCAAAGCCACACCAGATCTTGCAGCTGATCCTACCTCAACCATGACGTTCCTAGGACGGCCATGGAAGCCTTTCTCAAGGACGGTTTTCATGCAATCATATATTAGTGACATTGCTCAACCAGTCGGATGGCTCGAATGGAACGGGACAACTGGATTAGACACGATTTACTACGGTGAGTATGATAAATTTAGAAATGGTCTAAATTTATATGACAACTTGTATTAATAGATAAAAAGAAGAATCAATTATGTGAATAACCATAGACAATTTTTATATTAGCTAGTATGACATGTACGTTTTCTGCAAAGAAACATGAGCTAATATTCTCTTTATTTCCCCTATGCTGAATACTGCAAAAAGCAGACACCGTTATCTTAGGTACCTACTACTATACAACACTATAATATAATGATGACGATAGACTAGAATAGGATTCATCTAAAATCATCTATTTAATACAGAAAACTCTATACAAACAATTGGCTCAGTGTTCTTATCCTAAAGAACAGTTGCTTCGTTCGTCTCCAATCTAATTTTTTTTATATTTATATTAATTAAACCAATTCGTGAAAATCTGAGCCGGAGGTGATACAATTCCGGTTACCCGGCCGGAAACAGTGGTCCTAGATTGCAGAGAGTAGACAATACAACAACAAAGCAAAAATGAACAAGCTAAAAAGATCATCGCAGATAGAAAATGTAAGAGATAAGAAGAATATTCGAAGATCTCCTATTAACTTCTCAATATTATAGTTCCCCTGTTTTAGGAATGTTGTCAATAACTTATCTAGAGTCTGTCGAGTATATATTGCTCCTCTGTACATTGCAATAATATATGAAAATACAATCTCTTCATGGTATCAGAGCAATATCGATTACCCTAATTTTTTCTCAGCCGCCAACTCTTTTTCTCCTTCTTCCTCTACCTTCCCTGCAACCTGATCTTTTCTAAACATCATGGCAACAAACTCTGAGATACTCGATACAACAAAAACCTCTTCAATGTTAACATGGTTAACGTTAACAAACTCACCTCCACAAACTACATGACATGGAGCATTCAGCTTCACGCCCTGCTTGACGGCTACGATCTAGCTGGCTACATCGATGGAACTACACCAGCTCCTCCTCAAACGATCTCTGTCAACAATGAATCTGAAGTCAATCCAGACTACACCAAATGGCACCGTCAAGACCGCCTCATCTACAGTGGCTTGATCGGCACTCTATCACCGTCCATCCAGTCTCTTGTCACTAACACAAAAACGTCTCAAGAGATGTGGAAATCCTTAAGCGCGACATACGCTACACCAAGCAGAGGTCACATCCAGCAGCTTCGCCTGCAACTCAAACAATACACCAAGGGAGACAAAAACATTGATGACTACATGAGAGGCTTGACCACTCGCTTTGACCAGCTAGCACTGCTCGGGAAACCCTTGGATCATGAAGACAAGGTTGAGTACATCATTGATGGTCTCCCCGACGACTACAAGTCTGTTGCAGAACAAATAGAAGGTCGTGACACCTCACCCTCTATTGTAGAAATTCACGAGAAACTCATCAACAGAGAAGCTAAGCTACTAGCGGTCTCTGCTCCAGCTTCTAACTCCATTCCTATGACGGCAAACGTAGCTACATCTCGACCCAAACACCAGAACTATCAGCACCGCGGCAACAATCCCAACTGGCACACCAACTCCAAGTCCCCTTCCAACAACACACAGAAACAAGAGTACAAGACGTCCAAGGGTTATCAAGGACGCTGTCAAATCTGCAGTGTGTTTGGGCATAGCGCCAGAAGGTGTCCTCAGATGTTCCAGCAGAACACAAATGTCAGCTCCTCGCCTTTCCGCCCTTGGCAACCAAGAGCTAACATAGCTATGGCAGGACAATACCTTTCTCAGGCGTGGCTTATGGATTCTGGTGCAACACATCACCTCACCAGCAACTTACACAACATGTCCATTCATCAACCGTACACTGGTAATGACTCAGTTATGATTGGTGATGGATCTGGTCTCCCCACTACGCACACTGGTTCTATCTCTATGCCTTCTCCTACACACAACTTGCTTTTAAATAATGTTCTATGTGTTCCAAACATTCACAAGAACCTCATCTCAGTATATCGCTTATGTAATGCTAATAAGGTTTCTGTGGATTTTTTTCCTGCATCCTTTCAGGTGAAGGATCTCAGCTCGGGGGTCCCGTTAATCCAAGGCAAGACCAAGGATGAGCTGTATGAGTGGCCAGCCCAACCATCTACCCTTCAAGCCTTCTTTGCTACCTCAAAACCAAAAATCTCTTTGTCTGATTGGCTTTATCGTCTAGGACATCCTGCTGCTGCAATTCTCAAAACTGTTGTTTCAAAATTTTCTTTACCTTGCACCCAATCTGTAACCCAAAATACTTTGTGCCCAGATTACTCTATCAATAAATCTCATAAATTGCCTTTCCATCAAAACACTATAACCTCTTCTCGCCCTCTCCAATATATATACACTGATTTGTGGAGCTCACCCATAGTCTCTGTTGACAATTACAAGTACTACTTGGTGCTTGTTGATCACTTTAGCCGCTACACATGGCTTTATCCTCTAAAGTTGAAATCGCAAGTCAAAGATACATTCCGGGCCTTCAAGTCGCTGGTGGAGAACAAATTCATGACGAAAATAGGGACTTTGTACTCTGATAATGGAGGAGAGTTCCTAGCACTTCGACAACTACTCACTGAAGCTGGCA
This sequence comes from Moricandia moricandioides, assembly GCA_905132885.1. Taxonomy (NCBI): domain Eukaryota; kingdom Viridiplantae; phylum Streptophyta; class Magnoliopsida; order Brassicales; family Brassicaceae; genus Moricandia; species Moricandia moricandioides. Next base: position 159,811 of record CAJHQQ010000132.1, read on the forward strand.
TCTCTCACCTCACATCCCCTCCCCACACACCCGAGCAAAACGGAATTTCAGAGAGGAAACACAGACATGTTGTAGAAACATGCCTCACCTTGCTCACTCATGCCTCCATGCCAAAAAAATATTTGACCTATGCCTTCTCAACCGCCACTTATCTCATCAATCGCCTTCCTACACCGGTGCTTTCCATGGATACACCACTACACAAGCTGTTCGGAACTCAGCCGAATTATCTCAAGACAAGGGTTTATGGCTGTCTCTGCTTTCCATGGCTCCGACCCTACACCAATAATAAACTAGAAGACAGATCAACCCCCTGTGTCTTCATTGGCTACTCTCCAAGTCAAAGTGCATACATGTGTCTCCAAGCTAGCACCGGCCGCATCTATGTCTCAAGACATGTAAAGTTCGATGAGGCAATCTTCCCATTCTCTAAAATCACCCCACCAAACCAAACACCTCAACCACCAGAAACCACACAAACATACCAATCACCACCATTCACAACCGTTCCCTTACCCAAACCACCACTCATACAGCAAATAGGAAGCACGAGCTCAGAAACTCACTTGTCAGAACATGTAAACTCTACAACACCTTCTATTAGTGTTACTAACAGTGATCATGTGAGTGCAGAGTTATCTACAAGCTCCACTTCACACCATGGAGAGAGCTCTTCCTTGCCGTCGCAGACCTCTCAAGAAACGCAACCACAACAGTCCTCCTTATCGTCACCTACGTCCTCGTCCCAATCTCCCACCCCACCTCCTCCAGTTGCAGAGAATCGTCACTCTATGGTCACACGGCGGAAAAATCAGATCATTAAACCAAATCCCAAGTACAACTACTCGGCGGTGTTGCGATCCTCTCGTCTAGCTGAACCAATTACAGTAGCTCAAGCACTCAAAGACAAGATATGGAGAGGTTCCATGTCTACGGAGATTGATGCCATTGCACATAATGGAACCTACAGCCTCGTGCCACGACAACCACACCAAAATGTTGTAGGTTGCAGATGGCTCTACAAGAACAAGTACAATGCTGATGGCTCTCATCGTGCATCTAAATCTCGCCTGGTAGCTAAGGGGTATAATCAGGAATTTGGCCGTGATTACATTGAAACCTTCAGCCCAGTTGTGAAGTCTACTACTATGCATCTTGTTCTCGACATCGCAGTGAGCAACTCGTGGCCTATAAAGCAGCTAGACATTAACAACGCATTCTTACAAGGTACACTCACCGAAGAAGTTTATATGGATCAACCGCCAGGTTTCATCGACGCTGATAAACCGGACTATGTGTGCCGTCTTCACAAGGCTGTCTATGGTCTTAAACAGGCTCCAAGGGCGTGGTATATTGAGCTCCGCACATTCCTTCTCAGCCTCGGCTTCCAGAACTCCCTCGCAGACACATCACTCTTCACTCTTCATAATGGCTCTCACCACATCTACCTTCTTATTTATGTAGATGACATTCTCGTCACCGGCAACACAATGTCAGGAATTCAACGGGTTCTAACTCTACTTGCAGAGAGGTTCTCCGTCAAAGATGCAGAGGATCTAAATTATTTTCTCGGCATTGAGGCTCACAGGACCAACAAAGGACTCCATCTATGCCAGCGAAAATACATTCTTGATCTTCTTCACAAATATGACATGACCAACGCCAAACCAGTGACAAATCCCATGGCCTCTTCTCCCAAACTGCAACTCAAATCAGGCGTCTCTCTCTCAGATCCGACAAAGTATCGACGTCTCATCGGCAGTCCCCAATATCTTCAGTTCACACGGCTTGATATTGCTTTCGCCGTGAACAAACTGTCACAGTTTATGCACCTCCCTACAGAGGATCACTGGCAAGCCGCGAAAAGAATATTAAGATACCTCGCAGGAACCCCAAGTCACGGTATCTTCTTCTCTGCATCTAACAAACTTGTTCTTCAATGTTACTCCGATGCAGACTAGGGCGGCGACTCTGATGACTACGTCTCCACCAACTCATATGTCGTCTATCTCGGCAAGCACCCGGTTTCCTGGTCTTCTAAAAAGCAAAATGGCGTCGCAAGATCCTCCACAGAGGCCGAATACAGAGCTGTTGAAAATGCTGCCTTAGAAATTAACTGGATTTGCAACGTACTCTCCGAACTTGGCATCTCCCTACCGACTGCACCTGTTATTTTTTGTGATAATGTCGGAGCTACATTCTTGTGTGCCAACCCTGTCTTTCATTCGCGGATGAAACACATAACTCTAGACTACCACTTCGTCCGGAATCAAGTCCAACGTGGTGCTCTTGCAGTCTCTCATGTCAACACACGCGACCAGCTAGCAGATGCATTGACGAAGCCACTCTCACGAGCGCGCTACTTGGAACTCAGAAACAAGCTAGGAGTGTGCTCCCCCACTCCTTCTTGAGGGGGCATGTAAGAGATGAGAAGAATATTCGAAGATCTCCTATTAACTTCTCAATATTATAGTTCCCCTGTTTTAGGAATGTTGTCAATAACTTCTCTAGAGTCTGTCGAGTATATATTGCTCCTCTGTTCATTGTAATAATATATGAAAATACAATCTCTTCAGAAAACACCGGAGGAAGCTGAGCTTCATGCTCTGATGAACACCAGCGAAGATCCTCGTAAAAATTGCAACTTCACATATCCGGGTGTCCAAACCAGATCGGTGCTCCGTCGACTGTTGCCGTCAAAATACACATACCGTTGGAGAGACTTTGTGGCCATAAACGCCGAAGTCGATGAATCTCGCTTCCAAAACCCTAGCCGCATATCAAACCATGCATCAACGCTGGTTCCAAGTCCGATGAGTCCACAGACGTTTTCACCAACAACACAAAGGTAAGATATCTGGTTTTCAAAAACAAAATCCATAAACAATCTGGTGTAAAAACCGGTTACATATCTGCTAATTTGGGAATGAGAAGCAAGTTAAGTAAAAATAGACAGTGATTGTTATATTATTAATAACCGGTTTTATAGCTCTGAAACCGATAATGAAAACCATGTGTGCATTTTGATATGTTTGAGTATAAGTATGGATTGATTCTTTTTTTTTTTAAACTAATTTAGAGCTGGTCATATAGAATTGAAATCCGATAATTTAAAATATTTTAAACCGGATATAGCATTCAATCATAAAATAAAATTTTTAGCAATGTTTGAATCTAGTTATCAATTTTTTTGTAGAATCTTGAAATGTTGATTAGTCTTTTGATTAAAATTGAAAATTATTGGTAACTTCTTAAATCTGTGAAACTTTCAAAATTTGAAAAAATTGGGTTTAGTAATCTTTTTGACGTTGGATGTTGTTATTTCGACTCATATTTAATTATGTTATCTACACTACTAAGATAAATAAATTTGACATGTTCTTAATTGAAACACGTAAACCACCAACGTAAATATCGGTTTTTCTACCCGACAACATTCTGACACTAATCACATCAAATAAAAAGCAATGCATGATGTAATAGATTTAGGTTCCACTGCTCACATAGGTAATTGAAAAGTCATGAGGAGGTAGTTGTGACAATTCATATTTGAGTGTATAGCCAGTTACCTAATCTTAAAAAGATTATAGTTAGTTTGCTAATAAAATTTTGTTTTATGGTTATACATAGGGCTGGACGTTCGGGTACCCATTTGAGTTCGGTTCGGATTTATTCGGTTTTCGGGTTCACAAATTTTAGCCCCATTCGGATATTTCTAAATTTCAGTTCGGGTTCGGTTTGGGTTCGGATAACCCATTTAAATTATTTTTAAAATTGATTATATACTTTACATTTCTAAAAATCTATAAAGAAAATAACATATTACAAATAATTGAATAACATAAGTCAAAATGCCTAAAATTAACATATAAATTAGTTTGATTTGAATATTTGGATTGGGAATCAATAATTTTTTAAAGTATTTTGATGTTTTAAGTGTGCTTTAGTAATTTTAGACATGTTTGACTATTTACATATATTTACAAGTATTTTGAATAACTTCAAAGTATTTTATATATATTGAATGTTTTTTTTATATACATTAAATCTAAAAATAATTAATATATATATAGGTATATAAATCTCTTTCGGATATATTCGGGTACCCGAAATACTTCGGTTCGGGTCGGGTTCGGTTTCGGTTCTTTAAATACCAAAATTTTGAACCCATTCGGATATTGAATCAATTTCGGTTCGGATTCGATACTACTTTTTCGGATCGGGTTCGGTTCGGTTCTTCGGATCCGGGTTTTTTGCCCAGCCCTAGTTATACAACGCAATAGAGTAGAAGTATAATTATTTTGTACACTCAAATTTACTAGTATTTATTACGACCAAGCCAGAGGCGGTGTTGGTGCAGGCGATGATGCGCCGTGAGATTACGAAGCTCGATGATGAGGAGGTTAGGTTAAATGCTTGCATGAATGATTTAATTTATTTATGTTTGGAATTAACCTCTTAGCATATATTCACGCCTTAGATCTTTTTGGCCAATTTTGTAGCTTTGGGCAGAATTTGAACCATTGGAAATTGATAAGATCGAGAGTGGTGAAATAAAACCCAAGACCTTGATTACTAATTCTGGTTGGATCTACTCTCCGGTAAGAGAAAGTTTATAAGTATATATACTATATCATGTTAATTACGGAACATTTGTTAATAGAATTTTTTTTTAATTTGTCAGGAAAAGGAATTTCGTGAGAGGGGACATTTAATTGTAAAGGAGATGCTCTCAGTGTTCCCGAATTCTACGTCCATTAAGTGGAAGGGAAGGTGGAACCCCAACTCGCTAGAAGACCTCATAGTAATAGCAAAAAAGAGAGAGTGTACATCTCTCGTTCTCGTTTATGCAAACCTTTTGGGACATGGTCCGTGCATGTGTTTATGTTCTTGATGTTTCTATCTATATTTATATTTATATACGACTTTTAAGCCTCTTCTGTCTTATTACTTTTTGCAGAGAAATTATGTATTGTAAGCTTGTTGAATGGTGCTGCCGCTTATTTCAGGATTTTCGATCTCATCACACGTGAGGATATACCGGTACTAGCTAGCCCTTTTTTTTTTTTTGTAATTGCTCAAATCTGCCCTTCATTAGTTAGCTCTAATACAGTGCTCAAAATCTCGTATCCTGCAGGATCAAGCAAACCCCCCGAGACGCCTCCTCGATCCTTATGTTCGTCTCACAGGTTTTACTTCTCAGGCCGATCTTGGCCTTAGCAGGTTAAATTCCGACGTGCCTTAGTTTACACAAAACTTTGTCTCTCACCCTTTTGAATTTTACTATTTATTTTTCATTTTCAGATTGATACGATCACTCTTCCCCAAGGCCACACATTCCACCACCTACAAAACATGTCCAAAGAACCTTGCAGTTTTCCAGAACACAAATGGTTTCGTTCATTACCGTCATCATTGGTTACTCCCACCCTTTTCTTTTTCTTCAAAATTGTTTTTTTAGTAACTTATATATTTATGCATGCACTCTCTTCTCTTGTGTTCATCAGGCTCCACTCTGAGAAAGCAGCCCTTTCAGAAGAAAGGCCAAAGCGCACCCCGAAGGTTTGCTACTTTGTTGAGCCTTTTCCTCTTTGTGTTTGACAAGGAGATGTATTTATCCCTTTGATTTTGTAGGAAGCTGGACCTCGTTTCAAACTGTTGTTTGAAGGTGTGAAGAAGGTATCACTTGAGACGGGGAGTTTCAAACGTATCTGCATGGTAATTATTACACTCCAATCAATTTATACTTCCTTCTTTCTTGACTTATAAAACCATTTAACTCTTTCTTGAATCGCAGCCTCCTATCGCCCTTTATTATCGCTAGATTCACTACCCAGAACGTCTAGCTTACGATTCCGCCTATTTAATATTGCTCTCTCATGTTTTTTTTTTGTTTGTTTCTGGAAAACAAAACTTATGTTTGCTGTAGTATTCTGACATGGTCTTTTGCCTTGAAGGCATTTCTATTGGCCTTTTTTTCTTACAAACTTAAATGAGGTGGTCTTGTTTCTTAATTTTTAAGGAAAAAATTAATGTAGCCCAGATTAATGTATTCGAAAATCTTTAACTATCTATTGCAAACCTCCAACAAAGTACGAGTATGTTATCAAGTAAACGTTTAATTATAGTAAAAGACGAACGAACCGGCTTTGGTTTGCTCAATTTGCAAAGTAAATATTTATTCTTGGGTCAATTTGGACCGGTTCGAAATACAGATTGAATTTAAAGGACGGACTGCCTTTGGTTTGCATAATAAAAGTGAGAACACTCATGTAAACCTAACCCTAATACGACCGGTCAATGTAAATTGGCGCCTTTCTTTTTTTGTAAAATGCTCAAATCTGCCCTTTATTAGTTCGCTCCAAAGTATGAAACACTCCTGATTTCGCAGAATCAAGCAAATTTTACCTTCCTGCCAGCCTTGGCTCTGCCAGGTAATTCATACTCTCTAGCTAGTTACTCAAAACTTTGCATCTTACCTCTTTATGTTATAATGTTAATATTGTTCTTTTTTTTGTTCTTTTCAGATTGATACAATCACTCTTCCCCAAGGTCACTCATTCCAGAACCAAATCCTGTCTTAGGAACCTTGCATCGTTCCATGTTAGCGTTGTATAAAGGATTTTGCTAATCTTTTCTCATCTTTGTTTAACCAAACGGAAAAAGTATTCTTTTGTGGACAATTACAACGCTAAATTCATCTTATATGATCAATTAATTTCAGGAAGGCTAAGTTGATTCTGTAGAATAAAGTATTGGTTTTAGATCATTTACAGGGTTTAGGTATATTGTAGCGCGGTTGTAAAATCAAATATGTTATGAGTTTAGGCTCTTTATTTTAGCATACGGTTGTAAAATTTGGGAACGAAAAAGCTAATATATAGGCATGGATTAACCGTTTTCCCGTCTTTATGCTTGATCATTGACGGACCGAAGAATGAATCTTGGTTACAATTGGGAAGGTCCAAAATAAAGAAATGAAATCAACCCAAAGAGGGCCTATAATATTGCATGCTTACGAAAGTGTGCTGTCTTAAAATTGCACATGTTAGAGCCACCGCAACGCGGGCTGTTAGCGAAGTCCTTAAGATTAAGCCTTAGCCTATTATCATTTAAATACTAACTAGATTTTGATCCGCGGTTGAAAGCGCGGAAATTTTTTATAACTAAAATTTATATAATTGGGTTATGTTTTAATTTAAAAAGTGTTTTGGTATAAAATCAGTTTACCAAAATTTGTGGTGACGATTTTTTTCATTAGTTTTTAATTTCAGTTTTTATTTTTATTTTTAGATTTTTGTTTTTAGTTTTTAAGTTTCTATTTTTGATTTTCAGCTTTTGTTTGGGTTTTTAGTTTTAGATCCGTTGAGTTAGTTTGAACTGATATTACCAACAAACAAATTTCAAATAATTGAACATCTATTCTATTAAAATAGAGTCATTCTTTTTATCTACTAATACAAGTTGTCATTTAAATTTGGACCCTTTCTAGAGTGTTACAAATAATACAAGTCATATAGTTAATTGAACCGTATTACTTAAATTGAACCGGTGGTTATTTATGTGATATAGTCTTGGGTTTACTTTTGTTTTTAGAATAAATTATATGATTTGGTTTTGGGCTTAATATTAAGGAAAAACTCCAAAAAACATTGAATAAACTTTTCACCTTAATGGATCAAAAAATCAATTATTTTTCAGGCCCAAAAGGTATTTAAGATTTTTAACAAAACAAAATTGTCTATTATTAATCATTTATTTAAATCATGTACTTAAAAACATGATAATGTATTTTTTATTTTAAATAACAATCCTTTTTTTGATAAATTTCAATGGTAACTTTTAAATAATATATTCTTTTATTTTTCTTAAATAATTTACTGATTTAAAAAAATATGTAAAGCAAAACCAAAAACTAAATCTAAGAACTAAAATCCAAAACCAAAAGTTCAAAACGCATGTTATATTTTTTTTTGCTTTTGTTTATTTACAAAATAAAATATTGCAAGTTTTTTTAAAAAAAGCTTTTGTCATCTTTTCAGTTTTAAATTAGATGTTCGATTATTTAAGATTTGTTTGTTGGTAATATTAGTTCAAACTAACTCAGAGGATCTAAAAATTAAAAACTCAAACCAAAAGCTGAAATCAAAAATAGAAACTTAAAAATTAAAACCCAAAAAATCAAAATCTAAACAAAATCTAAAAATAAAAATTGAAACTAAAAACTAATGAAAAGCAATCATCACCACAAATTTTGGTGAACTTATTTTATACCAAAACATTCTTTAAATTAAGAAAAAAGTTCAATTACATAAATTTTTAATCATAAAAATTTCTGCGCTTTCAAGCGCGGGTCAAAATATAGTCTAATTTAAAACTGAAAAGATGACAAAACTTTTTTTTAAAAAAAAGTTGCAATAGTTTATTTTGTAAATAAACAAAAGCAAAAACTATAACAATATGTTATCCAGAACAATGCGTTTTCATCTTTTGGTTTTGGGTTTTAGTTTTTAGAATTGGTTTTGCTTTACATTTTTTTTTCTAAATCAGTAAATTATTTAAGAAAAATAAAACAATAAATTATTTAAAAGTTACCATTGAAATTTATCAAAAAAAGTGATTGTTATTTAAAATAGAAAATACAATAACATGTTTTAAAGTACATGATTTAAAAAAATGATTAATAATAGACAATTTTGTTTTGTTAAAAATATTAAATACATTTGGGCCTGAAAATAATAATTGATTTTTTGATCCATTAAGATAGAAATTTTATTCAATGTTTTTTGGATTTTTTCCTTAATAGTAAGCCTAAAAATCAAACCATATAATTTGTCCTAAAAACAAAAGTAAGCCCAAGACTATATCCCATAAATAACCATCAGTTTAATTTAAGTAATGCGGTTCAATTAACTATATGGCTTGTTGTAACACTCTAGAAATAGTCCAAATTTAAATGACAATTTGTATAAGTAGATAAAAAGAAAGACTATATTTTAATAGAGTAGATTTCCATTGGTTTCATATAATTATTAAATTTCCATATTTTTTTTAAGGAATTGTTAAGATGCTAAATGGTATATTACGATTTCCACATTAATATAATTAGTAGATTTCCAAATTCCCTATTTTAATTTAATATAATTAGTAGATTTCCATATTCCATATTTTGATAATATATATTCTTTTAGAACATTCCATATTTGTAGGAGAAAATATGTGTTTTTGGTATACACATAGATATCTGTCGTATTTTGAAGATACTTTACATTAAGGTCGCTATATTATATTAATTGTGTTGATTTAATTTAAGTAATGCGGTTCAATCAATTATAAGACTTATATTATTTGTAACACTCTAGAAAAGGTCCAAATTTAAATGACAACTTGTATCGGTAGATAAAAAGAATGTCTCTATTTTAATAGATTAGATATAAGTTTCCAATTGTTTAAGAAAGAGTCCATAGTTATGGGTATTAAGGATCAGACCCTTAGTGAGCTGTTATCGTTTGAGAGGTATGTTTCGTGAGTAAAAAAGCACGTGCATTCGAAAGAAGAAATAGAAAAAAAAAACTTGGAGGCGAGACGTAAAGCGATTCGGCGATCCTCAGTGGTGAAAGTAAATCGGAGACTCTTGATTCATTATTTTTGCATCTAGACTTGATGCATGTTGATTTCATCCGTTTTTACGGTTCAATTGTGTGATTTAAATAGATTTAGGGTTTCAAATCGATTTGGGAATTTAGAACCGAATTAGGGTTTTCGTCTGCGCTTGCTATTTTGTTCTATTAGATAAGTTTCTTTATTGTTATCGTCTGGATTTGATATGTTAAAACCTGATGGAACGATTTCACTTATAAGTTTTCTTTTTTTGCAGGTTCTAAAGTGGATCCTCAAAAACAGCGAGAGTTTTTCTCAACAACACTCGTTCAAGAGTTTTTCTCAACAACACTCGTTCTTTGTTTTTAATTCAAGTCAATGTTCTATGTTTCTAATTCAACAACACTCGATTTTTAATTCAACAACACTCGATTCTTAATTCAACAACACTCGGTTTTTTTATAAAATGTAGAATAAACAAATTCTTTGATACTTATTTCGTGTAACTTACGAGAAAACATTAGAGTTTAAACTTATTTCAAATAATTAAAAGCTTACGTTTAAGAAGACGTTACTTTTTGGAAATACATATTCTCATGCCTAATACCAACTGGTATACATAATATTTTTTACAACTTGTTTACATCTATGGTTTCAGTGTTCATTTTTTCATGAACTTTTTTTTTATAGAATTTCAATTTTTTTAACAACAACAAAATTAAACAAACTTTCTTGATTTGAAGGATAGTCAAATATGGCAAATGAAGTCGATAGAAGATTATATGCAGTTTTGGATGAGGCTGTTGATATTGTGTGAAACACATACCAATTAACCTAATGTGCACACTACCACAATCGAATGGTATGTCGATGTAGCACTTAAGGATCGAATCCACAGAGACCAAAATCTACACTTTATTTCTATAGGATCAAATTCAAGCTAAAAATAATTAAGTGTTGTGAAAAACGAATCTTGAGTAACAAGTAACAATTGGATTTAACAATCAGGATATAAGGATGCTAACCTAGGGTATCTCATTGGGTGTTGACCATACTGAACCAAACAATTATTCAAGCTTTTTAAGAACAACCTAGAACTTAGTTTTCTAACTAGAGGACCCTGCTCTCGCAGGCGTGCTCCTTTCGCGGAAGAGCAATGACATATTATGCTCTTGCGTGTATCACGGCTCAACAGCAAGCACATACCTAAAATGCTCACATCACACCCTGATATCTACTTTCGCTGATCAGGGATGTGATGCTTGCTCTCAACAGATATAGCAATCTAATTCAGGATTACTGATAAAAGATTAAACTTGGAATCAAATACTAAGTGATCAGATCAGTATAGGCATTAGGGACAGAGGAGAGCAAAGGCGAAAATGATGCTTCTCTATGTTCAGCTAATTGGATCAACACCCTAGAACCCTAGGCTAACAAATCAACTACTCAAGCATAACACAAGAAAACACACAAATCAATACTGAATAATGCATCAAATAAATCGAGTGTCAAGAGGGTTCAGGGATTTCTTCTCTAGAAAACCAAGAGGAGCAAGCCTTGACCCTTAAAAAATAGCTAGAACAAATCTTCAACAAGAACTCTGAAAACTTGTAAAAACTAATGTGTTTCTGTCTCAAGTCGAAAAAGTGTCTGAGAAGAGGCGGCCAGAGTCCTCTTCGTAGGTTAAATAAACTTCTGCTAGGGCAGACAGAAACTCAGCAGGTTGCTCCAACAGTAGCCATGAATGTACTTCCAAATATCAAAGGCATCTCATGATCTTTATCCATCTCAACAACTTGAAACTCAGCAGGAACAACGCAGTCACCTACTTGGATATGAAGGCAGCGGATGGTTCCATATGAGACTGCTCTGGAAGAGTTTGCAAAGGTCAGGGTCAGCTGAGAACGCTCAACACCAGCAATACCCAAATCGTCTATAATAGCCTTTGATACGAGATTAACACAAGAACCAGAGTCACAAAGAGCGTCGTTGAAGGTTGTTCCTGCGATGGAACATGGGAAAACAAACTTTCCAGGATCATCAACCTTAGGCAATACCTTCAGTTCTGGTGTAGACAGTGCTTTGGTATAAAGGGCTTTGATCTCCTCTTGAGTCTCTCTACAATTTTAAAGAACTTGAGCAACGGGCGAATCTGCAGAGCATCTTCAAATGCAAGTTATTTAGGAAGCCTTCTCACAATCTTGTTAAAACTTTTTAGCTGCTCTTCACTAATGGGATCCATCAGATGTCTGGGTGGGATTGGGTATGGAACCTTAGGAACATAGACTCGAGCTGGTGGAGTCTTAGCAGATTCGTCGAGAGCAGTCTCTGCAGAGCTAGTAGGTTGCTCTGTTTCGTCTGGAGCAGTCTCAGCAGGTTGATCCGGAGTAGTCGGAGCGACTCCAGCAGGTTGCTCTGATTCTTTCTGCTTAGCTTTCTCTGCAGCAGTAAATCGCCTTGGTGTTGGATCATTCAGCTTCCTATCACTTCTCGATTCCACTGCATAACAATCCCTTGGATTTCTATCCGTTTTTCCAGGGAGCATCCCCTGCTGTCTCTTGACACTCTCTGCAGTCTGAGCGTGAACAATGTCAATCTGGCGCATGTGACTGCTCACTGTGTCATATTTCGTGTTGAGTTCAGTGAACATGTTGTCCATCCTTGTGTTGATAGCATAAGTAGCTTGGTTCAACGCCTTGACCTGTATCTGTTGATTCTGGAGCAGCTGTTGCATCATGTTCCCTAAGGCTTTCATCTCACTCTGTTCAGCCCCTGAATTAGCTGGAGCATCTTGCGGGTTGCTCTGCTGATTCTGATGGTTCTGATTTTGGTTCTGGCTTTAAAACCGGTTCTGAGCTTGGTTGAAAACGAAAGTCTTTCCTTGGAAATTTGGAGGGAAACCTCTCTGCTGCAGAGCACATTGCTGCTGAGTTCGCTGCATTTGATCCCCAGAATTTTCTGCGTTGCTCCTCTGATGAGAGAACGGGTTAGGGTTTCTTCGATAGTTGAGATTCTGATAGTAGTTCCGACTCTGGACATATCCTTAACCATTGATGTACATAACCTCTTGATGATTCTCTCCCTTTGTTCCTCCCTCAGAAGCAAGATCATTCGCTATTTGCTCTGGTGTAGCCTCGTCCATGTACATCACCTGCCCCTCACTGCTCTTGAGGAGTAGATCAACCTTGGAAGTGAGCTCATGTTTCCACTGACCATCAACACTATTCACCTTCTTGGAGCGATCTATTTCTGGGTTTTTGTTCGCAGAACTAGCAGCCATGTTCTCTATCAGCTCGAACGCACCGTCTGTGGTTTGTGTCATGAAGTCTCCCTTGCTCGCAGCATTGAGAGCATTGCGGAACTCCCACTCGACACCATCATAAAATATTCCCAGAACGTGATCCTTCTCAAATCCGTGATGAGGGCACTCCCTAAGAGAGTCATTCAATCGCTCCCACGCATCATTGAATGGTTCATTTGCGTGCTTCTTGAAAGAAGAGATCTTATTCCTGAGAGTTGCTGTCTTAGACTTCGTGTAGAAGTGTACCAAGAAGGCTGATCTGACTTGCTTCCATGTAGTAAAGAGCCTGTAGGGAGCGACCTGAGCCATCTTGAAGCTTTGTCCGCTAGAGAGAACGGAAAGAGCATACACTTGATGTAATCAGGAGGTACTCCATTGGCGCGAGTAAAGCTACAGATCTCTTCAAAAGCCTCAATGTGTTTCATAGGTATCTCAGCTAGGAGCCCATGGAACATCTTCCTCTGCACCAGATTGATCATAGCAGGCTTGGTCTCGAAGTCTTGTCTGGCACAGGGTGGTGGAGCAATCGCGGAACGCATAGCAAGGATGTTCTGCGGTAGATTTTGCTCGCCGATTTGAGCAGCTTGCTCCTGCTGCTCTTGCTGTTGACGAGCAGCTTCTTGTGCTTGAATGGTCTGCTGCATCTGGAGAATTTGATGTTGCATCAGAGCCAATGCTATAGTGAGATCATTCTGGTCGCCGTGATCGCCCATTGTGGCGTGAGTCGGCCTTGGTTGTGTTCTGTTGGTTCTTTCTAATCTTGCTAACTCTTCGTTGGTGAGCGTGACTAATGGACTTGAGGTGTGGCTTCGAGTATTTCTACTAGTCATACACCTGGAACATCAGCTGCAAGCAAAGAAAACATAGAGCAAGTTAGATGATTTAGACTAGAAAAATTGCCAAAAAAATAAAGGTAAAATTTTTGGTCCCCGGCAACGGCGCCAAATTGATATTGCGTGAAACGCACACCAATTAACTTAATGTGCACACTACCACAATCGAATGGTATATCGATGTAGCACTTAAGGATCAAATCCACAGAGACCAAAATCTACACTTTATTTCTATAGGATCAAATTCAAGCTAAAAACAATTAAGTGTTGTGAAAAACTAATCTTGAGTAACAAGTAATAATTGGATTTAACAATCAGGATAAGGATGCTCTAGGATATCTCATTGGGTGTTGACCATACTGAACCAAACAATTATTCAAGCTCTTTAAGAACAGCCTAGAACTTAGATTTCTAACTAGAGCACCCTGCTTTCGCAGGCGTGCTCCTTTCGCGGAAGAGCAATGACATACGATGCTCTCGCGTGTATCACGGCTCAACAGCAAACAATAAGCACAGACCTAAAATGCTCACATCACATCCTGATATCTACTTTTGCTGATCAGGGATGTGATGCTTGCTCTCAACAGATCTAGTAATCTAATTCAGGATTAATGATAAAAGATTAAACTTGGAATCAAATACTAAGTGATAAGATCAATATAGGCATTAAGGACAGAGGAGAGCAAAGGCGAAATGATGCTTCTCTATGTTCAGATCATTGGATCAACACCCTAGAATCCTAGGCTAACAAATCAACTACTCAAGCATAACACAAGAAAACACACAAATCAATACTGAATAATGCATCAAATAAGTCGGGTATCAAGAGGGTTCAGAGATTTCTTCTCTAGAAAACCAAGAGGAGAAAGCTTTGACCCTTTTATGTCAATTCATAGTTACTTCTTTAATATCAACACCAAATATGAGTATTTGACTAATTCACTCTAACATTAAAGCCTGCATATATACAGAAACTTTTGCTTGATAAAAAAAACTATTAACCATCGAAATAGTAGTAATACCACTATGGGTAAAGTAAAGTACATACACAGTGAATATAACTTCCAGATCAACGTCTTATCACAGATCTCAAACATAAAGTTTGGTTATTAATACATGTGTCTCGTACCTACTACAACCGAAAGACATGGCATGTGTTTAGATTTAAACACTAGTCCATGCATCATTATATTTTATGTAAACAACTGACTGGAATCAGTTTTTGTGTTTTTTTCTCCTTAATTAGTTAAATGTAAAAATGTGAGAAGTATAATCTTTATGTGACATTATGATCTCAAGATATACGATGGACCACCAACGTTTTACACGCCTGAAGAATAGTTTTTAGACAAAAATACCTTCCTCGATAAAATAACCTTCTTGGAAGACAAAACAGTCCAATCTGCGACTATAAAAACACACAAAAATTCTTAAGATACGTATCCTTCGCAAAGGTCAAAACAACGGTAACATCGACCACTTAAGTTTGTTGCTGATCACAACAAATTCCCAACAGTCCTAAACAGACTTAGCCATCTCATAGAGATAGCTCTCATACACTCGACACAAGGGTAATAGCGCTATAAAAGAAATCCAAAATTTTGGTTAGCACCTTCGGGGTGCTCGATTCCAACCAGACAAGTCATATAAGCCGAGAACGTATCGCGGACTATAAAACAGTATGGAATCAGGTTAAAATCATAACATGCAAAACAAAAGCCGATTAGTCATCGCACAGCCTTAACCGAGAGTAAACCTAGGTCTTGCCCTAAACCCAGCACACTAGTCTCTAACGTCTCAAGGCATGAAGTATCGAAAGATATGAGATCCTAAAAGCATGTCTCTTTGTTCACATCTAAGTGCTCACGAAATTATTTCGTACACCCTGAACGAGCAACAAACTGAACGATTTACAAATAAGAGTTAGGTTACGAGATGACAACTCATGGCCTTCCCTCTACACGCAATTACATAACACGCTTGTTAATCGCAAACCTCCTTTCATAAAAAGTCTTGTTCGTACAAAAGCCATGAAAGCGGTAGGGGTTCAAAGCCACCAACGGCCAGTCTCGAATAAAAACATTGGCCACAATCGGCCAAATCCAACATAACCAATAAACATCATAAAACTAAGGTCTAACACAGAGACCTCGAACTCAATCATCCTCCACAACTGGAGCTTCACCATTCACCTCGTCGGAGCTCTGAATCACGCCATCCTCATCTCCCTTGGGTGCCAAATCTTAACCCTCTTGGTCATCTGAGCGAGGTGGAAAGACGCACTCAGACTTCATTCCCGCAAGCATCAAGTCAAAATTTTCTTCCACGGCGACCAACTCTGCCTTACGAGCGGATAGCCTTGCCTCCTCAACCTGGCGCCTCACCGAGAAATGACTAAATTTCACTCATCCCTCACTTGACTCCTGCCAAAGATAAGTCCCTGGCACAGATGACGACCAAGGAGTCGAGGGATTAGACGATCTTCGTAAGGCGAGTCTGGACCTCGATACGCAGGGATTCCTTGGTTTCTTCGATCACACACATCACAGATCCTTCCCCACTCTTGAACTTGCGCCTTAGCCTTTGCAGTTCCGAGGACTTGGCCGCCTTAGCTTCTTTCGCCTTAAGAAAATAACTCGCGGTCTTCCCAAGGTCCCGCTCAAGTTCACCAATCCAAGACTAGCGCTGGGACGGCTCGAGAGAGTGAGCATCCTCAATGGTCTCCAGCTTCTCTTCAAACTGCAATACTTTCTCTCGAGACCCCGTTAACTCCTTAGTAAGACGCTCCGCCTCCGATCCACACTCACTGATCATCCCATCGATCAGCGAGATAAACTGCGAAACAAAAGGGTGATTACGAATCAATCGATATGGGAGGGCTCAATACATATAGGAGAAAAAGGAGTTAGACCAATTTTCTGAATTAAAATAATAAAAAAATATTCTTCGAGAAAAGCCAATCTTAACCATGGATTCTGATTAACAACATCACTCACCCACAAGATTCGAACTCGAAAATTGCGAGTTGGGGGGCTAACTGTTGGGGTCAAAAACAGTCAGCTCGAAATCAACAGTTAAAAATACTTTTTTCTGCTAACAAGTCATCAAACCAACCCCATGGACAAATCAAACCGGTCCACTTCGCTGAACGAGCGAGATAAAACAACCAAGCCATCCACCTCGCCCGTCAGGCGAGGTGGACCATCAAAACATTCACCTCGCCCGTTAGGCAAGGTGTAGGGGTGGGCACTTTATCCGATACCGGAACTCGTACCCAAACCCGACCCGAAATATCCGAACCGAAATCCGAACCGAAGTAGCAAAATACCCGAACATATGTATATATACCTATTCATTCCTAGTTTATTTTGTCTCATTTTATTAAAACTATTTTTATTAATGTTATATATAGTTTAATATCAGATAATATACATAATTGTAAAAAAAATTGATTTGTTACTCATTTAAAATGCATATTAAGCTTCTTATTTCATACCATAAAAAAAATTTGCATCCAAAATTCAAAAATAACAACCAAAATAATGATTTTTATTTTCAATAATTTATTTTAAAACTTATTAATCGTCTAACTTATTAAACATTTTAAAAACAGTTAAGTTAATATTTAAATTTTAAATACATGAAACATAAGTAATAAAGAATTTGAAAATTTTCTTTCAAAATCTAAATATCCGAACCCGATCCGAAATAACCGAACCTGAACTAAAAATATCCGAACCTGACCCGATATGTAAAAAAATACCGAACGGGTTCTAAACCCCAATATCGAAATACCCGAAAACCCAAAATACCCAAAAACCCGAAATACCTGACCCGAACGCCCACTCCTAACAAGGTGGACCGATCAAGTTTTCCCAACGGTCGAGGTGGATTAACCGTCACAACCCCATTGACATGTTCAACAAGCTGGATCAACCAATCCACCTTGAACCCTCTATGTATCTTCCTCTTTCGAGATCGAGTCGGCCTTGCCCTCGTTTGTCTCGATTGGATTCACCATTGGAACTTTGCGGTTTCTCGAAAGAAGTTTGAAGTCATTGTATAAAACGGCAACTAAGTTGCCTCACTATACGGGAGATTCAAACTTCCTTTAGAATCGACGTTTTTTTCTTTAAGCGCTCTTTAGATAAATCGTAAAAACACTTAAGTAGGACGGTTAAGAAAGGGTTTGAAATATGACTAAGAAGCCCACTTGCGAATTTATGCATAAATTGCGCCCAGAACAGTAGGACGGTTTATCTTTTGCTCGCAGAAGGAGATAAATGTAATGATTCCAAGATAAACATGAAAATTGAGAAGAAATGGACGTTTTTCGCGAAGATATAAACTTGACCTTGGGGCAGAACCGGAAGGAGAAACCAACCCATGAGGCATATATAAGGGGAACTAAGGGTAAAGGCGCAAGGACGAATTCGGAGAGCACAACTTTGAGACTCAGAACTCTGCACTTAGAAACCCTATGCTTTATTTTTAACAACCTTGATTTCTAAGACTGTCACTCATACTAGACGAACTCCCCCAGACAGTTTGATCTCTTGTTCAAATCCTTCTAACTGAACTACGTTCGACTTGATCCTTGAAAGGGGTATGTAGGCAGCCTTTATAAAGGTACAGTCCCAAAGCCTTTAAACCTTTTTCGTCTTTTTCGTCTATTGCTAAGCGAGCTGTGGCTCACATAGGTTTTTCTCGACATGCATGGTTATGCTTGCGAACCTAATTAGGATTTACTGTCTGTGTCTTGCGATTTCCTTTGTAATCTTGTTTCCGAAAAAGCTTCATGTATGCATTTGTCTTTGGAACGCTCATACGCAAATTCGAAACAAAGATCTACTGTTTTCCTATAAATCCGTTTTATTGTCTTTACATATTTTCCGCATCTGTTTGGTTACTTGTCGTTGGTTCTCGTAGAGATCCGAGACCTCTAGAAAATTAGGGTTTTCCTAACTTTCCTAACTCTCCTACTTTAAACAGAAATCGACAGTGTGAATTTTGCTTCCCACAATTCTGATGTTAAAATCACTCTTTAACCACTGACTCTCAGAAACAAACTAGTGTTGGCAAAGGAGAGCTCAAACATCAAAAAACATTGTTGCACCATACTCTAAATGGTGCAATAGAATCGGGTTCACAATCAGAAGAAAGTAAAAGAAACAAATTCCCTGTTAAGGAACTTGAAATGAATCATTCATTATTTATTTTTAAAGTTCATTATAGAATTTATTTACGTTTCGCAAAACTAGTCTTGTTGCAAGTTGAAAGGCCGCTCTCCCAGTGTAACTTGAAGAACATATGCTAGACGTGGCTAATTTTCAGAGCTTGGACATTATCCAGTTCTGCAAAGACATTGGTGATTTTTCAGCAATGGCTTATGATCTATATTCATATAACAAGAGTAACTTTAAGTCCTCCTTTAGCACTGGATCACGAGTGCTTAACAAATACTAGATCCGTCTGCTTCCAAATAATGTGCAAGCTCTAATATACACTAGGAATTGGCCAAAATTATTTAAAGCTTATAAACATGGTAATGTACTAATATTAACATATACTTTGGAGTATCATGGTTCATTATCTTTATTAACTTCAATTATTTATATTTGTAGAAGATGAAAATGATGGTAAAAACAGACATTACCATCATTCGAACTCATTGTCAATGACAAAAGTTGAAGAACATGAAACTTAATTTGTTATCTTAATTTGGTGTTCTGCTTTTATTACAGTTATGATTGATTACTTAAATTTGGTTTTTTTATTTTTATTTACATTTGGAATTTCTTCTAGGGATTTGGTGTTTGGTTTTATTTGCATTTGGAATTTAGTATATTAAAGCTTTGATTATTAATCTAAGACTACCCTATTTGCATTACACTCTAGATTTATATTACACATACTGTTAGACGAATTTACATTTACATTTTTACATGTAAACATTGAAAAATTAAGAAAATGTTTTATGATTTAACTTGAAAACAAATACAAGTTATTTCTCGTATTTCTTACAAACACATACTCGAAGGTACCAATTCTTCTCTCAAAAACACTGAAGTTCACTAAAAAAGTATCTCACATAATTGAAAAGTATATCAACAGTAAAATTTAAATAAAAATTAAGTTTTAATGATGAAATCAAAATATAAATTCATATTTTGTATTATCTAACATAGTAACTACCTTATAAATTTACTAAAAGATAAAACAATAAAAAAATAAAAATAAAGAAATTGTCATGGACCACTAATATTGATATACCGGATCACATCCTTTACCGTTGGATTGGATTTAATCCAACGCACCGAATTTAACCATACTCTCTCTCTTTTTTTTTCTCTCTGTCGACAGACTCTCTGTCGACAGACTCTCTGTCGACAGACTCTCTGTCTATATCTTTGCCTTTATTTTTTTTTTCTTCTGAAAATTTATCTCTCCATAGATACTCTCTCAATCTCTATCAACAAAATCAAAACTTGTTTTTGAAAGATGAAATCTAGTGTCCGAGTCTTTTGGAATTAGTTTATTATCAATTAGAATAAGTCTTCCTAGATTATAGGAAACTCAGTTTTTTAAGTAGCCTATTTATAGCTTGATCTATTTAATATTATTAATAGTCGTATGCTTTGAACAATAAGAAAACAAAATAAATTTCAGAAACTTGTTTTCTTGGTTTTTGTTCCTCTATTACAACAAGTGGTATCAGAGCACAACGTGGTATAGGAGAGTGAAAATGAGTGATAAAGATTGAGAATTCCAGAGTTTGATGGAGATTATGAGCATTGGGCAATGCTCATGTAAACTATGCTACTATCAAAAGAGTGGTGGGATATTATTAAAACCGGGATCTCGAGTCCAGAAAGAAACATGATCTTAACCAAGCAACAAAGGAAGGAGCTAGCTGAGAAGAATCTGAAGGATTTCAAAGTAAAAGAGCTTGATGAGCTTCTAAGCTTGAAGGAGGGAACATTTGAATACGAGGAGCATGATAAGATGGTGAAGATGTTCTTGTTGACAATTACTACGGTGCGGAGGACTCAACTTTGCCTAGTGAGGATTATGAAGAGAGAAATGAGTAACAGTTGGAATTGGTGGAACTACCGGTAGGAACTAAGTTGTTCAAATCAAATTCAATTAGGAAGCATGAGAGTTGGTGATCTACCATGGTTTTGACCCACTTTTAACCATGGTTTGAGATGATTTTATAATATATATATATATATATATATATATGTTTTGGAGTCTATTAGGTATGTTTTCAGGTTCATGAGCATTTTGGAGTAAAGTGATGATTTAGGTGCCCTTATGGAGCTTAAATGAGAGTTTTCCCGAGATGACTATACAGATCAGACAACAAGGTCGATATCCAGAGATACATATCGATTGATACACATCCTTTGTAATCATCGACGACGCTTCCGTAAAAGATGACGAATTGAGATACTCCATCGATCGATGTACGCCATGTACCATCGATCGATATGAAGCGTGAAGAACAAGTTTGACTCAGCCGACTTGAAGCCCAAGTTCTCTCAATATTACAAGATTGCCCCTGACGAGTTTTTAACCTAATGGAACTCATATTTATAGTTATGCCTATGTGTTTTGGCTAGACATGTTTTTTTGTACTTCTAATGCTTTGCATGCTTTCTACATGTTCTGCTTTTGAATGCTTTTCATGTTCTTAGTTCTTTAATTTATAAAAGTATTCTTTTCATCTTATTCTCATTTTCATAAAGGTTATAGAATTCTAGATTTAGAAGAACACACAAAGAGATTTGTTGTTCAAAAGAACCAAGAGTTCAATCTTCTAATCTGATGAATTTATATTATTACCTTGATGCGATGAATCACTTAGCCATGTCTGAGTAGATTCACTTGTTAGATTTAGGGTTCAAATAGTTATGAGGGATTATCCCCAACTATGGATTGTTGAGTTGTGATATTCATTATCATGATGAACCTTAATGCTTACTCTAGAGTAGCTAACTAGAGTATGATCATGGAATGATTTAACTTGTTAATCATCATCCTGAATTCATCTGGTATAAGCTGAGATCCTCTAGGGACGAACGAGAGCCGGTCTATGATCTTGGTTAACACATATTCAATTCGATCTGAAGCTATATCGATCGATACTCCTACAGTTTAATCGATCGACGGCAACCCATATCGTCCGATATCGCTGTCAAAACATCGGTCGATATTGCCGGCAGTCAGATCAATGGACGAGTCTAGATAGCGATTGCTAATAGATTTATCTAAGAATTGAAGTTCTTTAATATCTTGCAAGCAACTTATAAAGACATCTGTAGCATTATAATCCTGATTATCTGAATAGCAACCTTGAATCTAATTACTTTCTTTTATTGTTTAAAACCTAAAACCAATTCTCTTGAGCAATTCACCATTGCTCACAACTGCAATTTACTCTTAAACCTTAATCAACCTAGCATAATCACTAAGGATTATAACTTTTGTGTTCTTAGTTACTTGTGGATTCGATCCCTAAGTACTACAACTGAACCTCTTATTTGAGATATTAATTCATTCCTTAGGGAAATTTGAGTGATATCAAATTTGGCGTCTTTGCCGGGGAACTAAGATCGCCGTTAGTTTTTATCTGATTAGGTCTAGGTTATTTTTTTTTTACTGCTTAATCATCTTCTGACATATAATTTTTTTTTCCTTGTCTTTTTCAGGTACATGCCCAGCAGTACTAGAAGCAACAAGAACAACCCACTTGTGTACTCAGAAGACCCCCACAGTTTGGAACATAGCATCCGCAGCGACTTACGTTCCGCATCGATCGACATCAACAGCCGTTCGTCGACCGATACTCGCACCTTTCCATTGATCGACATCAACAACCGTTCGTCGACCGAAATCTTTCACCCGACATCGATCAATATACCTCACCTTAAATCGATCGATACGTACCGGCGAGACATGGTAGCGACCATTATTCTCACTACTGATGAGAATGGAGACCTGCGTGATTAAGATGGTCACCTGCGTAATGCAGCAGGTCAGAAGCTGAATGCTCAGAAGGAGATCATTCCTGAGCAAGAAACTGCACCTACAGACTTCATTCAACCTGTAGAAGAAGCTAACGGAGCTAGAACTTTGGCTGACTACAACCATCCGGATCAGTTCTATACCAACCGATCAGCCATCCGCCCTCCTGCTATTCAGAGAGGAGATTTCAAGCTCACGCTGCAGTACTACACACTTGTAGGACAAATACCTTTCTGTGGGTTGTCCCATGAGCATCCTGTGGACCATCTGGAGAGGTTCGAAGATCTCATAACTGTCATCAAAGCCAATGGAGTCCCTCAAGACTATCTTCTCTGCACGGTTTTCAAATACTCTCTATCTGGAGAATCTTTGCAGTGGATGAGACAACTACCACTAGGTTCTCTCACAACCTGGAGCGACATCAAAAACGCATTCCTGCGTAACTTCTTTGATGACTCACGCGCTGAAGAATGGAGGAGGAAAATTGCTACATTCACTCAGGATCCTGGAGAATCATTTAAGGATACATGGAACAGATTCAAATCTTACCAGCGAGATTGTCCACACCACGGATTCAACAAAGTGCAACTGCTCTGCACTTTCTACAGAGGCATCACTTTGAAGTATCAGATGGCTCTTGATTCAGCTAGTGAAGGCAACTTCACCACCAGGAATCCGCAAGAGGCTGTGAAGTTAATTGATAACCTAGCTTCAAGCAACAGCACAAAGAACACCGTGAAGACAAAAGCTACATCATTCCTTGGGAAGGAACAGATTAATGAAGTGCAAGCACAGCTGAATAATGTTCAGAAGTTACTAAACAAGCAGATTTGCTCAGTGGATGTTGCAGAAACTGCAGCTGCAGAGGAATACACAGAAAAAGATGTGAACTGGATCAATGGAGCTTGATTTCAGAGGTCTGGTAACCAAGGAGGATACAGAAACTTCGCAGGACAGAAAAGCAACTTCAACCAGAGTTCACAAAAGCCTACCAACTACAGCAGCATCAACCTCAACAACAACTGGAGTTATGGAAACTCATTCTACACAAACCCACCCCACCCACCCAAGACAGTAAACTAGAAGAGATGCTAGACAAAGTTCTTGAGAGTCAGCAGAAACTTCAGATGGACTTCAATGGAAAGATCAACTCTGTCTACACCAACCTCAACACCAAGCTTGATGGCTTAAGCACCTATGTGAAGAAGTTGGAGACTCAGGTGGTTCAGACAGGAGAAGCACTAAAGAAGCAAGAAATTTTAGCAAAAGGAATGGGAGAGTTTGCTACTCTCCATGATGTGCATGCCATCCTGGATGGTGACTTTTGGCAAAAGCTGCAAGAATCTGATGATGAGAGTGAGACAGACTTCAGATTCGACTACAGTCGATCGATATCATCCCCTGAACATCGACCGATACATTTCAGAGTACAGAGATCGATAGACTTCGACGAGTATTGATCGATGGACTTAGACGAAACCCTTCAAGAGGGCAGTACCGTCAAGATTATGTCACATGAAGACTTCGCAGCACGACACCCACATCCGCCCTTCCCTTTCAGACTCAACACTGCACGTATCGATCGACAGACAGACTCACCCGTCGATCGATACAAAGACCGTGATATCGACCGAGCCACTCCAGTCATTGTCGCCCGATACACAGAACCCCAACGTCGAGTGCAACTTCCAAAGATCAACGTTGTACGACTTGATGCACTTCAGGAGCAGTCTAAAACTCCCAGTACCCTTCCCACCACCATCATGAAGAGACCCACGAACATCTTTGAGCCCATGGAGATAGAAAAGGAAAATCATGGAAGAGTTCTCAGAAAAAGGAAAGAGAAGATCCCCAAGCCTTATAAAAGGGAAGCTAATGAGAAAGAATTATCAAGCTTCAGAAAGAGAATTCTGAGAATACCTAAGGAGAAACCCTTCGAAGAAGCCTACTTTTCACACAGATTGTGGATGTTTTTTAGAGAAACCAGGGAGACAGAAGAAGACATCAAGAGAATGTTTCACCAAGTCAGAGACAGTCTAAAGAAGAAGATCACACTGGAGAAGAAGAGTGATCCAGGGAAGTTGATATCACTCAAATTACCCTAAGGAGTGAATTACTCTCTCAAATAAGAGGTTCAGTTGTAGTACTTAGGGATCAAATCCACAAGGAACTAAGGAACACAAAAGATATAATCCTAAGTGATTATGCTAGGTTGATTAAGTTTTAAAAGTAAATTGCAGTTGTGAGCAATTGTGAGTTGCTCAAGAGAATTGGTTTAGGTTTTAAACAATAAAAGAAAGTAGTTAGATTCAAGGTTGCTATTCAAATAATCAGGATTATAATGCTACAAATGTCTTTATAAGATGCTTGCAAGATATTAAAGAACTACAACTCTTAGATAAGTCTATTAGCAATCGCTATTAGACTCGTCCATTGATCTGACTTCCGGCAATATCGACCGATGGTTTGACAGCGATATCGGACAATATAGGTAGCCGTCGATCGATTACTCTAAAGGAGTATCGATCGATATAGCTTCAGATCGAATTGAATATGTGTTCACCAAGATCATAGACCGGCTCTCGCACGTCCCAAGAGGACCTCAGGTTATACTAGATGATGATTAACAAGTTAAATCATTCCATGATCATACTCTAGTTAGCTATACTAGAGTAAGCATTAGGGTTCACGAGGATAATGAATATCACAACTCAACAATCCATAGTTGGAGCTAATCCCTCATAACTATTTGAACCCCAAACCTAACAAGTGAATCTACTCAGACATGGCTAAGTGATTCATAGCATCAAGGTAATAATAGAAATTCATAAGATTAGAAGATTGAACTCTTGGTTCTTTTGAACAACAAATCTCTTTGTGGTTCTTCTAAATCTAGAACTCTATAACCTTTATGAAAATGAGAATAAGATGAAAAGAATACTTTTATAAATTAGAGAACTAAGAACATGAAAAGCATGCCAAGCTCAAGAAGTACAAAAAGCAGTTAAAGGTATAAAAATCATGTCTAGCCAAAACACATAGGCATAACTATAAATATGAGTTCCATTAGGTTAAAAACTCGCCAGGGGCAATCTTGTAATATTGAGAGAACATGGGCTTCAAGTCGGCCAAGTCAAACTTGTTCTTCACGCTTCATATCGATCGATGGTACATGGCGTACATCGATCGATGGAGTATCTCAATTCGTCATCTTCTATGGAAGCGTCGTCGATCGATTACGCATGATGTGTATCGATCGGTATGTACTCTGGATATCGACCTTATTTTCTGATCTTTATAGTCATCTCGGAAAAACTCTCCTTTAAGCTCCATAAGGGCACCTAAATCATCAATTTACTCCAAAATGCTCATGAACCGGAAAACATACCTAATAGATTCCAATATATATATATATATATATATATATATATATATATATATATATATATATTATAAAATCATATAAATACCATGGTTAAAAGTAGGTCAAAACCATGGTAGATCAACTCCCCCAGACTTAACCTTTTGCTTGTCCTCAAGCAAACATAATAGTTAGTCTTTGGAAGAAGTTTAAAAACAGCAGGGACTCAATCAAATCTTTACTTAAAATCTTCACCTCTACTTTGTTGCAAGCCACATCTCATATTACTTACTACAGAAGTACATTATACCATATCCTAGCTTAGCAACCAAATTCATCTAGCCAATCAACTTAGCAATCCTGTTTGTCTATCCCCTCTACTGATTTCATTTATGCATAAAATAGAAGTGTAGGCTATACCTTGGTAGTATCGATCAAGGAATACTTGGATTCAACTCAAGCAAATTTCAGGCGTTCTCATTCTGGTTTCTTTTCTCCCTATATCTCCCTTCTCTGAATCCCAAATTTTCTTTTTCTTTTATATCAATCCCAATGAACAACAAATGTTCATCTTATTGATTTTTCTACTTTTGTAGTTTTTTCTGACAAAGTGTAGGCGAATAGTGGGGTCATGGGTAATTTACCTCTCCCTCGCTTCCACAATGTGTGATCATTCCTTTGAATTAGAATAGTGGGGTCATGGGTTATGTACCTCTCCCTCTGCCTCTCAGGAAATCATCTCAATCTTTTATTTTTCTCTTTTAGGGATGCCAAAGGAAGGAGATAAGGAAACCAAAATTATCAAGACTTTTACCTTCCAGACTTGCAGGAGGATTCCGATCCCTTGTATACCAAGCCCGAAGACAAGCAATATATGTCAGGTTAGGTTGGAAATCAGCTTTGGCTTTTCCAAACAATCATGAAAAGTGTTGTCAAAGGTGACCGGTGATCCACTTTAGCATCTATAGTACTTTCTGCAATCAATAATTCTACGAATGGTGCTAAAGAGTGGTTAGATGAAAAGTAAAAATTTTGAAATAATTTTGTCCCCTTCTTGACTCAATAAAACCAATTTTGAAAATATTTAATGAGATCAAAAAGGTAAAGTAGCATCAGTAATCTCTACTCCCCCAGACTTAAATCATACACTGTCCTTAATGTATAACCAGTCAGAGTGAGGGCATAAATAAATAATGTATAACTGATATCAAAAATTGTGAACAATATATCTGACCGGAGTTCGTATCGATTGATGGTGAGTCGCTTTCGTCGATCGGCATGGATGGGTCTGTGTCGATCGATGTCGATAGGATCTTATCGGTCGATAGAGATAGTGATCGTGTAGCATCTCTTCTGAAATAAATAAAACGAAAGTAATAAGTAAAAATAAAATAAAACTAAGGAAGAAAAAATACCTAATAGTGGGTTGCCTCCAACTTAGCGCTTAGTTAAAGTCAGTTAGCTTGACTATGGAGGTATGGTGGCTAGTGAGGTGAATTGCAGGTACTTGTTGGGAAACAAGTATCCTCCTTGTCTTGTGATTCTTCAAAACATGAAGTTAAGAAGCTTTTTGTGGCTTTCTCGCTTCTGGTCATACTAGCTTTCAACTCTTGGACCTCATTGTGGATTCTCTGTAGCCACTCCTCAATGCTCGCAATGCTGAACTCATGTTGTCCAATCTTGCTGTAAGTGTGTTCTAGATCAATTCTCAGCTGCATTGTGTCGAGGTGTTGGATGTTTTGCACACTGGAAGGGGTAGGATCGACCGGTCCTTGTGGGTCTATATCGGTCGATTTGGAAGGAGGCCTATCGGTCGATGGGCTGAGTGGCACGTCGATCGATGCGGATGGTGCAGGTCGGTTCGCGAGCTGTCTCTGAATCTTTTCGATCTCCTTCTGAATTCCTTCTGTTGTGCATTCCAATCCTTGAACGTCACTCTATACCGGGAACCACATCTTGTCGAGTAATCTGTATGCTTCGTCTCCATATGCTTCAATAGCTTTGTAGATATCTTGTGATGTCCTCAATTTCTTCTCTGGTACAGAAGTCTGGTGCTTGAATATCGGTCGATGTACAGGGTGGGTCATCGATTGATATCTCTTGTAGGTGACTCTCTATAGGCTTGTCTATGGTGGTATCGATCGATGCTTTTGAGGCTGTATCGGTCGATTTCTGTTTCTGAGATTCTAGTTTTTCGCGAAGTGCATGTACTTCTTCTTGCAAGGCGTTCCTCTCGTTGCGAGCTAAGTCATTGCCAGTCTGATTCCAATATCATTCTCCTTGAAGTGATGCTATGGCTCTTTCATGTTCAGACCTCAGTGATGCCATCTCCCAGTTATGTTCACTAACTCTTCCATTGATCATGTATGTGACCTCTGCTTGTGTGTAGATCTTGCAAACTGGAACTCCTTTAGCAAACTGTTCAGCGTGCTCTAGTAAACAGAAACAAGAGCGCTCCATCAGTGAAGCTCTATTTAGCAATTTCCCCATGTCTTCTTTGGAAACATGTATGATATCTCTAGTTACTCCTCTTGCGAGACCATTCTCATCTCTGTAAACACCAAATTCGTCTTTCTTTTCCCATAATAACTGACGAATCCTGGATTTGAAAGCTCGTTTCCGAAATTCCCGACGTATATCGGTCGATGTGATTCTCCACGTATCGATCGATGTGTGTTAGAATTCTGGATAGGCTGAGTTGATCATCTGAAGAATGTCTGCAACGTCTGCTTTGGAGATTGGAATGATTCTTCCATCCATTGCTCGTGCATGGCCATCTCGATCCCTGAAAATACCAAATTCATCCGGTATTAGTAAGGTAAAATCAAACTTATGTGTTTGTACCTCGGATTGTGTAGTGGTAGGATCGGTCGATAGGATTGCATCTGTATCGGTCGATTGTTTGAGGGACGTGTCGATCGATGGATGTTGTTCCGTGTCGGTCGATGCCTCTGCTTCTGGTTTGGGCGCATGCGTCAGTGGTGCTGTATCCACTGCGAAACTTTCGTGGTAATTACTTGCCCAACTTCCAATTGAGTAATCTCCGTCTTGTGGCTCATGTGGGACGTACAGGTCCTCGCTCGTTGATTCGAAACGTCGTTTGAGCGATCTCGGTTGGTGCAGATCGGTCGATGGAGGGTGGTCTCTGTCGATCGATGCTCTGAAAATGAAGGATGGTAAAGGAGGTCTTTCTTCGTCTTCCCGAAGAAATCTATACTCTGTGGCTCGTTCCTCTTCATAATCTTCATCATACTCCTCCTGGGTAGTGATACTAGCCAGTTCTGGAATGTAATGATCGTTCTCCCAATCATCTACGTGAAAGTCGCCGTCTGGAAACTCCTCTTCGATCTCATGGAATAGCCTGTCGATCGATTGCCAGGTATGCTCATCGGTCGACTCCGGTTGACTGGTATCGGCCAATGGTAGAAGGCTGCCATCGGTCGATACGTCTTGCGCTGTCTCGTACTCGGCCATTGAATCATACTCGTGGGCACAGAAACAAGTTACTACGAGTGCTGAGCTCTATGTCCTTGGAATCTTGATGACTTGAACAGGATTGTAGTGGATGGTAGGGTCAATTAGGGTTAGGCAGAGCTTATTGGATTTCAGGTCACAAACAGCTCCAACTGTTGCTAAGAAAGCTCTTCCAAGTAGTAGATATGTCTTGAAGTTGATATTTTTCTCCAGGACGTGGAAGTCTGTAGGAATTAGGGCATCTCCAATATGTACCTCAAGATTTCTAACTATGCCTTCAGAGTTCTGCTGAGAACAATCCACGAAGATGAAAGATTCTTCAGTAGGCTCTATCTTCAAACCTAGATGGTCTGCCATGATCTTGGGTAGGATGCTAACTCCAGATCCTGTGTCGCAGAGAGCAAGAGGGAATTCAACACCTCTTATTGAACATGGGATTGTGAACTTTCCTGGATCACTCTTCTTCTCCAAGGTGATCTTCTTCTTTAGACTGTCTCTGACTTGATGAAACATTCTCTTGATGTCTTCTTCTGTCTCTCTGGTTTCTCTGAAAAACATCCACAATCTGTGTGAAAAGTAGGCTTCTTCAAAGGATTTCTCTTTAGGTATTCTCAGAACTCTCTTTCTGAAGCTTGACAATTCTTTCTCATTAGCTTCCCTTTTATAAGGCTTGGGGATCTTCTCTTTCCTTTTTCTGAGAACTCTTCCATGATTTTCCTTTTCTATCTCCATGGGCTCAAAGATGTTCGTTGGTCTCTTCATGATAGCGGTGGGAAGGGTACTGGGAGTTTTAGACTGCTCCCGGAGTGCATCAAGTCGTGCAACGTCTATTTTTGGAAGTTGCACTCGACGTTGGGGTACTGTGTATCGAGCGACAATGACTGGAGTGGGTCGGTCGATATCACAGACTTCATGTCGATCAATTGGAGAGTCATCATGTCGATCGATGTCATGTGAATCGTCTTTGATAGGGACGGGCGGATGTGGGTGTAGTGCTGCGAAGGCTTCGTGTGACATAATCTTGACGGAACTGCACTCGTGAGAGGTTTCGTCTAACTCCATCGATTGACATTCGTCGAAATTCTATTGATCGATGTACTCTGGAAGGTATCGGTCGATGTTCAGGAGATGATATCGATCGAGAGTAGTCGAATTCGAAGTCTGGCTCACTGTCATCTTCAGAATCTTGCAGCTTCTGCCAAAAGTCATCATCTAGGATGGCATGCACATCATGGAGAGTAGCAAACTCTCCCATTCCTTTTGTTAAAATTTCTTGCTTCTTTAGTGCTTCTCCTGTCTGAACCACTTGAGTCTCCAACTTCTTCACATAGGTGCTTAAGCCATCAAGCATGGTGTTGAGGTTGGTGTAGACGGAGTCGATCTTTCCCTTGAAGTCCATCTGAAGTTTCTGCTGACTCTCAAGAACTTTGTCTAGCATCTCTTCTAGCTTACTGTCTTGGGTGGGTGGGGGTGGATTTGTGTAGAATGAGTTTCTGCTACTCCTGTTGTTGTTGAGATTGTTGCTGCCGTAGTTGGTAGGCTTCTGTGAACTCTGGTTGAAGTTGCTTTTCTGTCGTGCAAAGTTTTTGTACCCTCCTTGGTTACCAGACTTCTGAAATCCAGCTCCACTGATCCAGTTCACATCTTCTTCTGTGTATTCCTCTTCAGCTGCAGTTTCTGCATCCTCCACAGAGCAAATCTGCTTGTTTAGTAACTTCTGAACATTATCCAGTTGTGCTTGCACTTCATTAATCTGTTCCTTCCCAAGGAATGATGTAGCTTTTGTCTACACGATGTTCTTTGTGCTGTTGCTTGAAGCTAGGTTATCAATCAACTTCACAGCTTCTTGCGTATTCCTGGTGGTGAAATTGCCTTCACTAGCTGTGTCAAGAGCCATCTCTACTTCAAGGTGATGCCTCTATAGAAATTGCAGAGCAGTTTTACTTTGTTGAATCCGTGGTGTGGACAATCTCGCTGGTAGGATTTGTCTGTTCCATGTGTCTTTAAATGATTCTCCAGGATCCTGAGTGAATGTAGCAATCTTCCTCCTCCATTCTTCAGCGCGTGAGTCATCAAAGAAGTTACGCAGAAATGCGATTTTGATGTCGCTCCAGGTTGTGAGAGAACATGGTGGTAGTTGTCTCAGCCACTGCAAAGCTTCTCCAGATAGAGAGTATTTGAAAAGCTTGCAGAGAAGATAGTCTTGAGGGACTCCATTGGCTTTTTTTACGGTTATGAGATCCTCGAACCTCTCCAGATGGTCCATAGGATGCTCATGGGACAACCCACAGAAGGGTATTTGTCCTACAAGTGTGTAGTATTGTGGCTTGAGCTCGAAATCTCCTCTCTGAATAGCAGGGGGGCGTATGGCTGATCGGTTGGTGTAGAACTGATCCGGACGGTTGTAATCAGCCAAAGTTCTAGCTTTGTTAGCTTCTTCTACAGGTTGAATGAGGTCTGTAGGTGCGGTTTCTTGCTCAAGAATTATCTCCTTCTGAGCATTCAGCTTCTAACCTGCTGCATTACGCAGGTGACCATCTTGATCACGCAGGTCTCCATTCTCATCAGCAGTGAGAATAATAGTCGCTACCATGTCTCGCCGGTAAGTATCGTTCGATTTAAGATGAGGTATATCGATCGATGTCAGATGAAAGATTTCGGTCGACGAACGGTTGTTGATGTCGATTGATGGAAGGGTGCGAGTATCGGTCGACGAAGAAGGTGTCTCGGTCGACTGTGGTAAGCGAGTATCGGTCGACGAACTGTTGTTGATGTCGATTGGTGCGGAACGTAAGTCTTTGCGGATGCTACGTTCCAGACTGTGGGGGTCTTCTGAGTACACAAGTTGGTTGTTCTTGTTGCTTCTAGTACTGCTGGGCATGTACCTGAAAAAGACAAGAATTTTTTTTTGTGTCAAAAGATGATTAAGCAGTAACAAGTAACCTAGACCTAATCAGATTAAATCTAATGGCGATCTTAGTTCCTCGGCAACGGCGCCAAATTTGATATCACTCAAAATACCCTAAGGAGTGAATTACTCTCTCAAATAAGAGGTTCAGTTGTATTAATTAGGGATCGAATCCACAAGGAACTAAGGAACACAAAAGATATAATCCCAAGTGATTATGCTAGGTTGATTAAGGTTTAAAAGTAAATTGCAGTTGTGAGCAATTGTGAGTTGCTCAAGAGAATTGGTTTAGGTTTTAAACAATAAAAGAAAGTAGTTAGATTCAAGGTTGCTATTCAGATAATCAGGATTATAATGCTACAGATGTCTTTATAAGTTGCTTGCAAGATATTAAAGAACTTCAACTCTTAGATAAGTCTATTAGCAATCGCTATTAGACTCGTCCAATGATATGACTGCCGGCAATATCGATCGATGGTTTGACAGCGATATCGGACGATATAGGTAGCCGTCGATCGATTACTCTATAGGAGTATCGATCGATATAGCTTCAGATCGAATTGAATATGTGTTCACCAAGATCATAGACCGGCTCTCGCACGTCCCAAGAGGACCTCAGGTTATACTAGATGATGATTAACAAGTTAAATCATTCCATGATCATACTCTAGTTAGCTATACTAGAGTAAGCATTAGGGTTCACTAGGATAATGAATATCACAACTCAACAATCCATAGTTGGGGCTAATCCCTCATAACTATTTGAACCCCAAACCTAACAAGTGAATCTACTCAGACATGGCTAAGTGATTCATAGCATCAAGGTAATAATAGAAATTCATAAGATTAGAAGATTCAACTCTTGGTTCTTTTGAACAACAAATCTCTTTGTGTGTTCTTCTAAATCTAGAACTCTATAACCTTTAGGAAAATGAGAATAAGATGAAAAGAATACTTTTATAAATTAGAGAACTAAGAACATGAAAAGCATGCCAAGCTTAAGAAGTACAAAAAGCATGTAAAGGTATAAAAAGCATGTCTAGCCAAAACACATAGGCATAACTATAAATATGAGTTCCATTAGGTTAAAAACTCGTCAGGGGAAATCTTGTAATATTGAGAGAACTTGGACTTCAAGTCGGCCAAGTCAAACTTGTTCTTCACGCTTCATATCGATCGATGGTACATGGCGTACATCGATCGATGGAGTATCTCAATTCGTCATCTTCTATGGAAGCGTCGTCGATCGATTACGCAGGATGTGTATCGATCGATATGTATCTCTGGATATTGACCTTATTGTCTAATCTTTATAGTCATCTTGGCAAAACTCTCCTTTAAGCTCGATAAGGGCACCTAAATCATCACTTTACTCCAAAATGCTCCTGAACCTGAAAACATACCTAATAGACTCCAAAACATATATATATATATATATATTATAAAATCATATAAATACCATGGTTAAAAGTGGGTCAAAACCATGGTAGATCAGAAGTTCACAATACCATGTTCAATACAAGGTGTTGAGTTCCCTCGTGCTCTCTGCGACACAGGATTTGGAGTTAGCATCCTACCCAAGATCATGGCAGACCATCTAGGTCTGAAAATAGAGCCTACTGAAGAATCTTTCATCTTCGTGGATTGTTCTCAGCAGAACTCTGGAGGCATAGTTAGAAATCTTGAGGTACAGATTGGAGATGCCCTAATTCCTACAGACTTCCACGTCCTGGAGAAAAAGCTTAACTTCAAGACATCTCTACTGATTGGAAGAGCTTTCTTAGCAACAGTTGGAGCTGTTTGTGACCTCAAATCCAATAAGCTTTGCCTAACCCTAATTGACCCTACCATCCACTACAATCCAGTCCAAGTCATCAAGATTCCAAGGACAGAGAGCCGAGCACTCGTAGCAACTTGTTTATGTGCCCACGAGTATGATTCAATGGCCGAGTACGAGACAGAACCAGACATATCGACCGACGGAAGTCTTCTACCATCGACCGATACCAATCAACCAGAGTCAACCGACAAGCATACCTGGTCATCGATCGACAAGCTATTCCAAGAGATCGAAGAGGAGTTTCCAGAAGGCGACTTTCACGTAGATGATTGGGAGAACGATCATTACATCCCAGAACTGGCTAGCATCACTACTCAGGAGGATTATGATGAAGATTATGAAGAGGAACGAGCCACAGAGTACAGATTTCTTCGGGAAGATGAAGAAAGACCTTCTCTACCATCCTTCATCTTCAGAGCATCGATCGACATAGACCACCCTCCATCGACCGATATGCACCAACCAAGATCGCTCAAAAGACGTTTCGAACCACCGAGCAACAACCCCTACTGTGCACCAGTCTACGTCCCACATGATGATGATACACAAGACGGAGACTACTCCATTGGAAGTTGGGCAACCAATTACCACGAGAGTTTCGCACTGGATACAACACCTTTGACGCATACGACCCAACCAAGAGCATACGTATCGACCGACAAACAACACCCATCGATTGACACGTCCCTTAACCAATCGACCGATGCACATGCCATTGATCTAGAACACACCTACAGCAAGATTGGACAACATGAGTTCAGCATTGCGAGCATTGCGAGCATTGAAGAGTGGCTACAAAGAATCCACGATGAGGTCCAAGGGTTGAAAGCTAGTATGACCAGAAGCGAGAAAGCCACAAGAAGCTTCTTAACTTCATGGTTTGAAGAATCACAAGACAAGGAGGATACTTGTTTCCCAACAAGTACCTGCAACTCACCTCACTAGCCACCATACCTCCATAGTCAAGCTAACTGACTTTAACTAAGCACTGAGTGGGAGGCAACCCACTATTAGGTATTTTCTTCCTTAGTTTTATTTTATTTTTACTTATTACTTTCGTTTTATTTATTTCAGAAGAGATGCTACACGATCACTACCTCTATCGACCGATAAGATCCTGTCGACATCGATCGACACAGACCTATCCATGACGATCGACGAAGGCGACTATCGATCGATACGAATTCCGGTCAGGTATATCGTTCACAATTTTTGATATCAGTTATACATTATTTATTTATGCCCTAACTCCGACTGATTATACACTGAGGACAGTGTATGATTTAAGTCTGGGGAAGTGGAGATTACTGATGCTACTTTACCTTTTGATCTCATTAAATGTTTTCAAAATTGGTTTTATTGAGTCAAGAAGGGGAAAAAAATATTTCAAAATTTTATTTTTTATCTAACCACTCTTTAGCACCATTCTTAGAATCATTGATTGCAGAAAGTACTATAGATGCTAAAGTGGATCACCGGTCACCTATGACAACACTTTTCATGATTGTTTGGAAGAACCAAAGCTGATTTCCAACCCAACCTGACATTTATTGCTTGTCTTGGGGCTTGGTATATAAGGGATCGGAATCCTCCTGCAAGTCTGGAAGGTAAAAGTCTTGATAATTTTGGTTTCTTTCTCCCTTTCCTTTGGCATCCCAAAAAGAGAAAAATAAAAGATTGAGATGATTTCTTGAGAGGCAGAGGGAGAGGTACATTACCCATGACCCCACTACTCTAATTCAAAGGAATGATCACACATTGTGGAAGCGAGGGAGAGGTAAATTACCCATGACCCCACTATTCGCCTACACTTTGTCAGAAAAGGCTAAAAAGTAGAATGATCAAGAAGATGAACATTTGTTGTTCATTGAGATTGATATAGAAGAAAAAGAAAATTTGGGATTCAGAGAAGGGAGATATAGGGAGAAAAGAAACCAGAATGAGAATGCCTGAAACTTGCTTGAGTTGAATCCAAGTGTTTCTTGATCGATACTCCCAAGGTAAAGACTACACTTTTATTTTATGCATAAATGAAATCAATAGAGGGGATAGACAGACATGATTGCTAAGTTTATTGGCTAGATGAATTTGGTTGCTAAGCTAGGATATGGTATAATGTACTTCTGTAGTTAATAGATATGAGATGTGGTTTGCAACAAAGTAGAGGTGATGGTCTTAAGATAAGATTTGATTGAGTCATTGATGTTTTCTATAAACTTCTTCCAAAGACTAACTATTGTGTTTGCTTGAGGACAAGCAAAAGGTTAAGTCTGGGGGAGTTGATCTACCATGGTTTTGACCCACTTTTAACCATGGTATTGAGATGATTTTATAATATATATATATATATATATATATATATATATATATATATATATATATATATATATATATGTGTGTGTGTGTGTTTTGGAGTCTATTAGGTATGTTTTCAGGTTCAGGAGCATTTTGGAATAAAGTGATGATTTAGGTGCCCTTATGGAGCTTAAAGGAGAGTTTTCCCGAGATGACTATAAAGATCAGACAACAAGGTCGATATCCAGAGATACATATCAATCGATACACATCATGTGTAATCGATCGACGACGCTTCCGTAGAAGATACGAATTGAGATACTCCATCGATCGATGTACGCTTACCATCGATCGATATGAAGCGTGAAGAACAAGTTTGACTCAGCCGACTTGAAGCCCAAGTTCTCTCAATATTACAAGATTACCCCTGACGAGTTTTTAACTTAATGGAACTCATATTTATAGTTATGCCTATGTGTTTTGGCTAGACATGTTTTTTTGTACTTCTTAAGCTTTGCATGCTTTCTACATGTTCTACTTTTGACTGCTTTTCATGTTCTTAGTTCTTTAATTTATAAAAGTATTATTTTCATCTTATTCTCATTTTCATAAAGGTTGTAGAATTCTAGATTTAGAAGAACACACAAAGAGATTTGTTGTTCAAAAGAACCAAGAGTTCAATCTTCTAATCCGATGAATTTCTATTATTACCTTGATGCTATGAATCACTTAGCCATGTCTCAGTAGATTCACTTGTTAGATTTAGGGTTCAAATAGTTATGAGGGATTAGCCCCAACTATGGATTGTTGAGTTGTGATATTCATTATCCTGATGAACCCTAATGCTTACTCTAGAGTAGCTAACTAGAGTATGATCATGGAATGATTTAACTTGTTAATCATCATCCTGAAATCATCTGGTATAAGCTGAGATCCTCTAGGGACGAACGAGAGCCGGTCTATGATCCTTGTGAACACATATTCAATTCGATCTGAAGTTATATCGATCGATACTCCTATAGAGTAATCGATCGACGGCAACCCATATCGTCCGATATCGCTGTCAAAACATCGGTCGATATTGCCGGCAGTCAGATCAATGGACGAGTCTAGATAGCGATTTCTAATAGATTTATCTAAGCATTGAAGTTCTTTAATATCTTGCAAGCAACTTATAAAGACATCTGTAGCATTATAATCCTGATTATCTGAATAGCAACCTTGAATCTAACTACTTTCTTTTATTTTTTAAAACCTAAAACCAATTCTCTTGAGTAATTCACCATTACTCACAACTGCAATTTTCTTTTAAACCTTAATCAACCTAGCATAATCACTAAGGTTATAATTTTTGTGTTCCTTAGTTCCTTGTGGATTCGATTCCTAAGTACTACAACTGAACCTCTTATTTGAGAGAATAATTCACTCCTTAGGTTAATTTGAGTGATATCAGTTTGATCTATTTAATATTGTTAGTAGTCGTATGCTTTGACCAATAAGAAAACATAGTACGTTTCAGAAACTTGTTCTCTTGGTTTGTGTTCCGCTGTTACAACAGTTTTCCTCTTCCTCATTCATCTTCGTGATTTTTTCTTCTGATTTAATGTTCTTTTATTTCTTCTCTTCTACTCATCTATTTTTAGATTTGTTTTTGTTTGTTT
The DNA here is from genome assembly GCA_905132885.1 of Moricandia moricandioides. Classification (NCBI taxonomy): domain Eukaryota; kingdom Viridiplantae; phylum Streptophyta; class Magnoliopsida; order Brassicales; family Brassicaceae; genus Moricandia; species Moricandia moricandioides. Next base: position 198,117 of record CAJHQQ010000132.1, read on the forward strand.
CCAGATCTGCAAAAATGGTACTGTGATAACTGAAGGTGGTGGTGTGACGACCGAGAGAGCAAGACGACAGATGACATGGCTGAGGGTGTGGCTCTTCGCTGCTTCTCTCTCTCTCTTCGTTTTAGATTGTAAAGTTCCCTATCAATGTTTCTGACTTTAGCTTGTGTAGAGAAGCAGTGATCTTTGGATGTGTTTTAAGGTTCAGTTTTTTTAATGTTGTTCAGGTTGGAGGCTGGAGTAAAAGAACGAACAGAAGCTTGAGGTGTATGCTCTGGAGGCTGGAGGCGGAGGATTAGGGTTACAGAGCTGGAGGCGGAGGCTCGGAGAGTGGTGGTTTAGGTCTAGGTTGATTAGGTTTTGGTTAAATTTTTTTTTTAATGTGTTTTTGGTTAAGGTGTTATTTAATTATCTTGTATGCTGATTAAAACTGATATATAAAATATAATTTTTAATTATGATTAATTTTCCAATTTAATTTAATTTATTGAATTTTTAATCAATTAAATTTTAATTATTTACTTAATTATTTTATTTTTACTTATAACATTATTATAGATATACCATAAAATATTTTACAGCAGTAAAAAAATTTAAAAAAGAAAAGCATAGCACGAATTAAATGCTACAAAATGCTAGTACATAATTCACGATTAACGCTACAATATCTTTACTTATTATAGCACACGGAAAAAAATTGCGATAGGAGAGGGGTATACCATAGTTTTGCCTATCAGAGCGTTTATAAAAACGCTACAAAAGCTCTATAGTAACGTTTTTCGGGTGTTATTAATACTGATATTTCTTATAGTGTGAAGTCACTGCTGTTGTGTCCTGAAAATAAAACTTCAAACAGTTTAGATTGTTTTTAGTGGAAAATTATATCTGATACGACCTTGGATATGTGTATTGTTTTGGATCACTTGAAGGTGGACGAATGAACCTCCAGACTACTGATTTGATAAATATGAGGGTTACTAGCACTTGGATGATGGATATTTTCATCACACAACAATGATGTAATTCCTTAGGTGTAACCTCGTTTGATGGTGGTATATGGATCACTTGATAGAAAGAATATTTTTCCTAGTGGTATATGGATCACTGAACAAAGAGATATATGATGCTCAAAAGACTTGTTTGCAAAAACGTAATTTATTGGGTAGCTTGTAAAAGAGTTAAATGATAAGTATCTAAAAGAAAAAACAATAACGAGTTTAAATCTTAATCCTAACTCTAGTGGTTTATGAAGAAAAAAAACAACTCATAATATGTTTACATGTACACCAAACCTAATGCGTTTAGTAAGAACCCTAAAACTCCAAGTCTTGATAAATCGAGAGATTAGACCATGTGGTTGGTACTTTATTCTTCCCATGGGTCAGCCATCGACCTCTGGGAAAAACTTGATTAAACGTTCAAAAGATTCTTTAAAAGCATTGGTATTTGATCTTATCACCGGTCTAATGGAATTGACAAGTGGATCGTGTGCTTGGTGGATAATCCCATTGTGGACCGCAAAGCCTTTATCTTGTCCAAATTCTTCTTGGGCTCGATCCAGCCAATGATTTTTTTGACCGTTTCAATTTTTCGAAAAAAAATACTTGGATTGATCCATTTCCAAGTCCTTGTCTTCGTCCTCATTCTTTAGGTCCAGTTTCCACCATATACATTTCTCAACTGTCTGTCCTTCTCCTGTCCATTTCCCGACCACCCATCCCTGTCTGATCCATTTCCTGATAGTCCGTCCACGTTCGCAGCAGCTAGTTCATCCATGTAAAGCTCTGGTCGTCCATCTCGTTCAACATATGCTTTTGGTCTAATGATGGCTGAAATTAATTTTAAAATATTTGACATCAAATCTAAATCATCTAAAACAAAAGGAATAAGGCCAGAAACGTTGAAAGTAAAACGGATTGAGTGTTTACCTTGGAGATCAGTTTTATAAGCATTGTTGTTGATCTTCTCCAAAATTTTGAATGGTCCATCAGTTCAAGGCATGAGATTAGACTTCCATTCGCTTGGAAACCTTTGTTTTTCTTAGGGAAATCTAAACAATTCTTCTGGTTCTAGTATGTTCCTCCCTTTGTTATCCTTGCATACATCCTTGTCGTTTCTTCAATGTTTTTTCCTCACCTGCTCATGCAAAGATTAAATAAACTCGGCCTTTCTTTCGCCATCAAAATTAGTATTTATTCAAAGGTAAGAAAATAAAATACAATGGTGACAAAAGTGTTTAAGCTATAAACAAGCTTCGCAAATGAATGCACATAACGATTATAAGCAAATTCCACATGTGGTAAACAATCTTCCTAAAACTTAATGCTTCTTTTGATGATAGCATGTAGTAAAATAGATACAATTATATTTATTACTTATGTTTGACCATCAGTTTGTGAATGAGAAGTTGTTAAAAAGAGAAATGTGAATCCAATTTTTTCCATAAGGTTTTCCAGAAGTGACTAAAAAACCTAGTATCCTTATCTGAAACTATGGTCCTCGGAAATACATGTAAGCTAACAACCTCTCTAAAAAAAACGGCCACCATGATAACATCAACAGTTTAATGGTAAGGAATAAAGTGTGACATTTTAGAGAACCTATCTATAACCACAAACATACTATCTTGATTCTTTCTCATTAGAGGCATTGAGAACCAAGTAGAATTTGTGCATGGATCATCACTTCTTAATCGACCAGCTTACAGTATCATTCCGGATGAAACCAGATGTGTTCAGCTACCAAGCTAACCCTTTTTCAAGTTGTTTATTTTTTGAACCCTTCAAAGGAATGGTGACTTGTTTGCTTGCACTCATTTCTCCTTCTTTAGTTAACTACTGGAGAGAGTAGGGTTTTAGGTGCTTTTGGACCCTTAGACCGAGCTTTTCATCAAAATCTCACTAATTGTATTAGTACAGCTCCCTCCATCTATGATAAGGCTAAAAACTTTAACTTATACAAGACATCATGTGTGGATAACAAGTTCTCTCTCTGATCTTGTTCTTCAGCCTTGATTTGAGCATTCAATGCTCTCAATGTGACTAACAAGTATCCATAAACTAGATAGTATATGGTTTCTTAATCTTATTGCTCATCCTTGGACACAACATCTACACTAGCTAAAACTAGCATAAACTTCTTGTTGATGAACTCATTAGCATATTGTCTAGATCCTTAGCATTTGAAGCACTTGACATTCTTATACCAGATATTAATTGCTGGTGCTTTGCCATTGCCATCGGTATTTTCTGAAAGTGAGTGAGTATCCTCCTTAGATTTGAAGAATGACTTATCATCTTTCGGATATGTTGGCTTAGAAGTAGAACCAGATTGGTTCTTGGTGAAGTCATTCCTTTTATTTTTACTTCGTTAAGATAGCCTTGTGAAACATCTCCTCAATATCCCTATATTCATTCATCTCCAATATATCTTGGATATCTAGGCTTTGCCCTCTTTGAAACTGAGCCATAGTAGCCTCAGGGTCCTCAATTACTTCAGCCTTCATCATGAGACTTTCTATCTCATGATGATTGACCTCCACACTCTTATCTCCTTAAGGTAGCTTCATGAGCTTATGGTTGGGTACAAACCTCTTCTTCATTACGGTTTTAATCTTAAACCAGGATGAGATTTGTATTTCTCCATACGTCTTCTAGTACTAGCAACTTGTTCCCACCAGTTTATGGCGTGTCCACTGAACTCAGTAGCAGCTATTGAGACATTCTTCTATTTAGTGAAGTTTGGAAATTGAAGACAAGCTCAATAATATTTTCCCATTCTAGATAGAGAGATCTGTAACATTCTTGCCTTGGAATGGAGGTGTGCAAAACTTTAGACTTCCTAGATTATGTTCAGCTTGAACATGCTTAGTTTTGAGTATGTTGAGTCGTCCATCCTGTAAACCCTCATCACTCTCATTTGTTGATGCATTCTGTTCATCATCTCCTCCTACCCAAACTCTGCTCCTAGTTATTATTGGATCTTTTACAGCATCTCCTCCAGTCATACCTACATGTTATACAGCACCAGCTGGCAAAGCACTAACTTGATAAGTTTGATTAACGTTTCCTTGGAGTTTCCTCGTGATCTTAGCAATCATAGTCTCATACTACAAGTAATTGTGATTGATTTTTTTAACAACATGTTCGTCCACAACTTCCTCATCTCTCCATTCAGCCATTGTAAGCACTTAACAAACAATTAAGAAAAATACCCTCTCTTCCCTCTATGAGTCTTAAGCAACTTTTATACTTCTTATGAGCTCAGTAACGAGCAAGAGTTCTAACCACGTATGATCTAGAAAATCCAACCCAAAATTGGCATCATACCGCATTAACAAATCATCTATCCGATTAGTCGTGGATTTTGACCTGATTTCTCATAGGTCTCTTTTTGTTTTATTAGATCTATCTTTTCTATTTTTATTTTGATTCCTGATGTCCCAGCCTGACTTTACAAAATATAGAAAGATAAGAAAGTATTTAGATGGTGAATCGTGATGAAGAAGAAACAAACTAAACTCTTCAAGTTGCTCTAATACTACTTGATATGATCTTGGATATGTGTATTGTCCTGGATCACTTGAAGATGGGCGAACAAACCTCGAGACTACTATTACAAGCGGGTGGACGATGAAGTGTTGGTGGTTGGATGGATCTGAAGGCTACGAACGCTTGGATGATGGATGGTTTCTTCACACAAAGATGATGTAGTTCCTTGTGTTGTATATTACAAAAAAACTACAAGTCGTTTGATTTTTTTGAATTAATTATGTGATGGGAAGAGTATTCTTCCTAGTGATTGAATGCGGATGATCAAAATCTGAAATCAAAAGATAGAAGGTGCTCAAAGATATTTGTTTAGAAATGTCTAATTTATTAAGTAACTTGGAAAAGAATTACATGATAAGTATATAAAAAAAAAGAGAGAGACAATACATACTTTGAAACCCTAATCCTAACTTTAATAGATCTTTGAAAACCAAAACCAACTTCTAAAAAGTTTACATGTACACATAACCCCTATGGATTTAGTAAAAAAATCCTAAAACTCCAAATCTTGTGTTAATCGAGAGGCTAAACCAAATAGTCAGCCCTTTATCTTTTTATATGTCAACCCATCTTCCTCATGGAAAAACTTGATTTAAATTCCAAATGCTTCTTTCAAGGCCTTGTTTTTTTTATTGTCATCGGTCTACTGAAATATATAAGTGGATCGTGTGCTTGGTCGTCCATCTCGGTACTTATGTTTTTAGTCCAGTGATAACCGTATCAAAATCATATCTATGTTACTATTAGAGTATTAGAATGGTTTAGTGGTTTATTTCGGTTTAGTCTCTGGTATGATTGATTATGTAAAGCGAGACTATTACTATATAAGTTAAACCATGTACTCTGTTTTCAGTTAATCAGAAATGGAAAGTTTGTTACGCATTCTTCTTCTTCGTTGATGCACAAACTCCAATATGGTATCAGAGCTTTGAGGCTAAACCTCAAGCGATTCGTTCTTTTTCTTCTTCATTTGATCTAGATTGACCGGTGATTCTCTCGTTCAATCCTTCTTCTCTATCTCGCGATCGATTTCTCAAGTTATTCCGCCGAGAATCAAACAAATCACGAGAAACTTATCAACAGTGGTGGTTTTACAAAGATCAATGCGTCGTGGTGGAAGACAATCTTCATCCTCAGCTCGTCGCACTTCTATCCCCGAAACATCAGCTCCAACGACACCTATTCCTGCGATCGTTCCTCCGATCATCGACATTTCCCCCGATAATATCCATTCGCCGTTTTTCCTTACCAGTGGTGACAATCCAGGTCTCTCTATAGTCTCTGAATATTTAGATGGCACAAATTATGAGAACTGGAGTATAGCCATGAAGATTGCTTTAGATGCTAAGAATAAACTTGGTTTTATTGATGGATCTCTCGTTCGACCTGATGAATCTCATCATCAGTTTCGTATATGGTCACGGTGTAACTCTATGGTCAAATCATGGATTCTAAATACTGTTTCTAAGCAGATCTACAAGAGTATTTTGTGATTCAATGATGCGGCTGAGATTTGGAAAGATTTGGCTACTCGTTATCACATTACTAATCTCCCACGATCATATCACTTGTCTCAGCAGATATGGTCCCTCCAGCAAGGTACGATGGACTTAGCTACCTATTATACGACTCTCATGACTCTTTGGGATGAGTTGGATGGTGCTAATTGTGTCAATACATGTTGTACTTGTGACTGTTGTAAGGCTACTGAGACTCAAGCGAATCATGCCAAAGTTATCAAGTTTATGGCTGGTTTGAATGAGTCTTACAATGTGATTCGAAGCCAAATCATCATGAAGAAACACATTCCTGAATTATCTGAGATATACAACCTTCTTGATCAAGATTTCAGCCAGAGAAACATCAATCCAGTCACCAATGCGACTGCTTTTCAGGTACAGGCTTCACCTCTGATCAATGCTGCTCAAACATCTATTCCAGGGAAGCAGAATCGTTTGCTTTGTAGTCACTGTGGCTACAATGGTCATACCATTGATACTTGTTACAAAATTCATGGGTATCCCACCGGTTTTAAACACAAGGTTAAACAGCAAACATATAAGAATACTCCGGCCATCAAACAGACTAGTTCTAGTAAACCAGTTGTGGCTCAAGTGGCATTCGGCGACTCTGTTACTAATTTTGTTAACAATCTCATTCAGATTGAAGGGTTATTGACTATTTCAATTCACAGCTACAGCCTCCGTCAGCACAAGTGAATTACACGGCCTCTTCATCTGGTGGAACCATTACTGCTCTTCCTGGTATGGCTTTCTCTTCCTCTACATTATGCTTTGTTGGGATGTTGCAGGCTACAAATCATACACTCAATTCTCAGACTTGGGTGATAGACAGTGGTGCTACACATCACGTAGCCCACAACAGAGATTTATTTCTTGATTTCACTGCTTCTATCAGTACATCAGTGACTCTTCTTACTGGATTTGGTGCGAAGATTGCAGGAATTAGAAGTATCCGTCTCAGTAATTCTTTGATATTGAAGAACGTCTTATATCTTCCTGATTTTCGACTAAATCTTCTGAGTGTGAGCCAACTCACAAAAGATTTGGGTTATCGTGTGGTTTTTGATCCAGATGTTTCTCTGATACATGATCCTACCAAGGGGTTGATAATTGGGAAGGGTGATCAAATATGCAATCTCTATGTTTTGGATGCAGGAGACATGGCGATTCCTTTACACTTTCAACAACAGTTTCCTTCTTGTTCAAGTGTTATAGTTGATGTTGGTTTGTGGCACATTCGTTTAGGACATCCATCTATGGATAAGACTGATTCTATCATCAATGTACTTGGCTTTAAAATGACAAATAAAGAACCTTATCATTGTGCTATTTGTCCCCTTGCAAAGCAGAAACGCCTATCTTACAAATCTAACAATAATATGAGTCAACAAGCTTTTGATCTCATACATATTGACACATGGGGACCCTTCTTTGTTCCTACCTACTGCAGAAGGTTACAAGTATTTTCTAACCATTGTGGATGATCACACACATATTACATGGATTTATCTAATGCGCACGAAGGATGAAATTTTGACTATCTTTCCTGAGTTCATACAGATGGTTGGGACTCAGTATAATGGGGTTATCAAAGCTGTACAGTCAGATAATGCACCGGAGTTGAAGTTTGTTGATCTCTTCAAGCAGAAAGGGGTTGTTTCTTATAATTCATGTCCAGAGACACCAGAACAGAATTCAGTGGTTGAGAGAAAACATCAACACATCTTGAATGTGGCACGTGCTCTGATGTTTCAATCACATGTTCCTATGGAGTTTTGGGGAGACTGTGTGCTCACTGCAGTGTTCATTATTAATCGTCTTCCCTCACCTTTGCTCCAAGATAAGTCTCCTTATGAACTTCTAACTTCTAAGAAAGTGGATTATCATGGTTTAAAGGTTTTTGGTTGTTTGGCCTATTGTTCTACATCTACTAAGAATCGAAATAAGTTTCAACCTCGGTCTAAGCCATGTGTTTTCCTTGGATATCCAGCAGGCTATAAAGGATATAAACTTCTTGATCTGGAATCTAACAGTATTCTTATTTCACGGAATGTTGTATTCCATGAGTCTATATTTCCTTACACAAAAGATCAGACTGAACCATTTGAAGATATCTTTACTTCAACTTCAGATCTGGACAAAGAATCTGCTTCAGACAATGATCTTTCTGCTCCTGAACATAGTGTACCTGCAGCTACTGCTTCTCCTTCTGCAGTTAATGCTGAAGCAAAACGGATTTCAAAGCTGCCTGCTCATCTCCAGGACTATTATTGTAATGTATAAGAGTGTGATACAGAGATTCCCTATCCACTTTCTGCATACATGTCTTTTGAAAATCTTTCCGCTGATTACAAAGCATATATATGTGCTATAGCATATTTTCCAAAACCTACAAGTTTCACTCAGGCCAAGAAGTTTGATGAATGGTTAAGGGCCATGAATGAGGAATTGCAGGCTTTGAAGACTACTGAAACATGGTCAATATGCTCACTTCCACCAGGTAAACATGCGATTGGTTGTAAGTGGGTTTACAAGATCAAAATCAATCATGATGGCACTATTGAAAGATATAAAGCTCGCCTAGTTGCCAAAGGATATACACAACAGGAGGGTGTGGATTTTGCTGATACTTTCTCTCCAGTAGCAAAGATGACAATGGTGAAAACTCTTCTTGTTGTCTCTGCTGCAAAGAAATGGAGTCTTACTCAACTAGACATCTCCAATGCCTTTCTCAACGGTGAACTAGATGAGGAAATTTACATGACATTACCACCAGGATACACACCAAAGAATGGCGAAACACTTCCTCCTAATGCTGTCTGTAAACTACAGAAGTCTTTATACGGTTTAAAACAGGCATCAAGGCAGTGGTTTTTGAAATTCAGTGGCACTCTACTTCAACTAGGTTTTACGAAATCAAACTCTGATCATACATTGTTCTTTCGTAATGTTGGTGGAGTTTATACTGCAGTCTTAGTCTATGTTGACGACATCATTATTGCCAGAAACAATGATACTGATGTTGATCAGTTAAAGGTTGCTCTCAGTGAAGCTTTTAAACTTCGTGATCTTGGAAACTTGAAGTATTTTCTTGGTCTAGAGATTGCTCGTTCCAACAAAGGCATCTCCATCTGTCAGAGGAAATATACTTTAGGTTTGTTGAAGGATGCTGGTCTATTAGCTTGTAAACCATCTCTCATACCTATGGATCCCAGTGCGAAGCTCTGTGCAAATTCTCCTGAACCACTTCTTGATGATCCAGCCGCTTATAGAACGTTAGTTGGTCGCATGATGTACTTGACAATAACACGTCCAGACATTACCTTTGCTGTGAACAAGTTGTGTCAGTTTACATCAGCACCAAAGAATTCCCATCTTCAAGCTGCTTTGAAAGTTCTACATTACTTAAAAGGCAGTGTTGGTTTAGGTCTTTTCTACTCGGCTGAATCTAATTTGGTTCTACAAGCTTTTACTGATGCAGATTGGGCGTCTTGTCTTGATTCTAGGCGTTCCACTTCTGGTTATTGTATGTTTCTTGGGAAAGCTCTCATTTCTTGGAAGTCCAAGAAGCAACAAACAGTTTCACACTCCTCTGTAGAATCAGAATATTGTGCTATAGAATTTTGTTCATGGGAAGTTATATGGCTTAGGAATCTCTTAGCCGAGTTGCAGTCAGCACAAACAGGCCATGTTGCACTCTTCTGTGACTCTACTGCAGCCATTCATATAGCTACAAATTCTGTATTTCATGAACGTACTAAGGCACATAGAGTTGGAATGTCATCAAGTAAGAGAACGTGTTGTGCGCGGTTTCATCAAATTACTTCATGTCCGAACATCCAACCAGATAGCTGATGTCTTTACTAAACCTTTATTCTCTCCTCATTACTACTCGTTGGTGGGCAAGATGGCTTTAAAGTCTATCTACTTGCCATCTTGAGAGAGCATATTAGAGTATTAGAATGGTTTAGTGGTTTATTTCGGTTTAGTCTCTGGTATGATTGATTATGTAAACCGAGACTATTACTAAATAAGTTAAACCATGTACTCTGTTTTCAGTTAATCAGAAATGGAAATTTTGTTACGCATTCTTCTTCTTCGTTGATGCACAAACTCCAATAGTTACATTCTCATTTATGAATTGTTGGACTATATGATGATTTGATGTTGTTGTTTAAGAAGGGAATGATCTATTGAATGGAAGTTTTAGATGATCTCACATCTACATTAACTGAGTATGTTGTTGGTATCATGTTTAAATGGTTGACACGCTTAACGCATATAGAGCGATAGGGAAAAATTGGTCATCACCTCTAAAAAAACACCATTACGACGGTACGGCCCACAATGACCCAAATGAAACCGGGACTCCGACGAGACGAACACCTAGTCACAGGTGAACCATTTGCCAACTCAGTCTATATATATATATATATATATATATATATATATATATATATATATATATATATATATATATATATATATATATATATATATATATATAATTACTTAATATCTTTGAAAATCATTTTTAAGAGAAAATGATTAGAATAGACATAAAAAAGTTTTTATCACAAATATAGACCTTAACAATTAAAATGACCAAAATAGCACTTAAATGTTTTATTAAATATAAATTTATACCCCTTGGGTTAACTAATCCTAGATTTTTTTGTTTAGAGTTGGGAAGTGGGGTTTTGGAGATAGAGTTTCGAATTTAAAAAAATTAAGAAAACTTAAAATTTTCAAAATAAAAAATACTATTTTAGTCATTTTAATTTTTGAGGTCTATTTTTGTGATAAAAACTTAAAAGATGGCTATTTTAGAGAATTGCCCATCATTTAACTTTGTTCTCAAAATTGATTTATAAAATGATCTTGTAAACTCGATCGCTTTTTATTTATCGCCAAATTAATTGATCATACTTTTATGGGAAGGAAAAATTCGTCAAAGATTGTCATCATGATCAAATCGCAACTATATATCGACCAGCTCTAAATGTCAAGACAACATTGTAGTATACAATAGTTTATGCCGCGGAGCCACAAATTAATGACATTGGTGAATTTTCTTGTAATGATGATGATGATGCATTTTAAACATATTGGAGAGTGGGGTCCATTTCTTTCCACTACCCTAACACACTAAAATGATTAGTAAACTTAACGATCATGTAATATTATCTGATAATACGAGGTTTTAGGAAACAAAGAAATATGCACAAGAAAAATGTTTTATTAGTTGTAATATTATGCTAGTAAAAATTATTTTATAAATGATTTTAACTAGATAAAACACAAGTTATTTTTTTTTTGTAATTTTTGCTTGAAAATATAATTAATCATCCATTTTTGTCAACCTCTTATTTTGTTGCTATCTTATAATTTCAATTTAGTAGCTGTATATTAGTTTTCATAACTCTTTGGTAGTATATGAATACTATATTTCTGCTAGAGATTTATTTTATAAAATTATTAACTATTTAATATATTACACTAAAAAGTCTTATAAAATATAAATGAGAAAGTTTTTGATTGGATAATATTATCTAATTTCTCTCTCTCTCTCTCTCTCTCTCTCTCTCTCTCTCTCTCTCTCTCTCTCTCTCTCTCTCTCTCTCTCTCTCTCTCTCTCTCTCTCTCTCTCTCTCTCTCTCTCTCTCTCTCTCTCTCTCTCTCTCATGACTTCTATTCTAGTATAATAAATAGAAAGGGAGAGTAATGAATGATCGAAACATTATAAGTACCTCTATCTCCCCACCTCTTTTATTTAGTTTTGTGCCTACTTCTTCTAAAGGCAACTTGTATCTTCCTTCCGTTGCTATAATAGAAGAAAAATAGAAAGAGCCATGGATGTTCATGATTTATCTGAAGAACCTAAAAGAGGACTACACACGTCCGAGGATTCAGGTGACGATCTTTGCGTTGATTCTCGAGGTCGACCATGCAGGCAAGACAAGCATGGTGGTACAGGAGCTGCCCTCTTTGTTCTAGGTATCCTTCTCCTGCTCTTGTCAATACTAACTTATATGTGTATCCTCGTATCGACTAGAGCATGTTGCATACTGTCGGTTCGGTCCATGTTAAGCATTTTGAAGCCATGTTATCTTACATTGATTGGTTGTGTGTATATGCTCAGGCCTCCAGGCCTTTGAGATGATGGCGATTGCGGCTGTTGGGAACAACTTGATCACATATGTTTTCAATGAGATGCATTTCCCTTTGTCCAAATCTGCGAACCTCGTGACTAACTTCATTGGAACGGTGTTTCTGCTCTCGCTTCTTGGTGGCTTCCTCTCTGATTCATACCTTGGAAGCTTTCGCACCATGCTCGTCTTCGGCGTCATAGAAATATCTGTATGTCTCTACCTCTCTTTTTCTTTCTCACTGATTTCTTTAAGAGATGCTATTGAATATTCTACATCACTTTCTTCTCTAACTAGTAACGTGTGATTAAAAACGTGCCATTAGAAGTAACTTTAGACAAAAGTATATAACTTTAAGGTAAAGTTCTAACTAAAGTGGATGAATGTTTTTCTTGTTGAAACTTTCGGTTCTTTGGAAAAGCAAATGAGTTATATAATATGCTTTCATTTCATTACGTTCTATATTATATGTGTTATAACTAATTAATGTAAATACTGACGTCCAAAACAATGTCACAATAGTTTAGTAACAAAATGTACGGCTTATGCATCTTAGGCGTCATGAAAACTTCAGGTTAAAAGCATGTTCCAGACTCCAGTATGCACAACATAGATGCAATTATTCCGGATTTTATTCACAAAAGAGTCATATTTGTTTGACAAATTTAGAAGTAAATTCTGGCTGACAAAAATCATGTAAATTAATGAACAGGGGTTCATATTATTGTCAGTCCAAGCTCATCTTCCACAGCTAAGACCCCCAGAATGCAACATGAAGAATACCACAACACATTGCTTAGAGGCAAATGGTTACAAGGAAGCTACACTCTACGCAGCACTCTGTTTGGTGGCCTTAGGGAGCGGCTGTCTCAAACCAAACATCATCTCTCACGGTGCGGACCAGTTTCAAAGAAAAGATTTAAGGAAGCTGTCGAGTTTCTTTAATGCGGCTTACTTCGCATTTTCAATGGGTCAGCTTATTGCACTCACACTCTTAGTTTGGGTGCAAACGCATTCCGGCATGGACATCGGTTTTGGTGTCTCCGCGGCAGTTATGGCCGCGGGGATGATCAGTCTTGCTGCAGGGACAAACTTTTATAGGAATAAACCGCCTCGTGGTAGCATCTTCACACCAATTGCTCAGGTAAATCGATTTTTTTGCGTTTGTTTATCTGTAACTCATAACTTTTACTATTTAAACAAAATTCATTTCTCAACTACAAACACCAAACCTTAGACAGAGATTTCCTAGAAACGTTCAACCTTTTTTTGTAAAGATAGGAATGAGAACGTTGGCCTATGATACATTTTGAGTTATGTGTAAGAGTTTGATCTTGACTTAATTTTCTGGTATTCTTTGATCGACCAGGTCTTAGTAGCCGCGATCACTAAGCGAAAACAGATTTGCCCTTCAAATCCAAACATGCTTCATCAACCTTTAACGAATCTCGTTGGTGTCAAACCTCTCCTCCATAGTAATAAGTTCAGGTGATTTTTCTTTTAGTCTCTTTACAGTTACCGCCAAATTTAATAAACTAACTAAACAACTTTTAACCTCAAAACGTGTAGATTTCTTGACAAGGCAAAGCGATGGAGAGTCATTTTCGCCTGCACCATCATCTTCAACACCATCTTAGCACAGCTCCAAACTTTCTCTGTTCAGCAAGGAAGCTCCATGGACACACACATCACAAAAACATTCCAAATCCCACCAGCTTCACTTCAAGCCATCCCTTACATCATTCTAATCTTCGTTGTTCCTCTCTATGAAACGTTCTTCGTTCCACTCGCTAGAAAACTCACGGGAAACGATTCTGGTATCTCTCCTCTTCAGAGAATTGGCACTGGACTGTTCTTAGCGACTTTCTCGATGGTTGCAGCTGCTTTAGTGGAAAAGAAGAGACGTGAATCTTTCTTGGAACAGAACGTAACGCTCTCGATCTTCTGGATCTCACCACAGTTTCTGATATTTGGTTTATCAGAGATGTTTACAGCCGTTGGTTTGGTGGAGTTTTTTTACAAACAGTCTTCACAGAGTATGCAGTCTTTTCTCACAGCAATGACTTACTGTTCTTACTCTTTCGGGTTCTACGTTAGCTCTGTTCTTGTCTCGACCGTGAATAAAGTTACGTCTACTAATAGATCCGGGACAAGAGAAGGTTGGCTAGGCGATAACGACTTAAACAAAGATAGACTAGATCTCTTTTACTGGGTCTTAGTGATAGAGTTAATCTGTATAACTCCACCGGAATAGGAATAGATGTTCGTAAAACAACGATTCCCTCTCACTAGACGAAGATATCGAACTAAGAATCAATCTTCAATCCAAAATGAGAAAAGTGTTTACAGAATTGTTTTAGAAAGTAAGAAAATACAAGTTTTTTGAATGAGAATGATCCAAAGAATTGCTTGATACAGCTACTAATACGAGTTTGTTAGCTCGTAACAAACTCTTCTCCAGATTAAATCTCCTCCGTCCACGTGTTCTAATCTCTTCACTTCTTTATTCAAATTCTCCCTCCATTATTTCGAGTCTCCTTCCCTTACGTGTACATCATGAACTCCTGTATCACATCCTTCCCCTCCAAAAAACCTTGACCTCAAGGTTTAAAGTGTGGAAATTTCCTCTGAATGTCAAACAATAACTCCCACGTTGCTTCTTCCACTGGTTCGTTAGACCATTTTACCAAAACCATAGTTGCAGCACGACCTTCTCGTTGAACCATCTTGCGTTCGACAATCATCTCAGGTTCCTTAACCAAAACATCAGAACTAGCAGACGGTAATTGTGTCGCCACCTGCATATTTCCAACAAGCTCTCGAAGTTGTGAAACATGAAAGACCGGGTGGATAACAGACGAGGCTGGTAACTGGAGCTTGTAAGCGACTTTGCCACACTTGTCAACAATCTTGTAAGGGCCAAAGTACTAAGGAGCAAGCTTCTGATTGCCTCGAATCACCAATGATTTTTGTCTATAAGGTTGGAGTTTGACAAAGACAAAATCCCCAATCTCAAAACTTCTATCGGTCCGATGAAGATCTGCATTCTGTTGCATTTGATGTTGAGCTCGAACTAGATGAAACTTGAGAATCAAGATCATGTTCTCACGTTCTTGCAATGTTCGAGCTACCACAGCTACTTTCGACTCTCCTGGCAGGTAGGGAAGATGAATATGGGGTGGTTGACCGTAAACTGCCTCGAAAGGTGTTAGCTGAGTCGAGGTGTGGTAGTTGGTGTTATACCAATACTCCGCGAGAGGAATCCATTTAGACCACAAAGAAGGTCTATCACTGCACATACACCGAAGGTAGGTTTCTAGACATCTGTTTACAACCTCGGTTTGCCCATCACTTTGAGGATGATAAGCAGAAGAAAAGTTGAGTGCTACACCCTGCAACGTGAATAATTCTTTCCAAAATGCACTCAAGAAAACAGCATCACGATCACTCACAATTGTTCTTGGTAATCCATGTAAACGGAAAACCGTATCCAAGAAGGCTTGAGCTACTGTTAGTGCTGTGTAGGGATGTGAGAGTGTCATAAAATGAGCAGTCTTTGTCAATCTATCCACTACAACGAAGATCACTGACTTCCCAAAGGATAGAGGTAGTCCATCGATGAAGTCCATCGAAATGTCAGTCCAAATACTCTCTGGAACAGGCAATGGTTGTAGCAGACCCGGAGAAGCTGTGTGATCATATTTGCAGGTTTGATAGACTCCACACCCTCTGATATAGCTATGTATATCTTTGGATAAACCCTTCCAGTAAAATAACCCTTTAACTCTTTGCATTGTAGCATCTCTGCCAGAATGACCTCCCACTCCTGAACTATGAAGCCACTGCAAGATTTTACTTCTCAACTCATTCTTAGCAGGGACAACAATTTTACTCTTCCTTCTTAACACATTCTGAACCCACGAGTAATGTTTCTTCGAATCTGGTGCCTTCTTAAGTTTCTCAATAAGTTGTTGTATTTCGTCATCTTGAGTATAACTCTCTTGAATCTCCTTCATGAGATCGCAATCTAGCACTGACATAGCCATGTGTAATACTTCAGCACCTTCAACTCTAGACAAGGCATCCGCAGCAACATTATCTTTACCTTGTCTATATTGTATCTCATAGTCAAACTCAAGTAGTTTTGGTAACCACTGCTGCTGAATAGGAGTGTTTAACCTCTGTTCCAACAGATATTTGAGACTCTTTTGATCAGTTTTGATTACAAAGTGATGACTAATGAGATAATGCCTCCATTTCTGAACCGCAAACACCACAGCTAACAATTCCTTTTCATAAATTGAGAGGTGTAGCTGTTTACCCTTTAGATGCCTGCTAATATAAGCTAGTGGGTGTCCTTCTTGCATTAGTACCGCACCAATCCCACTACCACTTGCATCTGTTTCAACCACAAAAGGTTTATCAAACTGAGGTAAAGCTAATACTGGCGCTTCACAAAGTGCTCTCTTCAATCCCTCAAATGCGTCTTGTGCTTCATCAGACCACAAGAATGCTTCTTTCTTAGTTAATGCAGTCAACGGCCGAGCTATTGTCCCAAAATTTTTGACAAATCTCCTGTAATAACCTGCCAGCCCAAGAAAACCCCGAAGCTGTTTCAAGTTCATTGGTTTAGGCCATTCAGATACTGCCTTGATCTTATTAGGATCTGTTGAAATACCCTTCTCTTCAATGTAGTGTCCCAGATACTCCACTTTATCAGTACCAAACGCACATTTACTCTCTTTAGCATATAGACTGTTGCTTCTCATCACTTCAAATACTTGTCGAAGGTGATTTGTATGTGCTTCCAATGATTTGCTATACACCAAGATATCATCAAAGAATATCAACACATATTTCCTCAAAAATTCTCTGAAGACTGTATTCATCAAGCTCTGAAATGTGGCAGGAGCATTTGTAAGGCCAAAAGGCATTACCAAATACTCATAATGACCACTGTGAGTCTTGAATGCAGTCTTATGTATATCATCAATATCCATACGCACCTGATGATAGCCTGCCCGTAAATCTATCTTGGAGTATACAACTGAACCTCCAAGCTCATCCATTAAATCTTCAATGAGTGGTATAGGAAATCTATCTTTAATAGTCAGCTCGTTAAGGCCTCTGTAATCCACACACAACCTCCACGTTCCGTCCTTCTTTTTAACCAACACTACCGGAGATGCATAGGGGCTACTACTTGGTTGAATTGTTCCACTTTGCAACATTTCTTGAACCATCTTATCAATTTCAGTCTTCTGATACAATGCATATCTGTAAGGACGTTGATTAACAGGATTGGCACCATCCAATAGAGGAATTTTGTGGTTATGATTTGCTCTAAATGGTGGCAGGGCCGTTGGTTCCAAGAAAATGTCTGCAAACTCGGTCAAGAGTTGTTGAATTGCAGGTTGTATAATCTTGTTTCCTTTGTTCTTTTCCAAGGCACAAATTTCCACCGTAACTTCCTCTTCTGGTTCATATGCATAAATCATTGATATATGAGGTTGAGAGTCCCTGATCTTGTTGAGTTTAGAGACTTTGGTTTCTCGGACCGATCCTTGATGAATGCCGTTCAGTGTCACCCTTTGATTACCGAACTTAAACTGCATTATGAGTCTGTCAAAGTCCCATGTAATAGGTCCTAATGTTCTCAACCATTGTACTCCTAGCACCATATCACAATTCCCCAATGCTATAACCATAAAGTCAGCTTGAAAAGACTGATTTTGAAAGTTCCACTTCAATTTCTCAATTCTTCCTGCCACTCTCAACTGACCACCATCTGCCACTGTTACTCTGGATAACCCTGGAGGAAGTACTCGACAGCCCAATCTGTTTGCTACTCTTGTATCCATGAAGTTGTGAGTTGATCCTGAATCAATTAAGACAAATATTGGTCTTTCACCATACACTCCTTTGACCTTCATGGTTGTGTAATCAGAAGTCCCAGCTACCGCATTAACTGAAATATGAGCAATATCACACTCTTCTTGCTGCTCTAGTATAGCTCTAATCTCTGCATCTTCTTCTACTTCCTCCTCGACATCCAACAAATATAATTGTGCCTTCTTATGAGTCAAGTAATGAGCTGGTGTGAATTTTTCATCACAAAAGTAGCAAAGTCCCTTGGCTCTCCTATCACTCATTTCAGCTGGTGTCAAAAACTTGCGAGGTTGTATAATTGGATTCTTTTGTTGCTCAACCCCGGTTGTTACCAATGCCTTATGATCTCCTTCCTTTTTTGTTTGAAGTGCATTTTTATTGAACGGTTGTTTCCAGCCTGACCATGTAGATTGCTTCTTAGGATGTGCCATTTCGTATAATCTCCCAAGCACAAAGCATTGTCTAACTGTCTGAGGTTGGAACATCCTTACATGCATTTGTGTATCATTTCTTAATCCAGCCAAGTAAGCACTGAGTAAGTATTGCTCTGAAAGCTTAACTCTTGAACGGATGATCTCAAACTTCTCATTGTATTCAGAGATACCTTCTGTTTCTTGTAATTGCTTAAGCTCAGCAATCGGATCATCAAGTACCTCCTCAAATCTCTCGATCAATACCTCACGATATTTGAACCAATTCTCCAACAATTCTGGTCCTATATCTGATTGAATAAAAGTTTGATGCCAAGTAGACGCTGGACTATCGAAATGAATCGATGATAATCTCACTTTCAAATCCTCAGGAGTGTTATCAATCGCAAAGAATTCTTCAACCTTAAACAACCACTCCTTGAGCTTATCATCATTGAATCTTGGAAAATCTAAACGACCTAGCCTCGTTATTCCAGTATAGTTTTGATTCATACCAGATCGAGATGGACGAGGTTGATCAGCGATTGGATTGTGGTTCACCGGAGTCGTAGATGTTCCGATCGTAGGATCTCGCTGAAATCGCTCAATGCTACTTATCGCCTTCTCAGTTTTCTTCGTAATGAACTTAATCGCCTCGAACATGAGAGCTACGTTTTTGTCGATTTTGTTGCTCTGCTCTGCTATCGTCTCCTCCATATTCTCTAACTGTGATCCGATAGCCTCCGTCGTTTCCTTCACTACCGCTTCCTTCAATGATTGTTGAGCTCGTGTTTCCGCCATTGTTGCCGAGGTTCGCCAAGAATCTGATACCTTTGATAGAGTTAATCTGTATAACTCCACCGGAATAGGAATAGATGTTCGTAAAACAATGATTCCCTCTCACTAGACGAAGATATCGAACTAAGAATCAATCTTCAATCCAAAATGAAAAAAGTGTTTACAGAATTGTTTTAGAAAGTAAGAGAATACAAGTTTTTTTGAATGAGAATGATCCAAAGAATTGCTTGATACAGCTACTAATACGAGTTTGTTAGCTCGTAACAAACTCTTCTCCAGATTAAATCTCCTCCGTCCACGTGTTCTAATCTCTTCACTTCTTTATTCAAATTCTCCCTCCATTATTTCGAGTCTCCTTCCCTTACGTGTACATCATGAACTCTTGTATCACTTAGCTTCATTGAGTTTCATCAACTTCTTTAACTATCTTTTCTGGTCAAGATGGTATTCGTTTAGTCCATCCTCGACACATCATAGGGCCGAGGTTAATAGCTTGGAGGATTTAGAAGATGGAGAAGCCAATAATTTGACTATGTTAGTTAGATCTTCTTGTTGAATATTTCCTTTAGGGTTATAATTAATAGAAGGAATCTCTTAAAGACTTACATCCTTTATGCTTATTAATCTCGTTGTAATCATATGTTTGGAAGTGGCGGGGTAGAGTTTGTATTGTTTTTAATTTTATTTTTGGGGTTTGTAATGATGATGAGTTAGTTTAAAAGGTTTATAACAACTTGTCTAATGAATAAATTATGTATTAAGCTACTTAGTTTTATGATGTGACTGCTGAAGTTCATAAGATTTGGGGCAAAGATGGAGAACACAAACTGCTACAACTACTTAAAACAACATTTCAGCATGCGATTGCTGCCTTTAACAACAACCGAGCAAAATCAGAGTTTGACGTCCGAAGCATATGATAATTCCTTTGACTTATATAAGACATCTTTGAAGTCGGAGAGAGATATGGTCAATACCCCGTAGATATTGACATCATAAGCTAAAAGATATTGTGAGGTAAGCATTATTAGCTGTGACTTTCAGGCAGACAGAGAAGGTCCACACAACACACTGCTCCATTGCTGCATCAATATCAATGAACCATAGTGTCTTCACCACCAAATCTTCAACAACATATTGATTTATTTATTTTTGTGATTTGAGCATTACCGTTGACTTTGAAAGAAAAATAATATAAAATCCTTATGTTCCTTGTGCTCCATTTTTGACCAAACAACGGCCCGTTCGTTTCATCATTCAGATGACTCATCTGGATGGAGATGAGAGTTTCATTTGTTTAGACACTAAAAGTATAACTCATCTAGATGGATCATCTGGATGACTTTGAAATTTTAGGTTTAATTTTGAAGTCCATCTGGATGGACCAATTTGAACCATCTGGATGGAGATGGTTCTTCCAAAATTGTATAATGTCTATTATACCCTTTTATATAATTCATAAATTACACAAATATACTATTATTTTGTAACTTACATGACAAAACCACATTTTCCTCGAATGACAAAACCACATTTTTCCACCAAAATCGTAAAACACGTTTTCCGCCAAAACTGCAAAAACGTATTTTTCCGTAAAAACCGTAAAACGTGTTTTCCCACAAAAACCGCAAAAACACGTTTTTCCGCCAAAACGCATTTTTTTGTTGCTAAAACCGCAAAAAACACGTTTTCCCAAAAACTGCAAAAATGTGTTTTTCCGCCAAAACTGCAAAAATACATTTTTCCTCCAAAACTGCAAAAATACATTTTTCCGCAAAACGCGTTTTTTTTTAAAACCGCAAAAACGCGTTTTCCCGCCAAAACGCATTTTCACGCAAAAACGCGTTTTTTTGCTAAAACCAGAAAACACGTTTTTTCGCCAAAACCGCAAAAATATGTTTTTCCGCAAAAATGCGTTGTTTGCTAAAACCGCAAAAACGTGTTTTCCCGCCAAAACGCGTTTTCTCGCAAAAACGCGTTTTCCCGCCAAAACGCGTTTTTTGCTAAAACCGGAAAAATGTGTTTTTCCGCCAAAACCGTAAAAATACGTTTTTCCGCAAAACCGCGTTTTCTTGCCAAAACGCATTATTCCGCCAAAACGCATTTTTCCGCTAAAATCGAAAAAACGTGTTTCTCCGCTATAACCGCAAAAACGTATTTTCCACCAAAAGCGCAAAAATGCGTTTTCTCGCCAAAACATGTTTTCTCGCCAAAACCGCAAAACCCTGTTTTTTCTTTTAGCAAAAACCCGTTTTTTCCGCCAAATCCGCAAAAACGCATTTTCGCGTCAAAATTATAAAAGTTAATATATTTAAAATTAATATCATGCATATGACTAAATCAAAACATGGGTATTTTAGTAATTTCTTTACCAAACTCATCTAGATGGAGAAGAGAAACAGAGAAACAAATATGAGTCCATCTAGATGATCCATCTAGATGGATTAGCTGGATGGAGATGATAGATGGTGAAACAAACAGCACCCATATCTAAAGTGTTTCTAAGTTTGATAGCCTTTCTTGCAGCCTTGTTTAAGAATTCTTTCAATCTGTACAAGATGGTCTGTCCACATTTGGTAGATCTATGTATGGGTTTCACTTGGAAATTTTTAACTCAAATAGGTATGACTGGATCAGTTTCTAAAACATATAGCCAAACTTCAGAAGAGAAACTGTTACAGTTTCATGTAACTCTGCACTAGTATTAACAAGCATTTACATATGCTGTAACGTTAGGTTGCATCTCTATTGTCTATACCACACTAGGCACCTAAATAGTTGCACGAAAAAAAGAAAGGAAGAAAAAACAAACCGTTACTAGAGTTTCATGAGTTTGTTGATATGTGGAGATAGTTAGTTTAGTTAGACATGCACTCTGGTCAATACCCATAGACAGACAGATTTAGAGAGAAAAGCAAAGCATCAATGCCGTGACCGTTCCGCAAATACGTTCATGTTTCATTTTATATAAATAATACTAAGTGATTTCCATGCTCATACATATATATATTGCTTAGCTTGAAATAAAAATAAACAAATGACTGATTTAAAATTACATAAATGAATATAAAGGTAATATTCAGAAGTTTCATACATATATATAAATTTTACAAAAGATCTTAACTGTAAGAATTGGTTAATGTTTATTATTCTATATTAATATGTTTCAAGTCATTATGTAATTTATATTTATGAAAATAAATAAATTATTATTATTTTATATATTCTTACTGTAAGTAGATCTTTGATTTTGGTTATAAGTTTGATTAGTCCAGTTATATATTTTGTGAATGTACGGAATAGGGCTGGGCACCCAGTGTACCATTCGGGTGTCGGTTCCATTTTAAATGGGTCGGATTTTCATGGTTAACAAAAACAATTCCCATTCGGGTAAATTTGAAGATCAATTTGGGGGCTATACAGTTCGGGTCGATCTTGGTAGAATGGCATGGAACCGGTATCACCCGGAACACTTTTGGGATCGGTTTTAATTTTGTACTCGGTTCTTAAGTGTACCATTAACATTTGTAGTGAATGTAACCATTGTAAAGCAAAATCATTTTGTATCTTGCAATGCAAGTAAGTAAAAAAACATAGAAATGAAGCATTCAAAATCCTCATAACCCTAAGGCAAGACATATATGAAACGAAGGCATCTTTTATTATTGATAGTAAAATCAAAAACTTAACAACTCAGAGAATTCAAACAAAGCTAAAACCATAACCAAATTTTTAAAACCAAAATGAGAAACATTATTCAAAATTCAGAGAAATAAAAACCAAATGCAGAAAACTTCAAGCTCCATGCTTCTTCTCCAGCCTTCTTCTACTTCATGCTTCGATCTTGAAGCTTCAATCATCAAGACGCTGAGCTTGAAACTCTGAAACATAAAAAAAAATCATAAAAACGAGGTGGCAAAAAGTACAAAAGATAGTAAAAAGAAAGTAAGTGAAGAGATACACAGACCTTTCTGAAGTCGATCAAGCAACTCCACATCAGCAATCATTTGCTCATTTGTAGTGACTTGTTCACTCACCTTGATGTCAGCATGCATCCATTGCTCAGTGCACATGAGAACTTCTATCATGTAATGAGTTAGACAACTTCGATATGGCTCCAAGATCCTACGTCCACTTGTGCTAAAAGCACTTTCGGATGCCACTGATGAAACTTGCATGGCGAGGAGATCTCTTGCCATTTCAGCAAGCACATGATACTTAGTCTTGTGAACCTTCCACCAAGAGAGAATATTGAACTCAATACCAAGCAAGAGGTTAGGAGTTTCAACTGCCTCCTTCAAGTACACTTCAAGTTCATCTCTTGTATCATCTCCCTTTTCAGCAACCAGCTCCTTGTAAACACAATCCATTCTCTCATAACCAAAATCTTCAACCACCAGCTCCATTCTATCTGTGCCTTGATCTTGCGAGTCTGGAGGAGGCTGAGATGATGATGCGTGAGACCCTCTAAAATGTGTGTTGTACTCCTTGAACATAGACCTGAGAAGATCTCCAACAAATTCCAGCATTATTTTAGACTTTAAGATCTACTTCCATAGAGCTTTTCAAAGCACAGCTTTGCAAATTGCATCTTTTTTCTTGGATCAAAAACCGTCGCTAAAATCAGCATTCTGTTGACATTCTTCATACCATCCCAGTACTTGAGAAACTTCTGCAACATCTCTGATGCTTTCACCTTCAACTCATGATCGAAGCTGTTGGCCAACGCAGTGAGGTTTCTTTCTATAGTCACTATCTTACCATAGTACTTGTAAGAGTTCACCTTTGATGAGGCAGAAACAACCAAAGTGCTGTTGTAAAAGATTATCAGAAACCTCTTAAGATTTTCAACAGCACTCCAGTCTCTCAAAGAAGGTGGTCCACACCTTTTAACCCCATTTTCCATCTCCAAAAAATAATCATTATATAACCTCTCTTCTGCCTCCATCCTATCAAATGCAGATCTAAACTGAAGAGGCCTAGACAACATAAGGAAGGTTAAATTCCATCTAGTCTTAATATCCATAGGCAAGCTACCACGACTCATTCTCCCAGTGCTGACTCTAAGTTCAAATGCATTAGGCCTAGGTGTTGAAGAACAAACATATTGAATAGCGTTCCTAATGGCTAACACGTTTTCTCCTACCTTGGCCAAACCCTCCTTAGCAATTAAATTAATGATGTGAGCACATCACCTCATGTGCAAGAAATTCCCATCTAGAACTAAAGCCTCAGAGGAAACAACCCTAAAATCACTATAGAATCTCCTAATAACAGAAGTATTCGCAGTTGCGTTGTCTACTGTGATGCAAAATACTTTTTCAAATGCCTCATTAAGCTAAACACTCGAAGAGCACAGTTGCGATAGTCTGACCTTTATGGTCCATCACATACTTGAAGCCTATGATAAGCTTCTTCAGCTGCCAAGCTGCGTCAACAAAGTGGGCAGTTATCACCATGTAACTTGCACCTGTTACAAATTAAAGAAACAATATCAAATTTTAGAAAAATATTTTTTTTTTTAAAACTGACTTTATAAATATATCAGATGTGTAGAAAATCGAATAGCATAACTAAAACAAAGAAAAATAGCTGTAAATAAGTTACATGTGACCTGTGAAGCCTATATGTCGGCCGTAAGTGACACTCTTTGTTTGGTTGTGCGTAGCATGTTTTTCAAAGCTGTTTTCTTCCTCACATACATCTCAATGATGTCTCTAGTTGCAGTCCTTCTCGAGTGTGGTTTGTAAGGATTTACCTTCCAAGTGTTAATAACAAATGTTTTAGTAATGTTACATTTAAAAAGAAGATAAAAAGGTAAAGGTTTATTAAAGAAATTATCTTTCTGCAGAAGTCTTTCCAAGTGCATAAGTAAATAAAAGAACATTGAATAACTTGTTCCCTCTGCACTTGCTTTTTCAGACAAAAAAGGAATAATCAAAACTTAAAACTTAAAACTCTAAACATTTGCAGAAGAATCGCATTCTTGCTTTGTTGTGAGGAAGTTTGAAATGAACATAAATTACAATACTTGGCGTGATATGATGGCTTTGTAAACATAAAACTGGTGCCCAGTATATATATATATATATATATATATATATAGCATATTGGTTGTTGTAATAAAGTAAACATTAAATCTTCACACCAAAATAATAACCTAACCCATGGATCCTGTAAACCATCTCTTGTGCCCAAAAGAACGATATAAAAAAAATAAAAAGCATATTGAACCAGCAAATATTAACGGGCGAAGCTTTCAGTTCAACTATCGCATTGTCAAAAGTTCCTATTTCAATGAAAAGTCTGATAATCTCCATTCTCTATTTCATCGCAACAAAAAAGGCCGTGGCGAAATATGCGAAGACTGTTACCTCACGATCGAAGCAGATACCACTTACTTCTGCAGCTACTGCAATGGTGTATATCACAAAGAATGTGTTGAGGCTCCTTCTATTTACCATTCCTCTGCTCATCCAAAGCATCCTCTTCAACTTCTCTGGTCTAAGGATTACCCTAACGACACTTGTTTTTCTTGTGAAGGTATAACTTATGGTCAATTATACTATTGCCTTGTTTGTGATTTTGCACTTCATGTTTTTTGCTCGAGAAATCGAACATCCCTTACTATAGATAATCCTAAAAGGCATAAGCATACTCTCCATTACTTTCCTAGGAAATCTACTTTGGCTTGTGATGTTTGTGGAATTGTGGATGAATATGTTCACATACTATACACATGTCTCCTATGCGATTTCCTTGTTCATAGAAGGTGTATAGACTTACCATATGTTATAAAGGTATCTCGTCATAATCACCGTCTCGCTTTTACTCATGGTAACCTTTTCAAAGAGGAGTCGGCTGATTGTGGAGTTTGTTATCAAAAGATAGACATAAACTACGGAGAATATTCTTGCGTGAAAGGATGCGTTTATGCAATGCATTCTGGATGTGCACTACGACGTGACGTGTCCGATGGGAAAGAACTTGAAGGAGAGCCTGAAGAAGAAACATATGATGAAAATAATAATAAAATGTTTGAAGATAAAGGTGATGGAGTTATACATCACGAGGGTCATCCTTGTCATGATCTAATGAAAATTGAAAAACAACAACTCCATGATCATGAAAACAAGCGTTGTGAAGCGTGCATGCTTCCGTTGTGTGATGATGATGGTAATAATGTGTATCGTTGTATTCAACACTGTGATTTCTTTTTACATGAAGCATGTGCGAATCTTCCTCGCGTAAAGCAGTGTATACTACATGTTCATCCATTGATTCTAGAGCTCCGTTCTACCACTCGTTACTTCCAGGACTGTGTGAAATGTCAACGTCCCTCATGCGGCTTCTCATATGTGTGTCCGAACGAGGAGTGTGATGGTTGGAAGTTGAAGTTAGACACGCTTTGTGCTTCTATACGTGAGCCATTCAATCACCATGCTCATCCACATCCATTGTTCATAACTTGTACGGAATACACAAGAATGTGTTGTTTCATTTGTAAATCATGGTATGACCAACCTTTAAGTTGTGTTCAATGCCGTTTTGATCTGTGCTTTCGTTGTGCCACTCTTCCACATAAAGCAAGGTACAAGCATGATGAGCATTTGCTCGTTTTTTCGTACAAAGAAGATGCAAATGATGACGAGTTTTACTGGTGTGAAATATGCGAGGAAGATATTTTTCCAAAGCAAGGCTTTTATGCATGCTCTGAGTGTGGAGTCCCCCTGCACATCGACTGTCTTCTAGGAGGAGATCCTTATATGAAATCTGGAGAAATTGTTGCTATAATCGCCATGGGAGTGATTCATTATCTTTCAAACACTTATCCAACTCGACCTATATGCAAAAGTTGCAAAAGGCACTGTCCTTACAAATTAAAGGTAAAGACATCTAATGGAGAATTATTCTGCTCTTCTCGTTGCTGCTTACGAAACTACTAAAAGTATGTCGTTGTGAAATCAGTCCCGATGTATTTAGAGATTTAGAGAATAAGTTGTATCAGTAAGGCTGTTATCTGAATAATTTCATGTTTTATTTGTATGAACTTTTTCACTTATTTATTACACTATCATTTACAAAGCTTATGATGGTTAACTATTTGTAACCACCTCAGCAAACAAGAGAATGAAAAATTATTTGGGTTTCCAGTCTCAAAATTAATGACTTATTGTCTCTTTGTCCATTGTTGATGTAATAACTCATTTGTAACACTATACCATGTGCATATTTCTCCAGAATTTGCACCAAAACCTCATCTATAACTATCCTTCTTACCTGTAAATAGCGGTTTTATTATTTCCATTTTTCTCAAAAAAATCAACTGAGGCTCTTAGGTTAATTCTTAAAGCAGCTAAGTTAGACCCTGTCACTCAGGTAGTCACAGAAGCAGATCATCGGATATTCAAGTTCAGTACCGTGAAATATCTTGATATCATGTGACTACTTCTAGCTTAAATCTAAGTCACCGTAAATACTAATAGTTAGATTTAACTTTTATCTTGGTTTGATCAAAAAAATAATTTAATTTAGAAAAAAACATATTTGTGCCATCAAAATACAATCATGGCTGGAGATAACTTTTAGTCATGTATTAAAATTTTATGAGAAAATGTTTGAAATATTATTAGTTAGCTGATAATATTTCAAATTTAGATTTAACATTTAGATTTATAAATGATTCTTAAATATTTAAACATTTAAATTTAGGGTTTAGTGGTTATTGTTTAGGGTTTAGGGTTCAGGGATTGGATTTGAATTTAGAAAATTCTATAGATGTTTTATAAATGATTCTTATATATTTATAAATGATTTAGGTGAGTTAGTTTAGTTTCTCTCGCCTGTGCATTGCACAGGTTTTTTTGATGTTTTAATATTTATAAAATATAGAAAAATAACAATTCATGTTATAGTTTGAGGATTTGTTTTGCATATGTTGTTTGAGATTTATTTTAGAAATTAATAATTTGTTTTCCCATAAAGTTCTGGTTATCATTTGTATTTTAATCAACACAGATTTTATTTAATGTTTTAATTTTACAAAGACCATAAAATAATAAATTATTTTATATTTTAGGATTATTTTTGTATATGTTGTGTGAGATATTTCAGAAACGTTATCATCAGAAGGCATGATCAGCAGTCTAGCAACAATGCTAGACATGGGTGACACGACAGAACAAGAGCAAGTTACGCTGTTTCATGCCTTTTTATTCTATGCAATGGAAGAGTTGGCCAAAAAAATGTATATGAAGTTACTATTATAATCAAACAAACCTACCAACGTAAAACATTAAACATAAATTATACTAGCCATCTTCAAAGCATCCGTATAGCTTCTATGTTTTATACAAACACACAAAGGTTGTGCTACTTAGAATATGATATATATGCAAAGAGATAAACAAAAGAGTTATAAAGGTCAACTAGGAAAATATAGTCTATTGGTTCTTGTTTGTGTTAGTGTTGCTACAGAAAAAAAAAAGAGACCTCATGCTGTAGCCTCATAGGAATCAGAACGAGAGCAAGTGAGTGAATCAGCGCTTCTGCTACTTCTTTTAATGGGCTTTGTAATCCAACTGTTCTCAAACATTTCCAAAAATTGGATCGCCGCCGCCACTGCTGCTGCTACGACCAGTGCTTCCTCCACCATCCTCTCCGCTGCTTCCTCTCTGTAACACCTCCTTGTACGTCACTTTTTTCCCATCATTCCCTAACTTCATCTCCTCTTCATAGTTTGTAAAAGATCTGAAATTTCTCTGTATTATTTCTTGGTTCCTTTCCAAATTGATCTCTAAACTATATATACAAAACCCTAAAACTATTAAGGAATATTTATAATCTTAGTCCATAACTATTGTATAATTACAATATATCTTAATACCCCCCCTCAAGTTGGAGCATGGAGATCTCGAATGCCCAACTTGGGCAAGATCGCTTGAAAAGGACGTCCTCCAAGCGCTTTCGTAAAGACATCTGCCAATTGATCCCTTGTTGGTACATGATTCGTGCGTAAAATCCCTGCTTGTATATCATCCCTGATGAAATGACAATCTAATTCCACATGTTTTGTCCTCTCATGAAACACAGGATTAGCTGCAATATGAAGAGCAGATCTACTATCACAATACATATCCATAGCACCCGAGTGTGCAATACCCATAGATGATAACACACCCTTAATCCACTTCAGTTCCTTCAGTGCAGCAACCATAGCTCTATATTCTGCTTTAGCTGACGAAAGAGCCACCACATCCTGCTTCTTTGACTTCCAAGACACAGGAGAGGATCCCAATTGTACCAACCAACCATTCACAGACCTCCTAGTTATAGGACATCCAGCCCAATCGGAGTCACACCACGCTGTGAGATGAAAATTGCAATCAGCTTTTAATAAAATTCTCATTCCAGGACACCTTCAAATAACGAACAACTCTCAGTGCAGTTAACCAGTGATCCTCTCTTGGTTTTTGCATAAACTGAGATAAAATGTGAACAGAATACGCAATATCAGGCCTAGTCGCAGCCAAATAAATTAATCTCCCAACCAATCTCCGATACATCTCTAGATCACCAAGCACCTTCTCTTCAGACCGTCCCAACTGATGGTTCGGTTCTATAGGAAACTCCACTGGTCTACCACCCAACAACCCAACATCAGAAATAATATCAAGCACATATTTCCTCTGGGATAAATAAATACCTTCTTTGTTGCGTGCAACTTCTATTCCCAAGAAATACTTAAGTTTTCCCAAATCCTTCATATGAAAACAACTACTCAAATATCCCTTGAACTCCTGAATAGCTTCTGATGAATTTTCTGTTATCACCAGATCATCAACATATACCAGAACATGCAACTGAACTTTAGCATTCACCAATGAAAAGAGTGAATAATCTAACTTATTCTGTGCAAAACCAAACTTCAAAAGAGCTTCTGAAAGCTTGGCAAACCAACATCTCGGAGCTGGTTTCAAACCATACAAAGATTTATGCAACCTGCATACCATTCCCTTTGCAGAAGCATTGAACCCCTGAGGTAGCCTCATATACACTTCTTCCTTCAAGTCTCCATGAAGAAATGCATTGTGTACATCCATCTGATGAAGTTCCCAATTCTTTCCTGCAGCAACCTGAAGAACCAATCTAATTGTACTCATTTTTACCACAGGGGCAAATGTTTCTTTGTAATCAACTCCTTCTTCTTGTCGATTACCACAAGCAACAAGTCGAGCCTTATACCTTTCAATCGATCCATCTGAATTATACTTTATTAGTGAATACCCACTTGCATTCAATCACCCGCTTGCCATAAGGTAAAAATTCAGTTGACCATGTCTTATTTTTCTCTTGGGCCTCGATCTCAACTCTCATTGCTTCTCGCCATCTTGGACATTTCATTGCTTCAGCAAATGTCTTTGGCACAGTCCCTGCAGTGACACTAGCCAAAAAACATCTATGTGACTCAGAAAATCTATCACAATTCACAAAGTTCTCAATTCCATATTTTGAACTGCCATCTGGATTCATTGTAGATAAAGACATAGGAGCAGGAACCACTGTGTTAACCACATAATCACGTAACCTGACAGAAGCTTCTTTCTTTCTCATACCCCGTCCTAACATTGTATCTGATGCATCAGTCTCCACATGTGTTTCTCTTGTAGGTTCAGATTGTGTTTCTGTCTCCCCATGGGTCACAACTACTTGCTCTGTTTCATTTTCAGTCGCTTCCTCTGACACAGTTATTGGTTGATCCACATCATTTGCAACAACTCTCGTGACTTCTTCAGGCATTATATCACCCACTGTATCACTTATTCCAACAGCTTCTTCAACTCTCCTCTCAAATCTAGACTCATCCATAAAATGAGAAAGATGATTTAATCCATCATGTATAGACCCGTTTGGTTCTCTATGAGCTTCAAAGAAAGGAAATTTATCTTCAATAAAAGATACATCTCGAGAGACAAATTCTTCTCTAGTTTCCAAATCCAACATTGTCCACCCTTTCTTCGCATAAGGGTAACCGATAAAAACACACTTTCTACTTCGACTAGCAAACTTATCTCCATGACGATTCTGATTGTGAGCGTATGCCAGACATCCAAAAATTCGTATATCACTATATGTAGGAGCCTTACCAAACAAAATCTCATAAGGGCTTCTCCCTTTGTGTATCTCACACGGTGTCCTGTTGATTAAATGTGATGCACCCAACACACAGTGACCCCAAAACTCTATAGGCAAACTCGCTTGAAACCTCAAAGCTCGTGCGACATTCAGTATATGCCTATGTTTCCTCTCAACTCTTCCATTTTGTTGGGGTGTACCCACACACGATGTCTGGTGAATCACTCCTACTCTATAAAAGTAATCTCTCATCCTCAAGAATTCACTACCATTATCACTTCGTACTATCTTCACTTGCTTATTAAATTGTCTCTGAACTAAAGCAAAGAAATCCATTATAGATCTTTCAACTCGAGTCTTGTCCACAAGAAGAAACACCCAAACAGCTCTAGAATAATCATCCACAATCGTAAGGAAGTAAGAAAAATCATTCAAGCTAGGTGTCCGATACGGTCCCCATAAATCACAATGTATCATCTCAAAGCACTCTTTACTTTTGCTCGAACTCAGCGGAAACTCACTTCGACATTGTTTCGCTCTGAAGCATATGTCACACCCAGATACTCTATTACTTCCACTATCAACACCGGGTAACTTTCTAATTACCTTTTCAGAGGCATGTCCCATCCTCTTATGCCAAACTTCTAAAGATTCCACCTTAACCTCTTTTCTGACACTTCGAATATATTTGATACCTTGAAGAAAATACAATCCTTCTCTTCTTTCGCCAGTTCCAATTACCATTTGCACACCAGCATCATATAGAAGACATCCTGTCTTCGAAAATAATACAATGCAACTCAACTCATCAATCAACTGTGACACAGAGATAAGACTACACTTTAAATCTTCCACAAAAAG
Source organism: Moricandia moricandioides (assembly GCA_905132885.1). Lineage (NCBI taxonomy): Eukaryota > Viridiplantae > Streptophyta > Magnoliopsida > Brassicales > Brassicaceae > Moricandia > Moricandia moricandioides. The sequence goes on from CAJHQQ010000132.1 coordinate 230,429, forward strand.
AACTCGTGTCAACCTCAACTTCTCTGTCAAAACAACACTTCCTTCTCTATCAGCAACTACACTCTTCCCATTAGGTAGTCCAACCAAGCACGGTGAGACTCTATGGACATCAACAAGAGAACTCAACATACCTGTCATATGATGTGAAGCTCCACTATCAATTATCCACTTATCCATGAACCTTTTTTCACTGGAAAAATTAGCTGACTCTGATTTTAAACAAGAATCACTCAAAATCTGTTCCCATTGCTCTTTCTTCAAATCATTTTTGGCATGGGAATTAATTTGCATCATAACTGTGTGCGACACAACCGGTGTGTGTGCCACTGAACTCCTTTGTCTCAATGAAGCGCCTTCCGCAACTTCTTCAACAACACCTCTAAGATTGCTTTCCGCAAATCTATTCTTATCAAAAATCTTTTCTTCCATCATCCACTAACCAAACAAACACTCAACAGACCCAAACAATCTCGAGATCGATTCACAGATCTCAAAATCAACAAATCCAAAATCGATGAACAGTAACCGATGAACAGTAACCGAAGAACAGTGACACCGTGAACAGCGACGCCGTGAACAGTGCCGTCGTGAACAGTGTTGTCGTGAACAGTAACCAAAATCAATAATCGCTTTCCGCGAACAATGAACAAGAAATTCTTGGCTCTGATACCATAAAAGATCTGAAATTTCTCTGTATTATTTCTTGGTTCCTTTCCAAATTGGTCTCTAAACTATATATACAAAACCCTAAAACTATTAAGGAATATTTACAATCTTAGTCCATAACTATTGTATAATTACAATATATCTTAATAGTTTGATCCTGTTCTGCTATAACTCCTATCCACCATGATCTCTTTCTCATTTTCCCCCTTGTTCTTATCTCTCCAACGTCCCAAAACATTCACAAGATAATCAATAGCATTACGCTGGTACCATTTTTTCGTTTATCATATTTCTCAGTGAACTCGTGTATTTAGTCATCCCTCTATGCACAGGTTATTCGTGGTTACTGTGAAATGGAACAGCTACCTAAATTCTCCAACTTGTGTTTCTTGGATGCTTGCTTCGAAGAAGCTGACTGGGATATGTTGCCAGTCTTACTTGAGAGTTGCCCAGATCTACACTCTGTCATCTTGATGCGTCTTAGTTACTCATGCAAAGATTTATTTTGCTAACTCTTAACTCTTCTCTGGCTATTTTAATTTTTTTTTTTTCAGAAATTTGACGATCTTCCAGAGATAGAGCAGTTTGATCTTTCATTAGTGCCACAATGTTTCCAATCATCTCTTGAGTTTGTTCAACTGAAGACACCTTGCATTGTTTTAGACTATTACCAGGTAAACAGACAAAGGAAAGGGATACCACTTACGGGAGCATCAAGTCATATGAAAGTAGCGAAATATTTTCTAGAGAATGGAGCAGCTCTCAAGGAACTGACTCTAAGTCGAACTTTCTGGAACATGGTCGATGAAATCAAATCGATTCCAAGAAGCTCTACGGGGTGTGAAGTTGTCATGTATTAGTATAGGAAACTTATGCGGTCATCATCCATGGAGGAAATTGTTTAACCAGTAATCCCGAGGAAATTGTTTGAGTTTTATGAAGACCTTTCGTTATTTGAATGATGGATGATGCTATTCTTGTTTTTCTACTTTCATTTATCATAATCATTTAATACAAAATACACTGAAGTTCTTTCAAAAACATTTCTAATAGATATTTGAATCGCTCTTTAAAATTTTAAAAATAACACAAAATCTCCTAATCCTATTACAAATCTAACAAAATTTATAATCATTAAAACTTTTTTTTTTTTTACAAAATCCATGATTCAGTAAATCTTACTTCGTGATGTACTTGGTTCAACACAAACATTTTTATTCGCGATGAAAGTGACGATTAAGGTTTATTTGGATCATGGGTGCTATTCATGTTTAACCCTGGACTCCCAATGCCATGTTAGCGAATAATCTCGGTGACGATGTTTTAGATCAAACGATCTCCGTGCAGACCGAACTGAGAGTTTCCTTTTCTTAGCCACCGAGAAAGTCTATGGTATTTTGCAGTAGAACTTTTATGTCTTACTCAGAAGTTAATTTCAATAGCTCATCTCTGTTTGATTTTATATTATTTATGTTCATGGAGATCTTGCGTTGACTTTCTGCTACCTTTGCGATCTCTGGTTTACCGTGTACGCATGGAGTGTGGAACCTCTGTGAAAGAGAGTCAAAGTAACTTCGATAGCGATCTACCTGATTCATTGTTATGTAAAATACTTTTTTGACTTCTCCACCTCATTAAATTTTGTCCGTTACCCTCGATGTTCAACGCCACGTGGACAACGTATTATAATACAAATATTAACAAAGGTTTTCAAACGCGATATTAAATGCCTCAGATACTCTTTCTTTTGAGAAATAATAAGCCATCCCTGTGCAGACTGTTTCACCGGCTAACTGGGAGTTCTTCGCCACCCCGAAATTCTGTGTGGTATTTTGTTGGTGAATTTACAGTTGTTTCGTATTAGTCAGGAGGTAACTTCAGTAGCTCATCTTTGTTTGATTTTCTTTTTTAATTAATGGAGAATGCGTTGACTTTCTGTGATCTCTAATTTACATGTTAAATCTTAGACTCAGGCATTAGAAATGGATGGTGAAACCTCCGTTAAAGAGAATCAAAGGAACTTCGATAGGTTAAGCAATCTACCTGATTCCTTGTTATGCAAGATACTCTCTAGCTTCCCCACCAAGGAATCGGTTCGCACCAGCGTCTTATCAAAACGTTGGAGAAATCTCTGGTTAAATGTTCCATCTTTGAACTTAGATTCCAACAATTTCTCAGATGATGATGATGTGTTTGTGAGTTTCATGGATAGGTTCTTGGACTCTGAAATTGAGCAACACTTGGATAGATTCAAGCTGATCTATGAGGTTTATGAGCATGATGCATATCGTTTCGAGTCTTGGATCGATGCCGTCATCAGGCGTGGGATTCACCATTTTAATCTCCATAGTGACATTAGACTTCCAATTATTCGTAATGGGGCGGACGATGATACGTTAGCTAAGATGCCTCCATCTATCTATTCGTGTGAGAGATTGGTCAACTTAATTCTCTACTGCGTGTTCTTGGATCACCCTGATACCATATCCTTGCCTTGTCTCAAGATTATGCATCTAGAGATGGTCAACAACGATTCTGATTCGACTCTGGAGACTTTAATATCGAGCTGCCCTGTTCTTGAGGAGTTAACCATAGTTCGTGATGACAATTATCTGAACGTTGTGTGTGTGCGTTCCCAGTCACTAAAGAGCTTCAAAATAGTGTTTGAGCATTGTTATAGTAATGATCATTTTGTTGTTGAAATTGATGCTCCAAGACTTGAGTCTATGACTCTTAGTGATCACCGGTCTGACAGCTTCATAATACATAGTATCGGTCCATCTGCAAAGGTAAACATTAATGTTATCTTTAATGTGGAATATGATGAGCCACTGGAGCCAGATGATTCTTCCAAGATAACTATGCTCCGTAACTTTCTAACCGGTTTATCTACCGTTAGCGAAATGATCCTCTCTGCCGAGACTATAAATGTATGTATACATGGTTGATTTAATTGCATTACGTTTATACAATTTCGTTTAATAAAATTTCTCGGTGAATTCATGTCTTTTTTTTTTCTTCGCTGCATAGGTTATTCATAATTACTGTGAAATGGAACAGCTTCCCCAATTCTCCAACGTGTCTTACTTGAATGCTTGCTTCCAAGACCCTAAGTGGGACATGTTACCAGCCCTCCTTGAGAGTTGCCCAAATCTATACTCTGTCGTCTTGGTGCGTCTTTTTTACTCATGCTCTCATGCAAATCACTCTGAGATTTATTATGATAACTCCAACTCAAACTCCTCCCTGGTTATATATATATTTTCAGGAGTTTGATTATCTTGGAATGACGGAGCAGTTTGATCTTTCATTAGTGCCACAATGTTTCCAATCATCTATTGAGTTTGTTGAACTGAAGACACCTTACGTTGTAAGCATGCATAAGGAAGGGAAACCACTAGTGGGAACACCAAGTAAGATGAAATTAGCAAAATACTTCCTAGAGAATGTTGCAGCTCTCAAGGAACTGACTCTAAGTCGGAGTTTCTGTAGCATCATTAACGAGATCAAATCGATTCCAAGAAGCTCCACGGGGTGTGAAGTTGTCATGGAATAGGTGTGAAGTTGTCATGGAATAGGTGAGACAACTTCGTGTTCTTATGATCATACTGTCCTCGTTGCATTGCACATCATCTCATGCTTTGTTCAAACTCACTTTTTCGTTGTTATTTCTTGATATATTCGTTTTTCAAGTTGGAGGAAGATATTATTGACTTGGTTCAACATAAACATTTTTAATTGGCGATGGAGTAACGATTAAGATTTACATGGGTGTTATTCATGTTTTCCTTTTTTTTTCATTTATCAAAGTTCAGTGTTTCCGGATCTTAGGGTGTGATTAGTTGAAGTTGTAATTTTAGATTTTTTTTTTTTTTGCTGTAGAATAAATATTGTGTATTTTGGTTTTTGCTGTAAAGATTTTTGCTGTGATTTTATGCATTATAAAATTTACAGATTTATTAATAAATTTTCAGAGCACTGTTTTTTGCTATGAAAACATAAATATCTACAGCCCAAAAAAAAGAAAAAAAGAATAAAAGAAATGAAACTGTAGGTTTCAAAATCAATGCAAAGCTTGATTGTTAAATATTGTGGTGGTAGATATTTATATTAATAACTAATTATAAAGTGGTGAAATAATATATCTAGAATATTTATTTTTGAAGAAGAAAACAAAGAAAGTTATTGAAGAATATGTTGGTTCATTTTTTTGAAGAACATATTTTGATAAGATCACCAAGAATCGAAATATGTTGTAATTTTAGTTTTTTTTTGCTGTAGAATAAATATTGTGTATTTTTTTTTTGCTGTAAAGATTTTTGCTGTGATTTTATGTATTATAAAACTTATAGATTTATTAATAAATTTTCAGAGCATTGTTTTTTGCTGTGAAAATATAAATGTCTACATCCCAAAAAGAAAAAAAAACAAGAAATGAAACTGTAGGTTTCAAAATCAATGCAAAGCTTAATTGTTAAATATTGTGGTGGTAGATATTTATATTAATAACTAATTATAAAGTGGTGAAATAATATATCTAGAATATTTATGAGAAATTTTCTAGGATAGAGCTAAATTTTTTTTTGTCACAAATATAGACTTTAAAAATAAAAATGATCAAAATAGACATAAATGTTTTATAAAAACTAAGTAAATATACATTTATACTCTTTATGTTAACTAATCCTAGACTTTTTTTGTTTAGAGTTGAGGAGTGAGTTTTTGGGAGTATGATTCTATTTTTTAAAAATATAAAAAACTTCAAATTTTTAAAATAAAAATGTTATTTTGGTTATTTTAGTTTTTGAAATCTATTTTTCTGAGAAAACCTGAAAAGTTCTATATGAGAGATTTTTCCAATATTTATTTTTGAAGAAGAAAACAAAGAAATTTATTGAAGAATATGTTGGTTCATTTTTTTGAAGAACATCATATTTTGATAGATCACCAAGAATAAAGTTGGGCTAATTGACTAAGGCCTGTTACGTTATCTGTTTTGTTAGTATGTTAAAGCCCATTTACTATTTGTTTAATGTGTTCAGTGGAAGGATATGGCTAGGATATCTCGAATCCGGATTCGATCCGAGATTCGCTCCGGATCTGCTCTGAAAATATGATATCCGGAGATGTCCGGATCTAAATCTGGATAATAAAATCTTGAATCCGTGCAACCGAATCCGTGTTTGTGAAATATATTAATTTTTAATTTTATTAATATTTATATTTGATATATTAATATTTATACATAAATTTAGTCTTATAAGATTATATATTAATTTTAATAATATTATATATCATAAATATGTTTATAAACTGTTTTTAATATTGAATTTATGTATTATTTTAGAATTTTGTATTTTGTTTTTTTAAAAAGTTATTATTTTTACGCATCCAAATCCGAATCCGAATATCCGCAGATATTACAATTTCTATCTAGATATCCAAACTCCGGTTATCCGAAAGACACAAATCCAAATCTGGATATTAAAATCACGGATCCGGATACTCTAAATTTCTCGGATATTCGGATCCGGATACTCTAAATTTCTCGGATATTCGGATCGGTCACACCCCTATGTGTGTTCACTGAACACTAGTGTCGACCCTTTAAGGAAAAAAAAAGAAGAAGAGAGAAAGCGCCTACTGAAAGTTCTTACGGTGGTTTCGTCTTGTTCTTCCTCACAGCTCCACTCAAAAGGTCATTTCAAATATCTCCTTTCTGTTTTCGTTATCAGTTTAACTTTCTGCAAACTTAGCGATCTCCAATTTTTCATGTTAAATCTCAGACTTAGGGCATTAGAAAAATGGACTCGAATCAAAGGATTTTCGATAGGTTAAGCAATCTGCCTGATTCGTGGTTATGTAAGATACTCTCTGACCTTACCACCACCAAGGAATCGGTTCGCACCAGCGTTTTATCGAAACGTTGGAGAAATCTCTGGTTAAATGTTCCATCACTCGACTTGAATTCCAGAGAATTCTCAGATAATGATGCCTTTGAGAGTTTCATGTATAGGTTTCTGAGCTCTGAAAATGAACAACACTTGGAGAGATTCAAGCTGATGTATAAGGTTTATGACAATGATACATCTCATTTCAAGTCCTGGATCAATGCGGTTATTAGGCGTAGGGTTTGTCATCTTGATGTTCATAATGATGTGGACGATGATGTGTTCCGCAAGATGCCTCTGTCTCTCTATTCATGTCATAGATTGGTGAATTTAAATCTCTACGGTGTGTTCTTGGATCATCCTGAAGAATCTGTATCCTTGCCTTGTCTCAAGATTATGCATCTAGAGGTGGTCATCTACCACGGTGATTCGACTCTGGAGACATTAATATCAACCTGCTCTGTTCTCGAGGAGTTAACCATAGTCCGTTGTTTCAATGATTCTCTGGAAGTTGTGAGTGTGTGTTCCCAGTCACTAAAGAGCTTCAAAATAGATTGTAACGATAGTAAAGGTCGTGTTGTTGCAATTGATGCACCAAGACTTGAGTCTATGACCCTCACGGATCGCGTGTCTGACAGCTTCATAATACACAATATTGGTCCCTATGCAAAGGTAGACATTGATGTTATCTTTGGTGTGTTAGACGATGAAGCACTTGAGCCAGATGATTCTTCCAAGATAACTATGATACGTGAATTTCTCACTGGGTTATCTACAGTCAGTGACATGACCATCTCTGCTGACACTCTAAATGTATGTATATTCAATAGCATTACTCTTTTAGTCATTTACAATTTCGTTAACTCATGTATTTATTTATCCCTCTCTGCACAGGTTATTCATGAATACTGTGAAATGGAACAGCTACCTGTATTTTCCAACTTGTCCTACTTGCATGCTTGCTTCGAAGACACTGAGTGGGATATGTTGCCAACCCTTCTTGAAAGTTGCCCAAATCTACATTCTTTCTTCCTGGTGCGTCTCATGCTCTCATGCAAACCACACTGGGATTTATTAATATTAACTCTTCTCAAATTTTCAGGAATTTTTCTTCGAGGAATTTAAATATCTTCCGGAGACGGAGGAGGTTAATCTTTCATCAGTGCCAAAATGTTTCCAGTCATCTCTTGAGTTTGTTGAACTGAAGACAATTGACTATGTAGACATGACAGAGGAAGAGACACCACCCAAGGGAGTATCAAGTAAGATGAAATTAGCAAAATACTTCGTGGAGAATGCTACAGCTCTCAAGAAACTGACTCTAAGTTCGAGCTTTTCTAACATCATCAACGAGATCAAATCGATTCCAAGAAGCTCTACGGGATGTGAAGTTGTCATGGACTAGTCCGAGACTAGTTGTCACTAACGCATGTCAGAGATATTCTCCGGGCAAACTATCTACATTTAAGACTTTGTTGTTGCTCATCCCTTCTGTAATCTGCCATGCATTTGCTTTGCTTGTCCTTTGCTATTAATCCGAAAGAGACAACGCAGTACTGTAAACTGAGTTTTTAAATAACTCAAGAGAGAATCGTGCAAGAACGTGACCGTAGGCAGGGGCGAAGCCAGAAGATTAACTCTATGTGTGTTGGTGATGTCGACAGTTTTACCCTTAGCATCAATGTCAAGTGGGGTACGTATTATAATTTAAATTTATAAACAAAACCACTAGTTAAACGTGGTTAGTGCAATGATAAATGCCGCTTCTTCGTGCAGACCGGCGAACTGAGAGTTTCTTCATCACCAAGAAACTCTGTGTGGTGTTTTGCCGGCGAAGTTAGGCCATTACGGTGGTTTCTCATTACTCGTAAGGTAGATTTAATAGCTCATTCTATTTATTATTATTTTTTAATTCCTGGAGAACTTTGCAATCTCCAGTTTGGCTGTATTTTAAGTTGACTTTCTGACCAGTTGTTCTGATTTATATGATAATTTTGAGACTTAGGCACTAGACATGGATGGTGAAACCTCTGTCAAAGAGAAGAATCAGCGGAGCTTTGATAGGTTGAGTAATCTACCTGATTCCTTGTTATGCAAGATACTCTCTGACGTCTCCACCAAGGAATCGGTTTGCACCAGCGTTCTATCAAAACGTTGGAGAAATCTCTGGTTGAATGTTCCAGCACTGGACTTAGATTCCAGAGAATTCAGAGACGATGATGTCTTTGTGAGTTTCATGGATAGGTATTTGTGTTCTGAAAATGAGCACTATTTGGAGAGATTCAAGCTGATCTATGATGTTCACAAGCATGACGATTCTCGTTTGAAGTCTTGGATCGATGCTGTGACTGGTCGTAGAATTCTTCACCTCAATGTTCATAATGAGGTGGACGAGGGCGAGTTTATCGAGATGCCTCCATCTCTCTATTCATGTGAGAGATTGGTGAACTTCAGTCTCTACCACGTGTTCTTGGGTCATTCTGAGTCTGTATTCTTGCCTTGTGTCAAGATTATGCATCTAGAGATGGTCACCTTCGATTGTGATTCAACTCTGGAGACTCTTATATCGAGCTGCCCTGTTCTCGAAGAGTTAACCATATCCCGTGATCCCTTTGATTATGTACAAGTCAAACGTGTGCGTTCCCTGTCACTAAAGAGCTTCAAATTAGATTGTGAGTGGTACGAACATTTTGGTGACGGTCATGTTCTTGAAATTGATGCTCCAAGACTTGAGTGTATGACTCTTAATGATCACCTATCTGAGAACTTCATAATACACAGTATTGGTCCATCTGCAAAGGTAAACATTGATGTTATCTTTTATATTTTCTATGGTGATCCACTGGAGCCAGATGATTCTTCCAGGATACAAATGATACGTAAATTTCTAACTGGGTTATCCACAGTAAGAGAAATGAACATCTCTGCTCACACTCTAAATGTATGTATACATGGTTGATTCAATATCATGAACATCTGTGTGGTGTTTTAATCACATTTCTCAGTGAACTCATGTTTTCTTTTTATCCCTCGCTGCACTACAGATTATTCATGATTACTGTGAAATGGAACAGCTACCTCAGTTCACCAACTTGTCTTACTTGAATGCTTGCTTTCTAGACACTAAGTGGGAGATGTTGCCAGCCCTCCTTGAGAGTTTCCCAAATCTAGTCACTGTCGCTCTGGTGCGTCACATTTACTCATGTTCTCAGGTAAACCACGCTCAAATTTATTACTTTAAACTCTAACTCCTCCCAGGGTTGTATTTTGTCAGGAATTTGAACTTCTTCCAGAGACGGAGCAGGTTAATCTATCGTTAGTGCCACAATGTTTCCAATCATCTCTTGAGTTTGTTGAGCTGAAGACACTTGACTCTGTAGACATGACAGAGGAAGAGAGACCACCCAAGGGAGTATCAAGTAAGACGAAATTAGCAAAATACTTCCTAGAGAATGCTGCAGCTCTCAAGAAACTGACTATAAGGCAGAGTTTCTGTAACATCATCAACCAAATCGAATCTATTCCAAGACTCTCTAATGGCTGTGAAGTTGTCATGGACTAGTCGAGACAGCCTTGTGTTCTTACGGTTCAACACAAACATTTTTCTCTTTTTTTTTTTATTCACGATGAAACTGACGATTAAGGCTTATTCGGATCATGGGTGTTGTTCATGTTTAACCCTTGACCCGCAATACCATGTTAGCGACTTATTATAAATAATCACTGTATTAAACAATGGTTAATTAGTGCGATAATAATGCAGTTGACGATTTTTTAGATCAAACGTCTCCGTGCAGCCGGCGAACTGAGAGTTTCTTATCTTCTTCTCACCGAAAAAATCTGTGTGGTGTTTTGGCCTAGAACTTACAGTGTTTTCTGTCTTACTCGGAAGATTATTTCAATAGCTCCTCTCTGTTTGTATTTATTTTATTTCTGTTCATGGAGATCTTGCGTTGACTTTCTTGCTAACTTTGCCATCTCATGTAAAAATTAAGAATTAGGCATTAGTCATGGATGGTGAAACCACTGTCAAAGAGAAGAATCAAAGGAACTTGGATAGGTTAAGCAATCTACCTGATTCCTTGTTATGCAAGATACTCTCTGACTTTTCCACCAAGGAATCGGTTTGCACCAGCGTTCTATCAAAACGTTGGAGAAACCTCTGGTTAAATGTTCCATCTTTGAACTTAGATTCCAACAATTTCTCAGATGATGATGATGTGTTTGTGAGTTTCATGGATTGGTTCTTGGGTTCTGAAAATGAGCAACACTTGGAGAGATTCAAGCTGATCTATGAGGTATCTGAGCATGATGCATCTCGTTTCAACTCTTGGATCGATGCAGTAACTAGGCGTAGAGTTCGTCATCTTGATATTCGTAATGAGATGTGGTATAATGAGTTAATCAAGATGCCTCCATCTCTCTATTCATGTGAGAGATTAGTCAACTTAAATCTCTACTGCGTTCTTTTGGATCATCCTGAAGAATCTGTATCCTTACCTTGTGTCAAGATTATGAATCTAGATTTGGTCACATACGATGGTGATTCAACTCTGGAGACTCTAATATCGAGCTGTCCTGTTCTTGAGGAGTTAACCATATCCCGTGATCCCAGTGATTCTCTGGTGGCTGTGCGTGTGCGTTCCCAGTCGCTAAAAACCTTCAAAATAGTTTGTGAGCGTTACGAAGTTGACGGTCATGTTGTTGAAATTGATGCTCCAAGACTTGAATCTATGACTCTCAATGATCACATGTCTGAGAACATTATAATACATAGTATTGGTCCCTCTGCAAGGGTACACATTGATGTTCTCTTTGGTGTGTTATATGCTGAGCCGTTGAAGCCAGATGATGATTCTTCCAAGATTATTATGCTCAAGGAATTTCTCACTGGGTTATCTACAGTCAGCGACATAACCATCTCTTTTGACACTCTAAATGTATTATTCTTGAACAATTTCATTAATCACATTTCTCAGTGAACTCATGTTTTCTTTTTATCCTTTGCTGCACAGATTATTCATGATTACTGTGAAATGGAACAGCTGCCTCAATTCTCCAACTTGTCTTACTTGGAAGCTTGCTTCGAAGTCACGTCATGGGAGATGTTGCCAACCTTGCTTTCGAGTTGCCCGAATCTATACTCTGTCATTCTGGTGTGTCTCATTTACTCATGTAAACAACACTCAGATTTTTGATATATAACTAAAACTCAAAAACTCTTTTTGGGTTATATTAATTTTTATCAGGAATTTGAATGTCTTCCGGAGAATGAAGAGGTTAATCTTTCATTAGTGCCACAATGTTTCCAGTCATCTCTTGAGTTTGTTGAGCTGAAGACAATTGACAGTGTAGACATGAGAAAGGAAGAGAGACCACCCAAGGCAGTATCAAGTAAGATGAAGTTAGCTAAATACTTCCTAGAGAATTGTGGAGCTCTCAAGGAACTAACTCTACAGAGGTGTTTCTGTAACATCATTGACGAGATCAAATCGATTCCAAGACTCTCTGTTGAGTGTGAAATTGTCATGGATTATTAGTTGAGGCCACAACTTTGTTTGTGTTCTTAAAGTATTGCTCTAGTTGTGCTTTCTTCAAATTCACTTTTTCTTTCTATTGTGATATACGTTGTTTATCTTTTCGTTTTTTCAAGTTGGAGGAAGATATTATTGACTTGTCTTAAAAAAAATGTTTAAAGTTACACAAAATCTCTAAATCCTATCAAAATTCAACTTAAATGAAATCATTAAAGTCAAATTCAAATCGCAGCGATCTGCGACAAACGAAATGAACAAGAGTTTAGTCATATGTCCCAGTCACTGTTTCCGCCTATGATCCTATTCCTTGCTGCTTGAATTTGTGGTTCGATATTGCCGGTTCATTCTTGCTTTTTCTCATAGGAAAAAGACTAGAATGCGCAAACTTCTATTTTAGGATCGGTTATGGACCAAGCCGAAACATTGATCTTGAATTCTTATTTTTTTTTTGAAAAAAATTACATATATATAAGTCCTTTAAAAAAAAAATTAGGCTCTAAAATCCAAAAGAAAAAAATTAGATGAAATGTTAAAAAAATTTAAAAAGCAATCATTCGTCGTGATCAACACTCAGAAATGTTTTGACAGTTCGCTCAATCAATGCCATGTGGGCGATGCATCATAATTTATAAACATATCACTGTACGTGCGATAAAAATGCCATCTTCTCAATTAGTGTCCAATATTCTAAATATAGCTACCAATCTTCGTGCAGATATACGAACTGAGGGTTTCTTCTTCATCGTCACCGAGAAATCTGTGTGGTGTGGTGTTTCGCCGGTGAACTTATAGTGGTTTCGTGATACTCACAAGGTAATTTCAGTAGCTTTAGTTTTATTTTTGTTCATGGAAACCTTTGGGTTGACTTTTTTGCTAACTTTGAGATCTTCAATTTTCATGTTAATACTCAGACATAGGCATTAGAAATGGATGGTGAAACCTCTGTTCAAGAGAATCAACAGAACTTCGATAGGTTAAGCAATCTACCTGATTCCTTGCTATGCAAGATACTATCTGACTTTCCCACCAAGGAATCGGTTCGCACCAGCATTTTATCGAAACGATGGAGGAATCTCTGGTTAAATGTTCCATCACTGGTCTTGATTTCCATAAAATTCAGAGATGATGATGTCTTTGTGAGTTTCATGGATAGGTTTCTGTATTCTGAAAATAAGCAACACTTGGAGAGATTCAAGCTGATCTATGAGGTGTCTGAGCATGATGTATCTCGTTTCAAGTCTTGGATCGATGCAGTGACTAGGCGTAAGGTTCGTCACCTTGATGTTGGTAATGAGATATGCAATGATGGGTTAGTCGAGATGCCTCCATCTCTCTATTCATGTGAGAGATTAGTCAACTTAAATCTCTACCGTGTGTTCTTGGAACATCCTGAATCTGTATCCTTGCCTTGTATCAACATTATGCATCTAGAGTTGGTGTTATACGATGGTGATTCGACTCTTGAAACTTTAATATCAAGCTGTCCTGTTCTAGAGGAGTTAGCCATATCCCGTGATCCCAATGATTCTCTGGAAGCTCTGCGTGTGCGTTCCCAGTCACTAAAGAGCTTCAAATTAGATTGTGATTGTTACGAAATCGACGGTCATGCTGTTGCAATTGATGCTCCAAGACTTGAGTGTATGACACTCAGTGATCACCTATCTGAGAATTTCATAATACACAGTATTGGTCCTTCTGCAAAGGTAGACATTGATGTTAAATTTAATGTGGGATATTGTGAGCCACTCAAGCCAGATGATTCTTCTAAGATAACTATGCTCCGTAAATTTCTAACCGGGTTATCTACCGTCAGTGACATGACAATCTCTGCTGTCACTCTAAACGTAAGTATATACTCCCTCTGTTTAATTATAAGTGTCATTTTATAGTTGCGCATCGGATTAAAGAAACAATTAATTTTTACATATTTTCTATATAAAAACGCAATTACCTATACACCTAACTACATTTTAATCAATACAAAAACAAATTACATAATAAGATTAATAAATTTTGCATTAAAAACCGAAAACACACTTATTTCTCAGTGAACTCATGTTTTCTTCTATCCCTCGCTGCCTTACAGATTATTCATGATTACTGTGAAATGGAACAGCTACCTCAGTTCTCCAACTTGTCTTACTTTCATGCAAGCATCCAAGAAACTTCGTGGAAAATGTTGCCAGCCTTACTCGAGAGTTGCCCAAATCTACACTCTTTTGTCCTTGTGAGTCTTATTTACTCTTGCTCTCACATAAACCACTGAGATATATTACTCTAACTCAAACTCCTCCTCGGATTGTATTTTATCAGGAATTTGAACTTATTTCAGAGACGGAGCAGGTTGATTTTTCATTAGTGCCACAATGTTTCCATTCATCTCTTGAGTTTGTTCGTTTGAAGACACTGACTCTCAGGGGAGCATCATGTAAGATGAAATTAGCAAAGTACTTCCTAGAGAATGGTGCAGCTCTCAAGAAACTGACTCTTAGTTCGAGCTTTTGTAACATCATCAACGAGATCAAATCTATTCCAAGAAGCTCCATGGGGTGTGAAGTTGTCATGGATTAGTTGAGCCAGCTTTGTGTTTCTTATTTCGTGAATCGTGATGTACCTTGTTGATCATCAATGCTTATTGGATCATGTGTGTTATTCGTGTTTTTCTTTTTCCATTTATTATTATATTTTTTTATTAAAAACACACTTAAGTTCTATAAAATATTTTGAGTGAGGGCATAAATATAAAACCAAAAAAAGGTTTTAACCAATTAAGCTTCAAATATTTTTATATATTTTCTTGATCAAATTTTTGATAGGATTTAGATCAATATCAAAATGCATATAAGTTTAATTTTATACTTATAAAGTGATGGCAGCTGCCCCTTGCATACGTAGCATGATGAATCTCGTTTAGATCTTCTAAGGGTATATGCCAGTGAAACATTGGTCTTGACTAGAGATGGCAACTATGAACCTGGATCGTGGACCTGGTCCGTAAAGGACTGTCGCGGGATGGTATTGGGACGAGGTTTTCTAGGCCCGCAAATTTGCAGGCCTCGCGGGACGGGTCTTTGCGGGACTGGATCTTTTGCGGGATGGGCCGAAACAGGTCATGCGGGATTACAAGGACCCGCAAATTTTTTCTTCATTTTTTGTTTTATCTTTAAAAAAAATGAGAAATAGAGTGAGAAGAAAATGATTCATGTGACTTCCATCAAGAAAACGTAAGGAACTGCAGCGATGAGGATTCGACATTCGGTGATGATGATTCGAGCTCCGACGATGACGACTCCAGCGATGATGATTCGAGCTTTGACGGTCTTTTGATTTGGTTTTCTTTTTTTATTTAATTTTAGATTGGCAGTTTTGATTTAGTATTTTTTTATTTATTTAATTTTTGGATTCAACAAACTAAAACATTTGTTATGAACTATAAGATAATGAAATATATTTTTTGCAATTATCTTTAATTTGTATGTTAATATGTTTTGGGTGTGACAAAAATAACTACAATTTATAGCTCTATATATATAATCATATTAAGAAATTCAATTTATACATGTACTTGTTACAAGAACTTATCCCATTTTCAACATGCACTTTAAGTTTAATTATGATATAACAAAATTCTTTTGAGCTTCAATAGTAGCTGCTTCATGATAAATTCATTTTGTGTGCTTAGGTATGTAGGTGTGTGCCTCCTACGTCAAGAACAGCCATGATCGACTACATCGGCGTCCAGCCCGCGGGACGGCTTGTAAGGGACTGTGTATATTGGCGTGACGGGATTGAGACGACCTTTTGGGACCGCATCCCGCGTGGGACAGACCCACTATAGCCCGCGAAGAATGAAGCCCGCTGCGGGCGGGGACGGGACGGGATGGGACGGCTTGTTTGACATCTCTAGTCTTGACCCCCAAAAGTTTTGGAAGGTTTTTTGAATGGATATATACCTCCAAATTTTGAAAAACAAATTTTAGTAAACTCTTTAATGATATTTATTTTTTTTGGAAAGAATGTTAAATTAATTCAACCAAGAAAACTGTTTACACTTTACTCTTGATTGTTTCCAGGTTTCTTTAATGATATTTCAAGCTCCCAGATCTCAAAACCGGCCATGTTTAGATCAGACATTATTTTGATCTAAATCCTATCAAAATCTTCAACGAACTCTTTGCATTGTCTAGAAAATTTATCACGTGTGAGTTGTCGTTCAATATTACATGACTGTTTTCACTTTCAGTATAAACTGTGATTATAAGCTGAGATTTGGTCCGCTCATCTGTCGTGTGCGTGAGTGATGTTGATAGTGTTACCCTTAACGTTCAGTGACATGTGTGCTACGTATTATAATCTGTAAATAAATCACTGTATTTAACAATGGTTAGTGCGATGATAAAATGCCGCTTCTTAAATTATTGTCCGTGTTTTTTGGACCAAAAATAATAATAATAATAATGTCCGTGTTCTGAATCAAAGCCATCTTCACGCAGACCGGCGAACTGAGAGTTTCTTCTTCACCGATAAACTCTGTGTGGTGTTTTGCCGGAGAAGTTGGGCTGTTACGGTGGTTTCTTACTCAGAAGGTAATTTCAATAGCTCATCTCTTTTTTTTCTTTTCTTTTTTTCATAGAGATCTTGAGTTGACTTTCTGCTACCTTTGCAATCTCCAATTTGGCTGTATCTTGAGTTGACTTTCTGAGAAATATTCTGATTTTCATGTTAAATCTCAGAATTAGGCATTAGTCATGGATGGTGAAACCACTGTCAAAGAGAAGAATCAAAGGAACTTGGATAGGTTAAGCAATCTACCTGATTCCTTGTTATGCAAGATACTCACTGACTTTCCCACCAAGGAATCGGTTTGCACCAGCGTTCTATCAAAACGTTGGAGAAACCTCTGGTTAAATGTTCCATCTTTGAACTTAGATTCCAACAATTTCTCAGATGATGATGATGTGTTTGTGAGTTTCATGGATAGGTTCTTGGGTTCTGAAAATAAGCAACACTTGGAAAGATTCAAGCTGATCTATGAGGTGTCTGAGCATGATGCATCTCGTTTCAAGTCTTGGATCGGTGCAGTAACTAGGCGTAGAGTTCGTCATCTCAATGTTCATAATGAGATAGACGATGATGAGTTAGTCAAGATGCCTCCATCTATCTATTCGTGTGAGAGATTGGTCAACTTAGATCTCTACCGTGTGTTCTTGGATCATCCTGAAGAATCTGTATCCTTGCCTTGTGTCAAGATTATGAATCTAGAGATGGTCATCTACGATGGTGATTCGACTCTCGAGACTTTAATATCGAGCTGTCCTGTTCTGGAGGAGTTAACCATGTCCCGTGATATTTCCAGTGATTCTCTGGTGGCTGTACGGGTGTGTTCCCAGTCGTTAAAGACCTTCAAAATAGTTTGTGATCGTTTCGAAATTGGCGGTCATACTGTTGCAATTGATGCTCCAAGACTTGAATCTATGACTCTCAATGATCACATGTCTGAGAACATCATAATACACAGTATTGGTCCCTATGCAAAGGTAGACATTGATGTTCTCTTTGGTGTGTTATATGCTGATACGTTGGAGCCAGATGATTCTTCCAAGATTACTATGCTCAGGGAGTTTCTCACCGGGTTATCTACAGTCAGCAACATGACCATCTCTTTTGACACTCTAAATGTATGTATATATGGTTTATTCAATAGTATTATGCTTGAACAATTTCATTAATCACATTTCTCAGTGAACTCATGTTTTCTTTTATCCCTCGCTGCACAGATTATTCATGATTACTGTGAAATGGAACAGCTACCTCAGTTCTCCAACTTGTCTTACTTGCAAGCTTGCTTCGAAGACGTTTCGTGGGAGATGTTGCCTGCCCTCCTTGAGAGTTGCCCAAATCTACACTCTGTCGTCCTGGTGCGTCTCAGTTAATCATGCTCTCATGTAAACAACTCAAACTCAAAACTCCTCTCGGGTTATATTTCTTTTTCAGGAGTTTGAATGTCTTCCAGAGAATGAGGAGGTTAGTCTTTCATCTGTGCCACAATGTCTCCAATCATCTCTTGAGTTTGTTCACTTGAAGACACGTTACGTTGTACACGAACAAAAGGAAGGGAAACCACTATGGGGAACATCAAGTAAGATGAAATTAGCAAAATACTTCATAGAGAATGGTGCAGCTCTCAGGAAACTGGCTCTTAGTTTGAGCTTCTGTAACATTATCAACGAGATCAAATCGATTCCAAGACGCTCCAAGGGGTGTGAAGTTGTCATGTATTAGTTGAGACAACTTTGTATACTTGTGATATTTGGCCTCGTTGCAGGGCACTTCAAATTAATTTTTCTTTCTTATTTCGTGATATACTACGTTTATCATATTTTCTTTTTCAAGTTGGAAGAAGATATTACTGAATTGGCTTAACGCAAACATTTTTATTCGTGATGAAAGCAAGGCTTTCCTTAATTAGTCTTCAATGGGCTATCTAATGGGATATCTATGGAGGTTCTATCTTATGGTTTTATCTATTTTTTTTTTTTTTTGTAACACAGTTTTTCATTAAAACTTAAAACCCGATGTTCAAGGGGGTCATTACAAGAGTTTCATTTCGAAGTGCTTGCTTTGCTAGAGCATCAGCATCCTTGTTCCTAGTTAGAGGAATCCAAGAGAAAGAAATAAAATCAAAAGCAGAAGCCAAACATATGATATATCAGCCACAATTCCATAGATTTCTGCAACTGGAGAACCAGTAGTGAGAGCTTTAACGAGGGTGGTTGAGTCGGATTGTACATGTATCCTGCGGTATCCCTTCTCCAGGCAGAAAGCGACTGCTTCTCGAACAGCAAGTCCCTCTGCAACTAAGGGGGAGTTGACGAAGTGGCAATGTGCTAGCAGGGAACTTGGATAGCATCTGAAGGTTTATGCATGATTTCTTTGTGGCTTGGTTGACCAGGTTTATGCATGATTTCACGTGCTGTTGAAACCGCTTTCATAAAAACGTCTCTTGGTGAAGACTCTTTGTTGTTAAAGATGTAATTGTTTCTTGCTAACCATAGACCATACTGTAACACCCGTCTCCTCCTCTCTCGAGAACGGCGTGTTACTTATGTAAAATATCAAATTAAACTGATTTATAAAAATATCTAATAAAATATTGAAACATTTAATAAAATAAGAGTAGATAAATTATTTTTAAATTTAGAAAACCGAAATATTACAAATGGAAATATCGAATAAAACTAAAATAAAATACGAAGATCCCAAAGACACCAAACCGTCCAGATATCCGACTACTTGTGATGCTCACCTGAAAGGGGGAAAAGAGGGGTGAGCAACAGGGGAGTCACTCAGTGAGGTATGGGAAGCTAACCCGAAGTCCATGGACCCGGTCATAACACTCTGAATAAATATAATTTACTTTTAACACGTAACAAACACGGTACCTAAAGTACCCAAAGAACAACCAATGGTCCTAGCGAGATACACACCCGCTGCCCACTAACAGGCCAAAAACAACGCCGAATATGTGCTCGGTAACACACGCCCGAAGACGATTTATCGACCTACAGCCGTGGCAACAACAGGTCGACTATGCTGTGCCACAGCATCTCACAAAACAACGCCGAATATGTGCTCGGTAACACACGCCCGAAGACGATTTATCGACCTACAGCCGTGGCAACAACAGGTCGACTACGCTGTGCCACAGCATCTCACAAAACAACGCCGAATATGTGCTCGGTAACACACGCCCGAAGACGATTTATCGACCTACAGACGGGGCAACAACAGGTCGACTATGTTGTGCCACAACATCTCACAAAACACACTGGTCACAAACCGCCCTACAGAAGTACGTCTCCGTAGTCGACCACAACCTTTCACCTCAATTCTCAACAGATATTTATAATTATATATATATATATATATATATATATATATATTTAATAACAATTAGCAAAGAACAAGCAATGTTGAACCCTCTAACACCCTATATCCGGTTTAACAGAGAACCTAATAACTAGACAAGCAAACTCTAATAGACTCAATTCACGAAGACGGAACATATTAGAAATAAATTATGTTTATTCAAAATCCTAAGCCGTGTACGAGAAGTTTGGAAATAGCCCTCACCTTAGCCAACATCGGAGATGGATTGAGAAACATTAAGGTATATATATGTCCCAACTATTATCCCCTTAAAATATTTCTTGTAATATTGATGACGTTAACGCGGTCCATCAACTCTTCTTTGTCTTCCTTTTACGTCATGGACATGTAACTCCAAATCTATGTTGAAAGCAAATGCATTATGAATATGCAAGCCACGTTTAGGGCTATATACAATAATGTTGCTTGTATCACAAGAAACAAAGGAGAAGACACTAGAACCTTCACGGCTTTAACTTGCGACGATGGATCATGAACACTGGTGACATGTACTGCATATCTGGTGGCTCACCATTGATGACGGTGAAGAACGGCACCGGAAATATCATGACGCGGTGGCTCCGCCTCATCTCCACATCTACGATGACTCTCGGTTGCGTTACATATCTTCGTGTAGAGCACCAACGATATGGCTTCCTGTAGAATGGCTGCTCGTCTGGTGATGACGTCGGCGCTGGTGGTTGGTGTAAACGCCGCAGCTCCAGTTTAGATTGTGTCTCTTACGCATCTCTCGGTTATGCTCACAGCCATGATGAGAGTTGATACAAGCTCCAGCGCGGCAAGGATCTCGGACCCTCGTCCGGTGAGATGATGACGGCGGTGTGGTACGGCACCGATGAGGAGTGATGATCACCGATAGAGATGGAGAAGGCAAGACTTGAAACGCAAGTGAGAGTGGATCATTATATCCCTTGCTTAGAGCTCAACGGTGGTGGCTTGTGATGACTAGGCCACAAGAACGAGGCTCTCCGTGACTCAGATCATGGTGGTGCAAATCGGTGGCTGGTCGTGACGGGACGTGGCGGGACGTGACGGCTCCGGTTCCACTTTCTCATCTCGATTAAGTCATGTCCTACACCGGCAATGATCACAACAAAGATGGCTTCTCTGGTGGGGAACGACAGTTCCAGTGTGATGAGAAGAGATGGTTAGTGATGGTGAAGAAGATGCATCTGAACATGGAAGCGTAGAGATATGGCTTCTCCTTTGGCGGCGCACTTTAGGTTTGACAAAGGAGATACTTATTAATATATAAGTACACACGGTTAACAATATACCACAAATGAATTGACTTCAATTGGTTTAGACCAAATAATTGAAAAATAACAAATTCCCAAGTCCGGTTAAGAGATACCGGGTCGTTACAAATTCTCCCTCACTTATAATGAATTCGTCCTCGAATTCACATTCTTGATCTGGTTTCCGGTTTCATCCCTCAAAATTTTGAATAATTTAAATCCAGCTTAAACTCGGTATATCAGATGTCCTCCTAGATCTCAATTCTTTCCCGACAACCTTTTACATATATGTCACTGTGACTTGAACTTTTTTTCTTTTACTAAGATCATTTTTTTTCTGAAGCAAAATGAGCTCTAGCTCTTATTGATGAAATACACATGAAGATCTGTAAACTCTAACGATAACCCAAATGATAAGTTGCTGCTTGAATCCACTCAAAGATAGGGTGCAACCCATGTATTTCGGCGTAAGCTTCTTCCATCATTTGAGTCTTGCATGATCTCTGAAATAACCTTATACATTTTTGTGGCATTAAATTATCCAAAACAAACTTTAATTCCTTCATTTGTTTATCAACATATATTTTTTTTAAAGATGAAGATGGGCTTCCTCTTCCCGGCTCTAAAGTATTTTCATTTGATCTACCGTCTCTTGAAACCTTACTGCTTATATGTCGCATCGCTCCCTCACTATGGTCCAACATAGTGGTGTGAAATAAGACCAGCTGTAAAGAACCTTATATGGTGTGTATAATTATTGTACATGTGAACTCTGCATGGGGTAGATACTTCTTCAGTCTCTTTTTTGAAAACAAAAGCCATAAGTTTATCTTCTGAATATTCTTCTCTAGTTAACCGTCTTTCTGTGGATACAAACTATATCCATGTGAACTTCAATCTTCAGGACCTTTCAGAAAGCTTGTTAAAAGCAGTTATAAAATGTATCCCAATCTAATAAAATACTGACGATATGTACAATTTTCCCCCATATGTTGTACAACAAGACCTACTATACAAAATCTCATACGTTGGTATCTCAATGCTTGACTGATAATTGATATTGTAGATAACTTCTCCAATGGTAGATATTTTTCACATTTTACTTTCCAATCCAAAATATAAGTCTTGTGCATATCTTCTAGAGGTTAACTTAGTGAGTGGGTCCACAATCACTCATGATAATTATTCTTCACGAAATTTTCTTTAAGAGTCCAATGACAATACTCATAATCAACATATTCCATTTCAAATCTCGGAGAAGAAGATTCTGTAATAATCCGCAAAGTATTCGATGTTCTGCTTTAACCCTCTGACAAGTCTAACACTGCAATCTAAATGCAGCCACATCTTCTTCTTTTTTCATTCCACTCCAGTAATAGTCTTTCTAATCCATATAAATCTTTGTATTTTCTAAATATATGGGGAAGGGAAAATAGTGTGTTTGCTGTAAGATTTCCTTTATTACTAACTCGTCCTCTAGCACACATACTCCTTTATGATAAAATAACATTTTATTTCATTTGGTGTCATAGTTGGAGACTTTTTTTTTTCTATGCGTCTTGTCCTTTCCTTGTGCTCATATCCTTCAAAGCAAGTATGCCCGATCCAATGCTTTAAAACCAATTAACTATGTCTCCACTGTAACTGAACATAATCTGGGATTAATAAGTGTATCGACCAGCTCTTAAAACCTCCATTGATACATCGCTGCTCATGTGCCTGCTCAACGCACATGTCACCTGGTTGGCCTAACCAAGATGGTATGTGATCTCCAGAATGTAGCATATCAACAGATATATCCATCTACGATGTCTCAAACTCAAATCCTTCGGAATGAGCATATATTCAAGGCTTATGACCGGTGGCAATATGAACCTCCGTCCCATGGCGAAATAATCGGCTCGATAAACCTATTATTTGACAAATCTTCATCTCTTTTTTTTTTTCCAACTCAACTATCTATGTCGGTGCTAGACAATATGGTGATTGTGAATCTGGTGTTGTCCTTGGTTTCTCTTCTTAGTGAAAACATTTCTTCTGATAAGTAGTGTTCTTTTCAAAGATTCAAAGACGTCTATATACTCCGCAACCATTGGTGTATCCAATAACTTCCGCTTCCCATCATGTTAACCATTACTATGATTGCTTTAAAACCCTCAACTCCTCACTCCAATAACTCATCAACCTGCAACATGGAGATAATTGAAACTCTCTTGCTCGATTGAATTTCGCGGAAGGTTATTGTTGCTTTCGCTCCAGTGATAAACATTTTTATCTTTATGTAATCCAGTACCACTAGATGATGTGACAAAAATCTATCCTTAGTATCACATCATAGTAGTCTAGCTCCATATCTGATAAATCTCCCATTAGCTTAAATTCTCTAAGTATGACCGGAAAGACTTGATGAATGCATATAGTTTTACACAATGTGCCAAAATCTGAATCTGATTATTCTTTAGCTCAAATATACTCTGGAATGACCAACATAATCATAATCTGATAGATAAACAACGTATACTTCAATATCAACACACACAAGCTGCCACGCCTTTAATCCAAAAGCGACCCCATGAGTTTACAACTAAGCAAACCTCTAAAGTAGACAAAATACTCATTCACAAGAGTAGCACATGCCAACCAACGGCTTATCCCTCATCTCACATAATCTCTTGTAACAAAATTCGTGAGCGACTGCTTGAAGTTTGGGTGGTGGTAGAAATATCACATATCCACTCGTGGACAATCTCTCAAGAACGACTAACGAAACTGATAAACACTTGAGCAACTTGTGAAACTGTGGCATCGTCCTTCTGTTGAACATTTGGCTGGAATACTATTAGCTGGAGAACTTATGACGGTGATTTTACTCATCGTCATAAAAAAAAAATTAAGTTATATTTTATTTTTTGGACAGAAAGGTGTTATTTTATTTTAAAATTCCCCAATCCCTTTTTTTTTGAAAACGTTGAAAACCAAATCCCCTAATCGCCATCCCGGGTCGGGGCCGGGACGGAACCCGCTCTGATACCAAATTGTAACACCCGTCTCCTCCTCTCTCGAGAACGGCGTGTTACTTATGTAAAATATCAAATTAAACCGATTTATAAAAATATCTAATAAAATATTGAAACATTTAATAAAATAAGAGCAGATAAATTATTTTTAAATTTAGAAAACCGAAATATTACAAATGGAAATATCGAATAAAACTAAAATAAAATACGAAGATCCCAAAGACACCAAACCGTCCAGATATCCGACTACTTGTGATGCTCACCTGAAAGGGGGAAAAGAGGGGTGAGCAACAGGGGAGTCACTCAGTGAGGTATAGGAAGCTAAACCCGAAGTCCATGGACCCGGTCATAACACTCTGAATAAATATAATTTACTTTTAACACGTAACAAACACGGTACCTAAAGTACCCAAAGAACAAACAATGGTCCTAGCGAGATACACACCCGCTGCCCACTAACAGGCCAAAAACAACGCCGAATATGTGCTCGGTAACACACGCCCGAAGACGATTTATCGACCTACAGTCGTGGCAACAACAGGTCGACTACGCTGTGCCACAGCACCTCACAAAACAACGCCGAATATGTGCTCGGTAACACACGCCCGAAGACGATTTATCGACCTACAGCCGTGGCAACAACAGGTCGACTACGCTGTGCCACAGCATCTCACAAAACAACGCCGAATATGTGCTCGGTAACACACGCCCGAAGACGATTTATCGACCTACAGACGGGGCAACAACAGGTCGACTATGTTGTGCCACAACATCTCACAAAACACACTGGTCACAAACCGCCCTACAGAAGTACGTCTCCGTAGTCGACCACAACCTTTCACCTCAATTCTCAACAGATATTTATAATTATATATATATATATATATATTTAATAACAATTAGCAAAGAACAAGCAATGTTGAACCCTCTAACACCCTATGTCCGGTTTAACAGAGAACCTAATAACTAGACAAGCAAACTCTAATAGACTCAATTCACGAAGACGAAACATATTAGAAATAAATTATGTTTATTCAAAATCCTAAGCCGTGTACGAGAAGTTTGGGAATAGCCCTCACCTTAGCCAACATCGGAGATGGATTGAGAAACACTAAGGTATATATATGTCCCAACTATTATCCCCTTAAAATATTTCTTGTAATATTGATGACGTTAACGCGGTCCATCAACTCTTCTTTGTCTTCCTTTTACGTCATGGACATGTAACTCCAAATCTATGTTGAAAGCAAATGCATTATGAATATGCAAGCCACGTTTAAGGCTATATACAATAATGTTGCTTGTATCACAAGAAACAAAGGAGAAGACACTATAACCTTCACGGCTTTAACTTGCGACGATGGATCATGAACACTGGTGACATGTACTGCATATCTGGTGGCTCACCATTGATGACGGTGAAGAACGGCACCGGAAATATCATGACGCGGTGGCTCCGCCTCATCTCCACATCTACGATGACTCTCGGTTGCGTTACATATCTTCGTGTAGAGCACCAACGATATGGCTTCCTGTAGAATGGCTGCTCGTCTGGTGATGACGTCGGCGCTGGTGGTTGGTGTAAACGCCGCAGCTCCAGTTTAGATTGTGTCTCTTACGCATCTCTCGGTTATGCTCACAGCCATGATGAGAGTTGATACAAGCTCCAGCGCGGCAAGGATCTCGGACCCTCGTCCGGTGAGATGATGACGGCGGTGTGGTACGGCACCGATGAGGAGTGATGATCACCGATAGAGATGGAGAAGGCAAGACTTGAAACGCAAGTGCGAGTGGATCATTATATCCCTTGCTTAGAGCTCAACGGTGGTGGCTTGTGATGACTAGGCCACAAGAACGAGGCTCTCCGTGACTCAGATCATGGTGGTGCAAATCGGTGGCTGGTCGTGACGGGACGTGGCGGGACGTGACGGCTCCGGTTCCACTTTCTCATCTCGATTAAGTCATGTCCTACACCGGCAATGATCACAACAAAGATGGCTTCTCTGGTGGGGAACGACAGTTCCAGTGTGATGAGAAGAGATGGTTAGTGATGGTGAAGAAGATGCATCTGAACATGGAAGCGTAGAGATATGGCTTCTCCTTTGGCGGCGCACTTTAGGTTTGACAAAGGAGATACTTATTAATATATAAGTACACACGGTTAACAATATACCACAAATGAATTGACTTCAATTGGTTTAGACCAAATAATTGAAAAATAACAAATTCCCAAGTCCGGTTAAGAGATATCGGGTCGTTACACATACTTTCTGCACAGATGGGTTGGTGACTCTCCCAATTAAAGTAAGCGAGTGCTTCTGTAGAAGGTAAGAGTTAGCTGGTTCAGAAACCCTAACTCGGGCTGTCCTCAGGGCTTTGTAGTGGTCCGTGTCAAAACATGGTATGTGGCTAAACCTATATGACCGAGTGTGATGTAGTGTGATGCAAGCATATATGAACATAAAGAAAAAGACACAGAGAGATTTGTTAATGAGGTTCGTTTCCTACATCCCCAGGACCACGTCCAGAACTCATTCACTAGAATAGAACACAAACAACGTTGCTTGGTATCCAGCACACACCCGTGCCTACCACTATAATCTAGAATTACAATGAAAATAAACTACCAACATATTTCTCCATATGTCTGGTAGGACGACGTCATACACATCCATGTGCATCTTCAATAAACCCTAGACGCGTGCCGCTCTATGTCACCGTCTTGTTGTCTTTATACTCAAAGGACATGTTGCCCTAAATCCCATCTCACGTGGCTTATCTCCTAAATTTTAGCATCATAATCTTCTTATTTTGTCACCCAAATATATAGAAATATTTTACTTTATCGCATCTTGAGGATTCCTTTTTATTCTCTGAAGTGTGTGTCACACACCATTATCTGTGTGTAACACAAGGGCGCGAATCAAAATTCCAACACTGTACCAATCTATCAAGCTCCAAATTCTTGAGCTTACAGTCCGAGACCAGACCTTTCCCTTTTTCAGCTGTAGAATATCTTCTATTTTCCATGACAGTAGTAAGATCTATAATTTTCAGCTGTACAAAATCCTTTACCACCGATAGTCACCAGATACGTTGCAAGAGTTGGGTTCGGCGTGTGAGATACGATACGTAGTAGAGTCAGAGATATGGCGTGAGAGCAGTTAGG
Organism: Moricandia moricandioides; assembly: GCA_905132885.1. NCBI lineage: Eukaryota > Viridiplantae > Streptophyta > Magnoliopsida > Brassicales > Brassicaceae > Moricandia > Moricandia moricandioides. The sequence continues at coordinate 257,897 of CAJHQQ010000132.1, forward strand.
TAGCCAAAGTAGAGCCACAGACGGAGGGAGATCCCACTCTGTTCTGTGAAGGTGGTGGTCTTCTTACGTTCCAGAGGGTGGAGGGAATTTCATTTTGTTGAAAGCTGAGGTATTTTCTTCGGTCTGAAACGGAATCCCGTTGTAGTAGTTCCGGTGTGGAGGTTAGGCGGTCCCGCCGACCCGAGTCGGGGGAGGGAACCCGGCGAAGAGATCTGCAAGCGGCAGTTCTGTAGAGAGACCGTTGGTTATTTCCTAGAACAGAAAGAATTTGAAAAGATTCCTTGTATTACAGAGGGAAAGTTGTCCAAACAGGGAAAAAATTGGCGGGTAAAGCGTAGTGTCCACAGAAGTCAACTAGCTAGAGACCTCTCTCGACTTTCCTGCCTGGGAGAGAAATTTTTAATATGTTTTAACTAATTATATGCTTAAAATGAAATCAAAAAGAAAAAAAAAGATAGATAGGATCCTAAAAATAGAATTTTTGGAACCAACTCTAACAAGTTTATATCTCATCGTGTCACTTTCTAATTAGTTAGTATTTTTAAGAGAAAAAAAAATTTACACCTAATTTTTCTCTCTCTCTCTCTTAAAACTTAGAACCTTTAATTAGAGCATGTACATTGAGGGTTCATAAGGGTTCATAAGGAGGGTTCACACAGTTTTCTAGATGAACAGTGATGAACCTGTGGCTTTGGGATTCTCTCTGGTGAACCTGTATCACCACTGTTCCGCGGGCCCCACGACACGTGGCGGCCCGCGATTGATTTATCTTTTTTTTTTTTTAGAAAAAACAAAAAAAGAAAAACAAAAAAATTTAATAATAAAAAAAAGGAAAAATGAACCTCAAGGGGGGTTCATTGGTGTGGATGCCCTTAGTTCTATCATTAAAGCGGTTAAAACTAAATAAGTATCTAAATTTTTTAATTTGATTATTCAATTAAAACATTGATTTAGAACTCTAAAACAGTTGGAGATGGTCTTAGGACTTAGTCTCTAGAAGTATGTATCTGTTGGTTTAGTATTCCACAAATGCATTTCACTTTTATATAATTCTCTGATTTGATAATGAACTTTTAATGTTAAAAAAAAATCGTGATGAAATCAAAGTGTATTAGGTGGACTGCACATATATATATACGGACATAAATATGATTTATAAATTATATTAATGTTTATAACTCCTACATTTATATTTATAATTGTGTATGATAGTATTTATGAAGTGACTTTTCAAATATTATTTAAATGTCACTATCATAGTTATTCTTCTTAAAAAGGCTTAAGTAGCTGAATATATAAAACAGGAAATTAGGTAACGAAATAGACATATTGATTGTTTCAAAAAAAAAACATATTGATACATTAGTAAATTCAGAAAATTATATTTCGCAAATGATGTTTATAAGATATATTGTGGTATACATATAAATATTGTCTCCAAACTCGGTAACTCCGAAGAACACCCTAACAAAGGGTTCTGGCTCTTGGATTCTAAAAACACATATGTATATGTAATTATGAGATTTTAAATTTTATGTGAACCCAACCTAAAAGCAAGAACATTGGTGGGACAAAAGTTAGTCCTTAACTTTTGTTTTGTTTTGTTTTCTGTTTTTTTTAAAAAAATAAACTAATGTTGGGTTACCACGTATCGTGGGATCCGCAAACAGAACAGAAGAAGCAGTAAAGGCGTTTCTTATCTCAGGACTTTCTCCCCTTAGAGCATGTTTATTGGGGGAAACTAGGTCTGGGACGTATTATCCGGGATCCGGATTCGATCCGAGATCCGTCCCGGATCCGCTCCGAAAATAGGTTATCCGGAGTGCCCGGATCCGAATCCGGATAGTAAAATTTCGGATCCGTCCCGGATCCAAATCCGGATATCTTAATTTTTAGGTCCGGATATCCGGATCCGGATCCGTATTTTTAAAATATATTAAATTTTTAATTTTATTAATAATTATATTTGATATATTAGTATTTATACATAAAATATTTTTTAATATTATATTTAAATTTTACTAATATTATATGTCATATATATAGTAATAAATTTTGTATAAATATTTAATTTATGTTTTATTTTTAGATTTTTTATATTTTTAAAATATTTTTTATTTTTTTTAATTATTTTTACGGATCCGGATCCGAATCCGGGTATCCGCGGGTATCACAATATCTGGACGGATATCCGAAGTCCGGATACCCGGAAGACGCGGATCCGGATCCGGATATTAAAGTCACGGATCCGGCGAATCCGGATCCGGATCCGGATATCCTAAAACACCCCGGATATCCGGTCCGTCCCACCCCGGGAAACCCACTTGGGTTTTTTATTTTATTTTTTTTTTTTTTTTTGAAAAAAAAAATAGAAATGAATCAATCGCAGGCCGCCACGTGTCAGTGGGGCCCGCGAACAGTTCAAGAGACACATAACAAACGTCTCTTATTTAGGCAATGGAAGAAACCTTTTTTGCTGTAAGTGGGCCCTTCTCTCCTCTAAGAGACCCATTTCCCTCCCCAATAAACATGCTCTTATCCTTCCTTAGTTTTGCAATTTGTGGTCCCCCACCCAAGGACGCAGCAAGGACGAGCAATATTGATGCTCTAATATATCTAAAACCATATACTTTAGATTGAGATTTTCATAAAGTTCAAAACTAAACAATTATATACACATATATAATAGATACATATATGTACTTTTAGAATTTAAGAGTTAGAACACTCTATGGGGGCAGTGACGGATCTATTATGTGCAATGAAGTGTCACATGACACCTCTTAAATTTGTATAAATATTGTTTCGTGAATTAAACATTTATGGTGTTATCTTTTCTCTTGACACCCCTTTAATCAAGATTCAAACCCAGCCGGACACCATGATTTTTGACACCCCATAAAACAAAATCCTGGATCGGCCAGTGATTGGGGGTGCTCTAAATATCTTCACGACAAGACATTTACTTATTTAAATAGCCGCCCCATTCACGCGACTACGTGATCAACGCTCCATGTCATGTGTCAATTAGTGGCCAATGTTCTAAATACAGCCATCGTCGTGCAGACCGACTAACTGAGAGTTTCTTCTTCATCCTCACCGAGAAATCTGTGTGTTGCTTCGCAGGTGAAATTATAGTGGTTTCGTAATACTCACAACAATGTAATTTTAGTAGCTCATCTCTGTTTGATTTTATTTTTATTCACTGACATCTTGCGTTGACTTTCTGCTAAATTTGTGAACACCAGTTTTCATGTTAAATCTCAAACTCAGGCATTAGACATGGATGGTGAAACCTCTGTCAAAGAGAATCAACGAAACGTCGATAGGTTAAGCAATCTACCTGATTCCTTGCTAGGCAAGATTCTTTCTGACTTTTCCACCAACGAATCGGTTTGCACCAGCGTTTTATCGAAACGTTGGAGAAATCTCTGGTTACATGTTCCAGCACTAGACTTAAATTCCAGAAAATTCAGAGATGATGATGTCTTTGCGAGTTTCATGGATAGGTTTCTATGTTCTGAAAATGAGCACCACTTGGATAAGTTCAAGCTGATCTATGAGGTTCATGAGCATGATGAATCTCGTTTCAAGTCTTGGATCGGTGCTGCGATTAGGCGTAGGGTACTTAATCTCAATGTTCATAACGAAGTGGAAGATGATGAGTTAGTCAAGATGCCTCCCTCTATCTATTCGTGTGAGAGATTGGTCAACTTAGATCTCTACCGTGTGTTCTTGGATCATCCTGAAGAATCTGTATCCTTGCCTTGTGTCAAGATCATGAATCTAGAGATGGTCATCTACGATGGTGATTCGACTCTCGAGACTTTAATATCGAGCTGTCCTGTTCTCGAGGAGTTAACCATATCTCGTGATCCCAATGATTCTCTAGAAGCTGTGCGTGTGCGTTCCCAATCACTAAAGAGATTCAAAATAGATTGTGAACGTGATGACGAATGTGATGGTCATGTTGTTGCAGTTGATGCTCCAAGACTTGAGTGTATGATTCTTAATGATCACCGTTCTGAGAACTTCATAATACACAGTATTGGTCCATCTGCAAAGGTAAACATTGATGTTATCTTTAATGTGGAATATGATGAGCCACTGGAGGCAGATGATGATTCCAAGATAACTATGATTCGTAAATTTCTAACCGGTTTATCTACAGTCAACGACATGATCATCTCTGCTGACACTCTAAATGTATGTATATACATGGTTTGATTCAAATATCATTTTTAATAACATTTCGCAGTGAACTCATGTCTTTTTTTCGTGCATAGGTTATTCGTGATTACTGTGAAATCGAACAATTACCTCAGTTCTCCAACTTGTCTTCATTGGATGCTTTCTTCCAAGAAACTTTGTGGGACATGTTGCCAGCACTCCTTGAGAGTTGCCCAAATCTACGCTCTGTAGTTCTGGTACGTCTCATTAACTCATGTTCAGGACCGGCCCTGAGATTTTGGGGCTTGTGGCGATTTTTACGGAGATATATTAATTCTAGCTCAAAACTCCTCGGGTTGTATTTTTATCAGGACTTTGAACTTCTTCCGGAGATGGAGCAGGTTGATCTTTCATTAGTGCCAAAATGTTTCCATTCATCTCTTGAGTTTGTTCAGCTGAAGACACTTGACGGTGTAGACATGAGAAAGAAAGAAAGACCACCCAGGGGAACATCAAGTAAGATGAAATTAGCAAAATACTTCCTAGAGAATGGTGCAGTTCTCAAGAAACTGACTCTAAGGCAGAGTTTCTGTACCATCATGAACCAAATCAAATCGATTCCGAAACGTTCTACTGGGTGTGAAGTTGTCATGGGTTAGTTGAGCCAGTTTTGTGTTCTTACGGTATTGCCTTCGTTGTGCTTTGTTAATTTTTTGCTTTGGTTAAATTTCACCCTTTTTTTTCGTGATATACTTCGTTAATCTTTTCATTTTTTTAAGTTGGAGGAAGATATTGTTGACTTGGTTCAACACAAACATTTTTTATTCGCAATGAAAGTGATCATCCAGACTTATTTAGATCATAAATTTGTTATTCGTGTTTTCCTTTTTCCTTTTTACATTTATACTAATATTTTATATTATAAAACAATTCTTCAATTATGAATATGAAGAAAATACAACTTAATAAGATATAAGATTAAACTGAATGAGAAACAAATTTGTTTCTTTTTCTCTTCTGTTTTATAATATTGAAAGTAAAATAAATAAAAAGTGAATAATGAAATATACATTTCTGTGTCATAAAAACTCAGTTTTGCTATTTTAATATTGTAACTAGGTGATTTTTCCGTGCTCATACATGGGCATGTATATTATAAAATAAAGGGAGATTTGCTAAAAACAACCTAAAATTTCAATCTAAACTTAAAAGTGTACCCCAATTTCAATCAAATGCAAAACCAACCTACAAGGGTGATAAAAATACTATTTAACCCTTATGACCAAACAAAAAACAGAAGTGTATTTTACGTTTCTATCCTTTGTTAGTCTACACGTAACAGAAAGAAGTCTACATAAATGTAGACCTCGTACGAAGTCTATTCACTCGGTAGACTTGTTATGTAGTCTACACCATAATTTTATCTAATAATTTAATTTTAAAAATATATAAAAATAATTGTTGTAATATTTTTAAACTAATCAATAATATAATGGATAATATGAAGTAAAAAAAATAAAATTTTATATAATTAAACATTTTTAAGGAACATATACTAATTTGGTAACCATGTCTTAAACAATGTTCAAGGGTTAGAAACAATAGGTTGTAACATGTTATGCCTTTTGGTAGTAGATTCCATAGGGTTAGATTTTAGATTTTGATTTTTTTGTTTTATTGACTTAAATCTGCTTATTAATGTTTAGTGGTTTACATTTTGTATAATTTTGATATTTGAAAAAGTAATTTAAACTGTTTGATGATCAAACAAAACATTTAGGGTTTGAGATTTGTGGTTTAGGGTTTCGTAGACATATTATATAGTCTACATAGTAGTAGACCTTTTTTCAGTCTATCCGGATTGGTGTTTAAAAAAAACTCCTAAATATTTATAAAAAAAATTAAATCATATATTATGACTATAAAATTAAAAATAAAATAATTAAACATATTTAGTAAATCATATATTAAATTTTGTAAAAAATAAAAGGAAAAAAATAAAAACCGTTGTAGACTTTCTAAGAAGTCTACACACAGTTTAACCTAACCGGATTTAACCAATATAATTTGATGATCAAATAAAACATTTACGGTTTGAGATTTGTGGTTAAGGGGTTCGTAGACATATTATAAAGTCTACATATATAGATGTAGACCTTTTTTTAGTCTACACACAGTTTAACCTAACCGGATTTAACCAATATAATTTGAGATTTGGGGTTTAGGGTTTGAGATTTGGGGTTTAGGGTTTGAGATTTCTGGTTTAGGGTATAGTAGACTTACAATTAAGTCTACTTATATGTAGACGTCTATTTCAGTCTACGTTAATTTGTGTTTAACAAAATAAATTATTTTAAAATTAAAATTAACTAAGCGGGAAGTGAAAATGAATTTTGGAGCCTATTTTTCTATATTGGCGCCAATATTTAGGGTATAGTAGATTTACAGTAAAGTCTACTTATATGTAGACGTCTATTTCAGTCTACGTTAATTTGTGTTTACCAAAATAAATTATTTTAAAATTAAAATTAACTAAGCGGGAAGTGAAAATGAATTTTGGAGCCTATTTTTCCATATTGGCGCCAATATGTAGACGTCTATTTCAGTCTACATTAACCAATTTAACCTAACCTAAAAAATTACACAGTATATAAATACTTTTTTAGGATTTTCTGGTAAAAAGAATCCTAATCACGCCGTTTAGATCTGAGGCGGTTTAGGGGGCGATTTCCAGTGAGATTTCCGGCGAACCCTCTTCGACTCCGTTTTCACACCCAACCACATTCCTATCGGAATCACCATTCACCACCACGACCATCACCACTATCCTCTCCCATCCTTCAGCCATCTCCACCTTGTCTCCTCCTCATCTCCTCCTCGTCACCACCATTACTCTCCGCCTCGTCTCCTCCTCATCTCCACCATTACTTTCCGCCTTGTCTCCTCCTCGTCATCACCATTACTCTCCTCCTTGTCTCTCTCTCTCTCTCTTTATATGTGTTTATAAAGAGTCTCTGCATCTCTTATTGTTTTGATTAAAGTGTTCAATTTTCGTTCTAGGGTTTGTATATGTTCAATTTATTTGATGTAAATTGAAATGCATATGTCGTTGACAAAAATTGATGAAGTGTTATGAGTTAATACATGTTTGTAGAGTACAAGCATGTGTTGTGTTTTATTGATTTCTCTGGCTCTTTTTGTTGCAGGTTGCTCCCAGAATTTTACTGCAGACTACGGATTTGTAGATTTTTACTGTAGATGACGGATTTGTAGACTGTCTTATAGGTCTACATTAATTTAGACTGAATATACAGTCTACATAGAAAAATCTATTAAAAATTGGATTTGTGTATTGTTTATTTTAGGTTTCAGATTCTGTTTAGAGAAACATTGATTGTTCATTATATTTTCGGATACATTGTCTTAGATTCTGTATAGAGAAACACTAATTTTTTATTATATAGTTGGATGCATTGGGTTAGCTTAAGCTTGTTTTACTCCTTATTCTGGTCGTAGGTTCTATCTTGTTTCGTACTTCTGGTTCACAAGGCTTAGGTTTTAGATGTTTTGATAGCTTCCCTCGTAGACACCTTATAGACTTGTGCTACTCTGTTCAGGATCACTTATTTTCTCTGAAATGCTTTCTTGAGTTATGTTAAAGTTTCTTGATTGAATTCTTTGATCACTGTCATGAATGATATCATGATTATTATTTGTTGTGCATAGTTCAGTGGATGATTTGGAACGTCCAAATTGCCTAGCAGTTTACCAATTTTTCTCACTTTGTGTGTTTGACTTTATTCTTTGATATGTTGCAGTTCCCGTTTTTTTGTAGTAATAGAGAGTATGTAATTGGTCGGAGGATGTGGAACTGTGGTGAAACTTATTATTGTGTTACAAAGGTATTGGAGAGCACAGAGTATAAGTGTAACAGTTGTTTTAATTACACTCTAATGATCATCTCTTGTTCTTGCTTCAGGGAGTATATGTTCCTTGTTTACCACGTAACAACAAACAAAAACGTGTAGACTTGTTCTACTCTAGCTGGTGCATTGGACCAGGTAAAAATCACTTTGTAATTATCCAAACATTGAAATAACATAGCTTAATGATGTTATATATCACTTTATGCAGTGGAGTCAAGAAGAGACGATGGAGTAACAAGTGCCTGTGAAGTGATTTTGTTTCACAATGAAGACATGGGGATACCAAGGGAGATTGCAAAGCTTGGAGTGAGACGAGGAATGTGGGGAGCAGTGAAGAAGATGGAACTTCAATTTTGTTTGAAACTTCAATTTTGTTTGAAACAATTTTGTTTAAGAGACCCAAAATGGGGTTGTGGGATAATCATGCTCTTATGAAAGTTTTTTATTGGTTATCCCACTGCTTCTTGTCAAGTATAGAGCAGTGCCGGTCTTGAGTTTTAGAAGACCAGAAGCAAAGAAAAAAAAAGGCTGCCTTTGGTATAATAATAAAAAAAATTAACACCTGCATAATAGAACATCCATAGCAATAAGACAACTCATAAGTTCGACACATAACACTAACACATCTAGAGTTTTTCACCACCCATTCTCTGTATACAACGAGTAATTGAGCCATCTTCTGCAAAAAAAAATACGGTTTACATAATTAGCAAACATTAGAACTCAAAGTAATAGAAAAATTAAGACCTACGATTTTAACAAAAGTTCATCAAATAAGACAACATCCAAAGCGACAATACAGTTGATAAGTTAAATACATAAGACATAAGACAACATCCAAAGCAATAAGACACCATCCAAAGCAATAATACAATTGATCAATTCAACACATAAGAGATAATACATAAGACAACATCCAAAGCAGTAAGACAACACTGGTTTAACTTGGACAGTTTGGATGTGACCTGGTTGTTTGCACTGTGACAATTAACGTAGACTTACTAATATGTCTACAAATGTTTCCTAGTAATATAGCAAAATCAAAAGTATTATACTTTCATAATTACACCAGTTTTTCTATCCAAAATCACTCAAACCCATTAGGATTAACTATTACACACTTTCAAACGAAAAAAATATGAAAACATTTAATGCATAGTACACAAATTAACTTTTAATGTAAATTTCGAAATAGACTCCATGTTCAGTCTACAACGCTGTAGACTTTCTTTTCAGTTTACACCCGTAGACGGTCAGATAGGTCTACTTTTTGGGTTAGTTTTTGCAATTGACCATTTTACGGCTTACTTTTTATAGTTGAAAAAAAGTTGTGATTTTATTTAAGCAGAGTTCGTTTTCAGTCTACAACTTCAAAAAGGTTAGTTTTCGCTATTGACTAGAATTTTCCAGGATTTGACTTTCAGAGGTAGACTAAATATACAGTCTACATGTATTAATTTTTTTGAGTGAGGTTAGTTTTGCAATTGACTATGTTTGACTTTTTAGGGGGTAGACTGAAATGAACGTCTACAGATTTGTAGATTTCGAAAGAAGTCTACTCTCAAATCCGACGAATCAGTTTTGCATTTGACCAAAATAAAAAAATAGACTTCACGGGTAGTCTACATTTTTTTTTGGGAAGAGAAGACTGCATATGAAGTCTACATATTAAAAAAAAATTATTTTTAATAATTTTTATTCAAACACAAAACTAACCTTTTCAACGCAGTCAAAATTTTGGTCAAATGCAAAACTGACATCTTCGTAGACTTATGTTGAAGTCTACGCTTCGTAGACTTATGTTGAAGTCTACTTATGAAAAGTCAAAAATTCATTCAAATGCAAAACTAACCTCTTTTGCGTAGTCGTCTTTGTAGGTCTACGTACTTTTTTGTTTTTGTTGTCAAAGGTTAATATGTAGACCGTCGGGGAAGGCTACGTTACAAAAAAAAATCCGTTTAGTCAATTGCAAAACTGACCTGTGCGTTGACAAATAGACTACATTGTATGTCTACATAAGGGCGTAGACATATAAAACAGTCTACTATCGCGACACAGATCTGAGAAATGACTTAAACCATGAAAATAGTTACCTTTTTGCAGTGTGAAGCTCGTTTCCAGCCTTTTCAACCGTCCAAACTCCAATATTGACCAAAATGAAACATTTTTGACGATTCACAAGTGAAAAAACACGAAATTATGAAGTATATGATTATGAAAAGAGAGATTTTTAGATGGAAATGTAGAGAAAATGAGAGGAAATGAAGATTTGCTTGTTTAGAATGAGAAAAAAGTGGTTGAAAATTCAATTCTAAAGCTTTAAGAGATCAAAAATGGTGGTTAAAAATATTGATGATGATGGCATAGTTGTAATTAAGAAGAAATGTTTAGGGTGAATTTGATTTTTTGTATTTTTCGAAATTAATAAATAAATAAATAATAATGGCAAATTTGTAAATAATTCAAAAACTTATGGGTATTATGGAAAATTCAATGATGAATAGTAACTAAAAAAAAAGAGGTTGGTTTTGCATTTGACTTGAATTTTTAGGTTGTTTTTGAAAAAACCCCTAAAATAAATATACAATAATAATTGATTGTTATTTACTTTAATTTTTAAATTAGTTGATAGTTTGTATGTCTAATTTATATTCTAATATTATATAATTATATATATAATTTTAGATATGTTATATTTAGTATGTTTTATTGTTTTATGGTCGATTTAGTTATCATTTAGATATATTAGATTCTATCTATTTCTCTGAATTCAACTATAATATTTTATATTTTAAATATATTAATTTTTTATTAATTGTCTTATTTGCATTTATGCTAGTTGTTATCTTAGAAATATAAGTATATTTAGTAAGATTATATATAACTTAAGATTTTTTTTGTGTGTCTGATTCTAAATTACATACATAAGTAACTAATGAATTTTCAGAAGCTTTTGAACACATATCAATATTTATAATAATTAAAATATTTTATAAATTCTAAATAAATTTATGCTTTAGATTCATTGGATGGCAAACTGAAATTTATTTTAAATAAGTTTAAAAATAAATATTCTGATTTGCTTAAGTATTTTGAATATGATTATATTAAGTTTTACAAACATAAAAACAGAAAATTAAAAATCAAAAGATTTATTAAGAAATCATATAATTTTAACTATTAAAATATAATATATCTACCTTGTTAATTTATATAGTGTTATGGTATTTTAAAATAATTGTAGTTATTTTCTGTTTTTATGTTTGTGAAACTTAATATAACCATAATCAAAATACTTAAGTAAAATCAAAATCCTTATTCTTAAAACAGATAATTTTAACTATTAAAATATAATATATCTACCTCGTTAAATTATATAGTGTTATGATATTTTAAAATAATTGTAGTTACTTGATCAAAAGATGTTTATTATTAAATTTATTTTTAGTTTTATTTTTAGTATCTCTTAGAATAGTCAGTAAAAGTGATTGTTTTTGAGAAATTATACTATATAAGTAAAATAGAATTTATATTTTTACTGTAATTGTAAGATACTATAGTCAAATAAATATACTAAAAAAATAATTTCAATAATACTAATTATAAAAAATGTCAGTTAAACATATATCAGTTTATGTTAGTTGATTATTTTATGTAATCATCTAATAAAATAGATAGATATATACAAAAATAATTATTTTGAAAATATATGTATTTTATTATTTAAAATTTTTATTTTAAAGAAAAAATATTTATTTTTCTAATAGCAATATTTTTTGTGTGAAATTGTTTTACGAAATCACATTATATACAAATATTGTTTTTTTTATCTAAGAAGATATAGATATAAAGTATTTTATTACTTCAAAGGTATATTTTATGTTATTTAAAATATATTTTAAAATATTACTATTTTGTGAACTTTCCTTTTTTTATTAAACATATTATATATACTTATATTTTCGTTTTTAAATAGTTTTGTAAATTTTATAAATGTTTCCTTTTTATTTTATATTGTTATTTGGAAATTTTTTAAAAAGATGTATTTTTAATTCATTAGGAGTATCATAGTAATCAACCAGCGTGAGAGTTAACGTGAACGCGACACATAAGAAAGTGACTTCTCAAATAATATTATAGAGATATACATTTCTGTGTCATAATAATAAATGCTACTTACATTGTGTAACTATATACTATCAGAAGAATGAAAGATGAGAAATGTCTTGGTATACTGTTCTTGGAGTTACAAGAGCACAAACACATATATCAACTAGTTGCAATCATGAACACTGTATTGTGTATATATATGAACTCACCAGCTTAGTTCATATGTACCTAACCCTTAATTACCATTGAGCTAGACCCACACTTTTTATGTCTCTATATATAGATCCACTCTTATCATTCATTCACACAGAAACATACTACTAAATCCAAAAAAAAAAAAATCCAAGACTTTTATTTATTCATTCAATAATTATTCTCTAATGTTATCAAACCAGTTAAACGAAATGGCACATCCAAGGATCTCCATTTCAACTATTTTCTTATTGCTTTGTATTGTAGGTTTTGTCTCGCAGTCTTGTCAAGCTAGAAAGGTTTTAACGCCTTACGACGCAAGCAAAGGATTGTTTCTTAGTGTTTTACCAAAGGGCAATGTGCCACCTTCGGGTCCAAGTGACAAGGGTCACACTTCTCCACCTAAGGATTATTCCGATCAACATATGGTGCAGGGAAACTCGCCGGAGATTTACCGTCAACTAGGATCGGTCCCTAGCCCCGACGTTGGTAATTAGCTAGGCACATTAAATCACCGACTTATATTGTCGATTCCATTTCATAATATTATCAGATATTGTAATTCGCCTAATGAAGAATGTTTGCGTTTGTGTCTTCATAAAATGATATGGTGTTAGACTATCGATATAGATGTGTTTATGTATGATCTGTATTTGAGTAATAAAACCACTATTTTACACTTTTAATCTGTTATGTGTGTATGTTGCTCAAAAAAAAATCTGTCTATGTGTGTGTTAGCATATGGTATGGAACATGTGTGTAAATAATTTTAGAAACTGCAAAAATACCTTTTCAAATGATATTGTTCATGAATTTTGTATGTTTCGAGTGCTATATTTTACAAAATCTATTTGTGGCTAGTTTAATAGTTAAGCCGACAGTATAAGCTAACAAATTGAATTAAGTCCAAAAACTACATATATATATTATTACAAAATATTTTAAGGGACAAGTTTTTAACAATAAGAAGAAAGATTCAGGACCATGCGTTTACACACATACATAAACATGAACATTTGACTAGTGCCCACTATAATCGAGATTCAAGATAATCTAAATAGGTTGCGTTTGCGTACGTAAACTAAATTCATCAGTAAGGAAGATAATAGTTATAAGCCTGTAGCTTTTAACGTGACTAAGCTTTGCTTTGGTACCTTTGTAGAAAAAGTTTATGAATTGACAATAATCTATGATTATTTGTCTATTTACGTAAGAGACGTCTTCCTCTGTCCTGCTGACATATTCTTCTTCTATGAATAGATACAGAGTTTAAGACAAAATAGAAGAAAAAAATGTAAATGAAAATAGACATGCAATAATATACGGAACACTATTTTTGCTTATCTCAGGGATACACTACTTATGGACTAATTTTGTCATGAAGCTTCTTCTCTCGCTTTCCTCTTTAATTTGTATTTTCTCAATAAGTATACTAACCAACTATTAAGATGGGCCCCTTTTTACACATTCAATGCATGTTATATACTTTATCAGTTCCAAAATGCATGATGTTTTATGTTAATGAACAATTATACCTCAAAACTATCATTAAAATATAAATTAAAAAAAATCATGTATACAATAAACTATAAAATATTCTTGACTACACAACGTTGATAAAATTAGAAATAATATAGAACTATAACATTTTACATGTTAAAGCATCAAAATTTCCTTAAACATCTTACATTTTGAAATTTTGAAACGGAGAGAAAGTATATCTTTGTGTACTTGTTAAACCCTAATTTCTTCCATGAAATCAAGAAAATCCTATGAGTTTCATATGTAACATCATGTTAGATTAACGTGCCATCAACTTTGAAAAATCCATGTGTGATGATTTTGACTCGATAAAATTTTACATTTGTCTAACGAGTTAAGTACAATCCAAAACTAGGAGGTGACAAATTAACCTCTATTTTTTCAACGCTGGATAATCATCTAGACAAATTAGATTCAATATTCACAGTAGAACAAAACTCTGGAGTAGAATTCAATGGAACATGAGAAGCAAATGTATCAGAAGCTTGAGTGTTACAGCTAGCTGAATAAGTATTAACCTTCAAAAAGTCAACTCGTTCTGGAAGGCTTAATACGTGATTAGGAAAGCTATCCTGGAAAATTAGTCGAAAAAATCATACAAACCTTAACACACAACCGATAGGTTCCATCATATACTCTAATCTTGCCGAAAAATTCTGAGATGACGAGAATTACCTATAGATATTGGGGGAAAGTCTTCAACAATACTTTTCATGTCCAATGAAATACCATAACTCAAACTGATTTCTTACTCTTTAACACTAAAATCTTTAGAGACAATCTTCATCAAATCTTCATAGTGATCATCTTTTTTTTTTATATAAATGAAAGATGCATTTCTATTCGCATCAACATTAATCTCCCACTGGAGATATTCTTTTGAGCTCCATTGTCCACAGACACAAAAAACTTCCATTGTGCTACAAAAAAACTTCAATCAAAGAGAACAACAAATAAGATACAAATTAAGATTATATTGCCTCTCAAACGAGAAGCTTCAAAAAAATTCTTGTAATTATGGAATCTTCACTAACTAAACCTTAACAGCCCGATTCAAAAATGTAAGCAAGAGGAAAACTTTTATAATTAAGGAATTTCTGAAAATTGGACCAGTTTATTCATCAAACAACCAGAAACATATAAATCAAAAACCTCGATAATGTATAACGAAAATGAAATGTTGATACCTTGATCAAATCAGAGACATCATAGAATGAGATGAAGAGACGAAGAAGAAGACGGATCAATGATGACGCTGAGATGACAGATTGAGAAGATGCACAGACGACGATGAACAGCGATAAGGACACAAGAGGAGACGACGGACGACAAAGAGGAGACGACGACGGGGAGGGATTTCGAATGATATATTCAATTAGTCAAAAAGGGGCATAAGGGTAATTCATCCCTTTAATGAAACCTATTTTGTGATTTTGGGCCTTGGGTGCTAGTTTGGGAACAAAAACTTGGATTTGTGCTATTTTGGGCTTTATTTCAAACAAAAATATTGAAGGATATAAAAATTGTTCCCAGCTTTTATTATTCAAAATCATTATTTTCAATATATATTTTAACAAGATTAGGTAATTCTATAACATTTATTTAAGGAAAGTTGGAAAATGTCATTTTGTACATTAATATTAATTTATGATTAGTTTAGTAAATCTAAAGTAAATGGACCAAATTAATCCTCTAGTTATTTCAAGAATCATTATAGTAATGACACATGTCATATACAAAATGTTGTAATGCTTTTCTTTTAATATATACTAGGATGAGATCTGTGCTTTGCGCGGGGTGAG
This sequence comes from Moricandia moricandioides, assembly GCA_905132885.1. Lineage (NCBI taxonomy): Eukaryota > Viridiplantae > Streptophyta > Magnoliopsida > Brassicales > Brassicaceae > Moricandia > Moricandia moricandioides. The sequence continues at coordinate 273,639 of CAJHQQ010000132.1, forward strand.
AAAAATGTTTAAATGGTTTATTCAGATAACTATATTGGATTTTGAATGGTTAGAAATAATATAGTGTGGATTATATAAAATTGAAAAGTATATAAAATCGAAAAGTACATATTTAATTTAGGTAGGAATTAGTGTTGATTTTTTCTAGGTAGTGATTTAGATCTGATTTTGTGGATAATAAAATAAAGGGTAGAAATATATTATAATTTTATTGTTTAAAAATAAAGGAGAACATACAGAGAAACATGAAATAAGAAAGCATCATAATATAATTAAAAGATATGGTAGAAAAAATGTGATATTGGAACCAACTCATCAATAATTCTTTTCTTCAGTAGTTGTAGTATGGAAGCCTAAAAAAAATTAAGAAAATAAGTGAGCATAATTATATAGTCAAGTTAGTTCTATATTCACCAATCAAATTTTATTACCTCATTCGGAAAATCTGGATCGCTGGAACTTCATCAGGCTCAAAGCGAATTTAAGAAAATCCATCAATGGTCGTCACATTTCTCAATCCACCTTATCATGATAAAAAAAATAATGTCACCATAATCAAATGTTATAATCACTAATACTGTGTATAAGAATTAGAAATGTAATTTACCAACACCCAAATCAATTTGCCAAAACTGTAACACATATAAGACAACAGGTGCATTGGTTGAGTTCCAGAAATTATCTATAAACTGAGCAACTTCTCCATATTCAACACACTTAATGTGTTCATAGCTGTCAGTGAGAATAAAATAAAATTTTTTTAGCTCATATGAAATAACAGTTAAAAATGGTTATATAAACATGTAGAAAACTTACTCAATATTCACTAAAGAGAACTCGATTCTATGGTTCTCTACTGCATCTTCTTCAGTCTCCCCCATTGCTACCAATGCTCCATACTGATCTGGTTTAATGGTTCAAATAATGGATCATGTTTAAACGGACATTAGTCATAGCTAAGCAAAAATATCAGTAAGCATTGAACATTTCAAAAAAGAATATAAGAAAAGTATATAAAAATATATACCAATAGAAAAAATTGGATGCCCTAGGCCTTTGAGTACGTTATCGAATGTTTCAAAACGATAATAGTTCCAAAAGGAGAGTGGTGGAATCTTGAAAATGATGGATGAGTTACTGAGCTTAATTTGGTATCAGTTCATCCAAATATTTTGCATACGTAATGCCAAAGTTTTGTAACTCATACCACTCACCTTCCTCCATAGGGCTTTCAAACGGTTCATCCAAATATTTTGAAAACGTGGTTTGGATAGTAGAACCCTGTATAAAGAAATTTAATCTGTTAGTATATATTCAATCGACAATATATTTAAAAAAAAAATCAAGATATATAGAATTCACTTGCCCATTAAAACGGACATAAGTAAAGCATATGATAGGATATAATGAGAGTTTACTGCGGCTTTACTTCATAAAATGGGTTTTGATCCTCACTGGATCCAATTGATGATGGAGTGTATATCATCGGTCCAATATAGGATCTTATTAAATGGTCGACCACATGGACACATTGTTCCACAGAGAGGGCTTCGACAAGGGGTTATGTTATCGCCTTATTTATTCATTTTGTGCACAGAGGCTCTAATAGCTAATGTCAAGAAAGCGAGAGGGAGAAACAATGGACTGGTTTGAAGGTTGCAAGGGCATGTCCACTGATCTCTCATCTGCTATTTGCAGATGATAGTTTATTTTTCTCTAAAGCACAAAAAGAGATGTGTCAAACCATTCTCAGGATTCTAAAGAATTATGAGGCAGTGTCAGGACAGTTGATCAATTTTCAAAAATCATCTATTCAATTTGGTCACAAGATAGAAGAATCACGAAGGCAGGAATTAAGAGACATTTTAGACATTCAAAATAGAGGTAGAATAGGATCGTATTTAGGCATACCTGAAAGCCTGGGAGTATCGAAAACGCAAGTTTTTGGGTTTGTGCAGGAGAGACTTAATAATCGTGTCAATGAATGGACTTTCAAGTTCTTCACCAAAGGAGGGAAGGAAGTGATTATTAAAATAGTGGTGACAGCTTTGCCTAATCATGTTATGTCATGCTATCGGATACCTAAGTCAGTGACACAAAAGCTAACGAGTGCAGTAGCACAATTTTGGTGGAGCCCAGGAGAAAGTAAAAGAGGTATGCATTGGAAATCATGGGACAAATTATGTATGCCCAAAGATGAAGGAGGCTTACGATTTAAAGATATCATAGATTTCAATACGGCTATATTTGCAAAGCAGCTGTGGCGTTTGATTGAAAAACCAAATACTCTATTTTCTAGACTATTTAAAGAATGGTATTTTAGAAATATTTCACCCCTGGAACCGATTAGATCATACTCTCCATCATATGGTTGGCGCAGTATGATTTCTGCTAGATCTTTGGTTAGCAAAGGACTAATCAAAAGGGTGGAAAAAGGAGCATCCATATCTGTATGGGATGATCCTTGGCTCCCAACCACTCGCCCGAGACCAGAAAATAATAATCAACAAAATTTTCTTCTGGACCTTACAGTGGATTCTCTCATCAACCCGATCTCGCGTACATGGAATTGACAGGCAATTCAGTATTTGGTGGATCCTCAGGATATATATATATCATTCAATGTATACCTCTAAGTCGGATATAGGTGACCGATAGAGAGGGATGGCATTTTACGAATAATGGAAAATATACAGTGAAATCTGGGTATCAGGTTGAGCGGATATACTCGACAGGGATAAATCACCAATGATGTACGAACCTACGATTGATGCTCTTAAGGCATTTTTCTGGAAAGTCCGATGTCCCCCGGAAATCAAACATTTCTTATGGCAAATTGTCTCAAGATGTATAGCAGTCAAGAAAATTTTAAATAGAAGATGAATTAAAGGGGACATTTGTTGCGCTCGCTGTGGTGACCAAGAGGAATCAGCTAACCATGTTTTTCTTAATGTCTACCAGTGGTACAAGTGTGGGCACTATCCACGATTCCATCAAATCCAAATATTTTCCTAACACAATCACTTTTTAGGAATATGGATCATCTGTTTTGGAGAGTCTTCCCATAGATGGAGGATCATCAATTAGCTTGCATCTTATGGTATATCTGGAAAGGGAGGAACAACAAGACGTTTAGAAACGTAGATATTTATCCTAGAAATACTCTCAAACTGGCGGAAACGGAATCACTCATTTCGGCTGAGGCACAATTGACACTTACTCAACAGATACCCCAAAGCAGAGGAGCATAGGTTACAATCTTACCACAGATTCCTAGCAGATGGTGTTTTATAGATGGGTCATGGAAGGATAAGGAGGTATATTCAGGACAAGGTTGGTATAGTACCCTCGAGGGCTTCGAAGGTTTATTGGGGGCATGAAATACCCGTACTAGTCTTTCCCCACTTCACACCGAAATGGAGGCACTTATTTGGACAATGGAATACCTGAGGAATTTACGTCAATATCATGTAACATTTGCAATAGATTGTTCTCAACTGGTGAAGATGGTTTCGGAACCAGAAGAATGACCAGCTTTTGCAAGCTATTTAGAAGACATCAAGATCCTGAGAGGCATTTCACTCCTCCGAGCTTCTCCATATACCTAGAACGATGAATTCAAGAGCGGATAGCCTTGTTCGAAATGCTAGAAAATAACCGACCTTCATCGTCCATATGGATTCAGAGCTCCCCGATTGGTTTTCAGAATTATCATGAATCTGTGATTTTGTTCATGACAAGAAAAAAAAAAGAACTCACTTGCCCATCTCCTAATATCAATTCAGAAGTCATTGTCGTTGTGCCAACAACTGTGGTCCTTGTTTTTCAGTAACTTAATACAGAATGGATTCAGAAGTTTCTTATGACTCAACTTAGTGAAGAAAGTATGCATATCCATGGCAACACAATAATAAAATATTTTACTATATATTAATTGAGAAATTACTTTAGTGATTTGTGCTTATGTGTCACTCATTGGTGAAGTTTAGAATTAATTCTTATTTTCATTGATTATTGGTATTTGAATTTTTAATTTACTTAAATCAAATTTTTAAAAGGAAACTAATCATTGAATTATCTAATCTAATCTATGTTACCAAATAAACAATCAAACATCTTAAATTTAAATGAATTACATATGTATTATATAGATAATAATATAAAAATTATATATAGTATAACTTAAAATAAAAATAACATTAATTTTAGATAACAAGCATATTTAAGATTTTCAATAAAAAGTCTGGTCAATTATTTCACGTTTTAAATGAATTGTTTACAGAAAAAATATTTAAAAATATCTTTGCATGTTATATAAATATATAATTAAAAATAAAATACAATTTTCAATAATTTTAATTAGTTTTCTATTGCATAGATGATGATATACAAATTTATGTATGTATATAGTAAATTTTAAACGTATTCTCCATATAAAAAAAAACTGAAGTTACTTTTTAATCAACAAATCCGTAAAAACTATATCGATTGTAAAATGGATAAATAATTTTATACATAGTTAAAAATAATCTGTTTAAGAAACTTTGTAAAAAAAACTTTCTTTTGCATGTTATAGAAATAACTAAAAACAAAATAAATTAGTAACTAACAGAATAAGCATTCATTTTTTATTTCAAACCATATCAATAAGATTAAGAACTGTGTGTCTAACTGTTTCGAGTTATCATAATCATTTAATGAAAAATTGCTCATAATGTTTTTAAAATTTCTACCAGCTAGAATTTATTTATATCATAATATTGAAATTTCTTATTATCTGTTAAATACGTACACTATTACTATGAATGCATATTAATGTATAAAATAATAGAAACTAAATCTTGCATGTAAATATTATTAGAAATCTATTAAGCTAATGAAAAAATATATATATATATATATAGTTTTGTTTCTTTTCATAATCTTTCTATATACTTAAAGTTTCAAGTATGGATTTATTTGTCACGTCATTTCATATTATTAGATTTTAGTAAATTTCAGATGAAAGTTTTGATCTGCAAACCAATTAATATATATACATATATATGGTCTGGATGTGAATGTTAAAATATAAAATTACATTTTTAATGGATTAAAATTCTAATCAGTCATATATACTCATAAAAATTAATGAAATATTAAAAATATCATTTATATTTTTTAAAAAAATAATCAAATAACTAAAATAAATAAAAGATCTAAAATCTGTTTATTTAAAACATATCTATCAAAAGTTCGCACTCAATTTAAAAAGCTAAAAATATATTAAAGCATTTGACAATTATAATAATAATACATTAGATTTTAAAATTATTAGTACCTGCAAATTTGTGGGCAACTAGCTAGTAGTGACTAAATTATGTGATGAAGTTTAGTACTTCGACGTCAGTTTATATATAACGTGTGAACCAAATATTGCACTTCCATATTCAACTTAATTCGACGCTTGGTAATGTCAATCATGGAATACACCATATAAAATACTGAAAATATGTAGATACCAATCAACTGAAAATAAATACCAATCGTAGCTATTATCTAATTAATACCCATCCCAGTGTGTTTGACAAATAAATTACTGAAAAAATATTCTATTACCTTAAAACTGAAAGGTAATAAAGGTGATGAAGATAGTCGCATAATCTTCTCCAATCGTGTTAGCAATGTAGATTCCTTATTAGCATGCAATGATTAGAATAAAATCTAGATTATTGATAAATAAGTTTAAAGGTGATTTTTTTTTAAATAGACAAAATTAATGGAGAACTACCTAGAATATAGAGAAAATTATTAGAATGTTATAGAAAAAATGGTATATTAATAGAATAACATATCACACACTATTAAAAGAGCTTATTACAGTCTTCTCACAAAGTCCACATTGACAATAATATTTAGCCAATAAAAGACCTTGAATCATCCACGTCGGAAAGCTTCATACTGCCACGTTGGCGGCCTGGACTGGAATTAAAACTTTTTCGTTTGGGCATGGTTTGTTAATCGTGTAACCCTAATTGCTCTTCCCTTATGACTCCTCTTTCTTTCGACTTCTCCGTGATTCCCTTTCTCTTCCGATCCGTTTCTGCAATCAATCGAAGACTCCTCCACTATCTCCCACTCAAACCGACGGTGAATCCCCGATTAGATGAAACCAAATGGGAAATCACCTGCCCTCTCCACAATAGCGCTCAAACATAGTGGGAAGATCGTCGTCTCCTCCGTGATGCAGATGAAAACCGGCAGAAAGGCTGCTGACTCCTCCGTGATTGCAACCAAACCTCATGGGAGTAGGGATATATCCATCATCACGGTAGGATATCCAACGCGAGGACCGAGGTTCGCCGTAACCGCTACTAAGTGGAGGTGGGCGCCGAGTAAGGACACAGGAGGAGAGAAGAAAACATGGTGGAGATTCGTAAGACCAAGCTTGAAGAGAGCTTACTGAAGAAGCGTTGCGAAGGTCTCCAAGCCACGCAGATACCTCAAGTCACTTCCTCCGTGGACAAAAAGGTATAGAATCAAAACACAGATCTGGAAATCGATTTCTAGGGTTTTGGAAACTAATTAGATTTGGTTTTGATTTTAGTTGGATAGCTTGCCTTCTATGGTTGGTGGTGTCTGATCAGATGATAGGAGCTTGCAGCTTGAAGCGACTACTCAGTTCCGTAAATTGCTTTCTATATGTATAGCGTTTGATTTCTTGAAGTTTTGATTGGACTCTGCAGCTTCTTAAATTGAATCCAGGTTTGGTTTTACAGAGCGTAGTCCTCCTATTGAAAAGGTGATTGATGCTGGTGTTGTGCCACAGCTTCAGGTTTGGTGGATTTGTATTATCTCTGTTAGATTTGCTACAATTATGATCTAAAGTTTATACTCTCTGTGTGTGTGTGGTGGATTCAGTTTGAAGCTGCTTGGGCATTTACAAACATTGCTTCTGGGACCTCAGAGCATACTAAGGTGGTTATTCAAGATGGGGCTGTTCCGATTTTTGTCCGGCTATTAGCTTCCCAGAGTGACGATGTCCGTGAGCATGTGGGTTTTGTGCTGGCAAAATCTCCGGTTAACTTTTCCTCTTTGTTATATTAAGTTCTAAAATGTGTTCTTTTCATTGTTCATGTGTAAGGCTGTGTGGGCGTTAGGGAATGTTGCTGGTGATTCTCAACAGTGCAGAGATCTTGTCCTGTGTGGGCGTTAGGGAATGTTATCGTTGTTCTCTCAGTTGAATGAGCAGCTAAGCTCTCCATGCTGAGAAATGCTACTTGGAGCCTCCTTTTGATCAGGTCTATCTCTCATTTCAGTCTTATTCTCTCCCTTATTTGATCAAGAAAGTTTTTTTTAAATCTGTGTTTTCTCTTAGAAACAGGTTTCTCCAGCACTTCCAGCCCTTGAACGCCTGATTCTCTCCACTGATGAGGAAGTGTTAACAGATGCCTGTTGGACTCTCTCTTATCTTTCTTATGGCACCAACGACAAAATCAAATATGTCATTCAGGCAGGTGTTGTTCCTCGACTTGTTGAGCTTCTCCAGTAAGTCTTTTCATTCCTGTGGTTTACATTGCTTTTATACATGATCATGTGTTAATGAATATCAATGGATTTTTGCTTGCTCTAGGCATCCATCACCTTCTGTGCTTATTCCTGCTCTTCATAGTATTGGTACGTCACTGGATATGACGCACAGACCTAGGTATGCTTACTCTTCTATAGTTTCTTTCATTTATATCCAGTATGCATCTTCCACTCTTCCTAGAACTGTACTGGAAAGAATGTGACACCACTAGCTCCGCAGCTGAAATTTTAACATTGTGATAATGACTATTGGCTGTCAAGTGTTAGTTGCATAGCTTCCTGCTACCCATCACATAAATCACCTTGAGAATATTAGGTGTACCTCCGGAATGATATCTATCATTCGTTTGATATTTGGTCGACGCTATGGTCATGCATCTTTTTACATAGATACTATAGCACAAATCATATCTCAATTCGTGCGCATAATTTCTGGTGTCCTGCCTATTTTGTGTCTACATGTTCATCATAATCATTTTAGAGTTATAATGCTCTCATGAATAAAACATTTAACGAGTACTTTGATAGTTCTTTTCCTTTTGTTGGTTCTGACGTGATGAGAATTTCTGCTGCAGTGTGTAATTAGTCATGGTACACTCCTTTCTCTTCTGAGCCTTCTGACTCAGAACCATAAAAAGAGCATTAAAAAAGAAGCATGCTGGACAATCTCAAACATCACTGCTGGAAACAGGGACCAGATTCAGGTTAACTTTTTCTAAAAACTGTTTTTTTTTTTTATTTGTTCAGATTATTATTACTTTGAGAAGGTTTTGGTTGTTTGAAGAAAGAGTTTCTGTATGTTTATCTTGCTCTAATTTTCAATGTAGGCTGTATGTGAAGCTGGTTTGATTGGCGAGGACCGAGGTTCTACCGTGATGATGGATATCTCCCTATTCCCATGTACGTCTACCTATATTATGAATTAATTAAACTGATTTCTATTACTAATTTATGATCAATGACATATTTTAATATATTTTCAGGCTCCAACTCAAAAAAAATCCCATCACATACAAAAGACCACCATCTTATCTATGAATTCCACTTTTCTGTTTTAAGACCTTTTTATATGCTCTTATTAATGACAATATTTTTCCTCTGCTTCTAAACATGATTTATACCAAACTTTAATTTTATAACTGATCTATTGTACTGTGGACAACCACAAAATTTTAACAAATTAAACAATAATTAGCTCGAACAAGATCACATATGCGTTGGCATTTAAATATTAACATAAGCTAACTATAATTTTCTGTTCTCAAAATAATTCTTCTACATTTAAAAAAAAACTAGCATTTACCATTCACAAAACTATAACAGGTCTTATTACATTCTTATAATAAAAAAAAAATGATGAGAAAAACAATCTCTCTCCATGTTAAGAAGTTTGATTAAAAATCAGTTATGCTATCTATTATATATATGAAAATCTGTAAACAATAAATCTGTAATACAATAAATCTGTAATACATGTCTCTCTAATTAAAGAAAAGTCACAAACATCTTCTTTTTTCCTTATAGATATTTTGGGGGGGGGGGGGGGTTAAGAAACCATTACACCTTCTTTGCATTATATATTTCTCAACAATATAAACCCCTCCTATCTGATTTCAACAAATAAAACAAACAAAATCCTAAAAATGAATCAACCACCACAGTATAATCCGCTTCTAAGTTGCAAAAAGAAACCAGATTCCTCATCTCCTAAAAGAACCCTCATCATGAAGACCAAGAGACCCAATACCCAACAAACAACAATCAAAAATATCCATAGCACTAAAGACATCAAGTAATGGCCACCTAAGCAACGAAACTCTCAGCGATATGGAATACATGTTTCAGTATCACGAAATCAACTATGACTCGCTGCCACAGATTATAGATGAGACTTCTGATTATGTCGCAGACATTATTCCAACTCTCGACGATGTCACAGGTATAAATCTTGATATAACTGTTAAGCTGACTGATTTCAACCCACAAGCTTGAAGTAGACTTGATCTCGACTTCTATACAATCGACCTGCAAAACAACTGAAGACAACCCATGACCAGCAAAGAGCATACCTCTGCACAATTTGCTACCACGAGCTTGGCACAGAAAGAGACTTGAATTCTTTGCTTTGCAACCATTCTTACCATCACCAATGCATTTTAGGCTGGATAAAGATCAACTTAACATGCCCAATATGCAGATCAAAACTTGGTTAACATAAGATAAATCCACTATCTCATCTTATGCAGTTATCGGCTTTACATTTAATATTTTAAAAAATAAGTTGTCTCTGATTTTCTTATCAAACCTACACTTTCAATAATAATAAATTTTAATCAGAAGATATATGCTTATACTAATAATAACCAATATATACTTTCTTATAATATCAATATTAAAAATCTAAATTAAATATAACAAAAATGAAAAAAAACTTTTGATTTTACTATAAATGTAAAAAAGAAATAGCCCCTTCACACTTTAGATTACTTAGGTCAGATAATTGTAAGAACTATAAATTAATAGAAATTAGAAAAATAAAAATTTATCTATAAAATGGAACTAGGGTTAATTATAAATTGTGTAATACATATATATAATATATTAAAAATATACATATATATAACATATGAGATAAATAAGAAATCCATTTTCTCATCTTATGCATTCTTCCACTTTAATATTTATATTAAAAATAAGTTATCTCTACTTTCTTAAGAAATCTACATTTTAATAATAATAAATTTTAATCAGTAGATATGCTTATAATAGTTTTTTGGTAAACAATGAGATAAAGTATAGAAAATTTTAAACTAAATATGCTAGATTAACACCAACGAAGAGTATTCCTCCCATAAAATGAATCTTACATTCTATAGAAACTTAGTAAACCAACTCATATACTGCGTAAATAAGTAATAAAGCTTATTTTTTACTACATTCCAAGATCAATATTTAAAATCTATATTAATATTTTTGCAAAATAAACATTTGATTTTGCTATAATAAAATAAAACGGATAAAAGTAAAAAAGAAAAAAACAAATAGCACCTACACACTTTTAGTATTTAGGTCAAAAAATTATCAAATTTTAAGTTACTATAAAATGCGAGAAATAATAATTAAATAGAAAAGGAAACTATTGTTACTTACTAAATTGTGTGATACAAACATAAAATATATTAAAATATACTTCTATCTAATATATAAGATAAACTAGCCTTTGACCCGCGCGTCCGCGCGGGTGTTATTTTTATGAATGTCAAATATTTTAAGAAATTTGTTTGATATAACTGTATATATGAATGAAACTTAATATTCGATATCCGTTATCCGATCTGGGATCTCATCCGCTTCAAAAAACGGATAATTGGGGATCCTGATAGTGATTTTACGGATTCGACTCATCCAAGTACGAATTCAGATAGTAAAATTTAGGTCTAAATATCTGGATCTGGATATTAAATATTTAAAATTTAATTATAGTTATCTATGTATATTATATATACTTTTATATAAAATAACTAAAATTTTAATTTTAAATTTGAATGCTTTTAAAGTTTTTTAAAATAATAATTTTAAATAGACTAATAGATGGTTAATATTTAGGTTTTTAATTAAAAAACAGGTCCAAATATCCGCGTGTATTCGGATTTTAGTCCGAATATCCTAACCCCGAATATCCAGATCCGGATAACAATTTTACGAATCCGACGAATGCATATCTGAATCCATATATCCTAAAATACCTCGGAAATTCGATATGTCCTAGACATAATATGTATTATATGGTGATTAAAAATTTTAAATTTATAAATTATTCTTATTAGATATATCGTACAAATGAATAATACATTGTATTTGTTTTTATATATAACTATTTATAATAAATATTAGTATGTATTTTAGTTACTAAATTGTTATGGAAAATTACATGATTTCGTTATTTTAAATGAATAAGTTTAAATTATATCGAAAATTATTGACATTATTAGCTTTTTTATAGTTCAAATATAGTTGATTAGCTTATATGAATATGAATAAAAAATAAAACTAATTTAATTATATATATATATATAAACACATATATTTTTTAATGATAAATGTTGTTTATGGGATTAGCCCAAATTTATTTTTTTCTTGTTAATAATGAATGTTTAGTGTTTGGATGCAAGGATAGTATGAATGGTATTTCTTGTAAATATTAGGTAAAATCAAGGGTTATTTCTTATTTGTACTTCAATTTTAATAGATTAGATGAGATTATTAAAAACAAAAGAAAAATTATACACATAAATAAAAAAATAACATAATTCATACATAACTAAAAGTAAAATAACATAATTCATAAAATTTAAAATCTATAATCCGCGCGTAGCACGGAGAAAACCTCTAGTATCTTTTAAAAACTATTAGAGTGTTTGTAGATGCATGTACTATATTAAAACAGAATCCTCTTTTAAATCTACTTAAAAAGTTCATTTTAAATTTTGGACTCTTTCAGTTTTTATAGTACGTTACATATGTTTGCTACATAATATTTTTACACGCTTAATAAAATAGATATAACCAGATTACTTATACTAAACCAAAATCTAATCAACTAATGCTATCCGAACTTATCTTAACAAAACCGATAGATTTTTTTCTATTAAAATAAAAATGTAATAACTCTAACTGGACCATGTTAGTATATGAAAATAATACAATAACTCAAACTAGGTATTATATTTGCTTCTCTTCCGATCAGTACCTGCCACAGTAAAAAATCATTTTTTCATAATTTCATCATTATTCACCATACCAAACATTCTAAATTATACATAATTCTATTAAGCACACAATATTATCTGCATATAAGTGTTGATCGTAGAAAATACAAAAATTCAATCATTGTTCACCAATTACATTACATATGTTATGTTTTTTTATCTATCCAAGACAAATATACAATCCAGAACCTTCCTTCATTTCAATTTTGTTATTTCTATAAATTAAATATCTATCGATTATCAACACAAAATCAAGTTGAAAAGAATATTCTAACCACATTAAGAATAAATTTACTCAAATCTAAACTAGCATGTCTTGCAAACAAACTAACCTCCAACAACTTAATTCGATTGGTGTTAAATAACCTCTAAAATTTTTATATTATTTTCCCAAGATATTCGTCCTTATTTTTTGAACACCATATTTATCAAATTTACATCTACATTAACGAAGTATTACAACTACAAAATATTGCAATCAGGATATGCTTACAATCTCATAAAGTATAGAAATCAGAATATACTAACGAGACTCATTCAACCTAATCTTTATAAACAAATCACTATAAAACATTTTCCCATCGCCTAATACTTTCTACAACTCACGATACAAATACAAAAAAAACAAATGGCTATGGTATCATCAAACATGTGTTGATCATCATCATGTTCAGTTGAAGTTCTTAAGTCATTACTCTACTTTATACTATAAATTCAGTTGAAGTTTTCTAAGTCATTACTCTACTTTATATACTCTCAAGCCCGATTTTGAATTCAAACCAAACATGTGTTGATCATCATGTTTTAACCCAAAAGAAATACAGTTTGTCATCCAGTCAAACAAATCCGAAATCAAATAAATTTCAACAATACACAGAACAGATAAGAAACCATCACCAGAATACCAGATATGCAACGATCTCTATACTTTTAATTTCAAAGCAGTCAATATAATCTATTAATATATCCTAAACAGTTTACCCTTATAATGATTCTACTGGTTTAGTTCCGGTTCCTCATTTTTATAGATTGTAGATAGTACTAAACTTTGTCTCTGAAATTAGCATGTCAAGAAAGAAAATTGTGATGGGAGATCCAGAACTAGAGGTGAGAGATCTATGAACATTAAAAAAATTTGAACCGATTAACCAAAGATGAAAACCTGATTGTTTCGCCAAATCTGAAGGTTTACAAAGAAAAGGGAAAAGAGTTTAACCTTAAAACAGAACCACCGTCAAAGAAGACGAAAAAATATTGTTGTTAACTTTTTAATTAGACACGTTGAAGTAGTTACCTTCCCGGAAAAAGAAAATCTAGGCTTACTTGTTTTTGATCAAAATATATTGTTTTAAATAAATGGGCCAAATCCATACACTAAAGGTCTACTTACGTTGCAAATTAATGGATCACAAACGTTTATTAAATTTGGGTTTTAACAAACAAAATGTGCTTGAAAAAACAGAACATGTCTTTCATAAAGCCATTTTAATAATTTTGTTGTACTTTGTACTGTGTTTTTTTCTCTTTCTCCTGACTTTGCTTATGAAATTGAATAGTTCACAATTTTTTTTTAAAAAAAAAAATATATATATATATATATATATATATATAATTTTCTCATACGTATCTATATATTATACTATACGTACTAGCATAAGACCTGCGCCTTGCGCATGGTGAATGTATGTAGTTAAAATATAAAATTTTAGTATTGACAAATTTAAAATTTACATATGTTTTTTTTTATATGTATTTGAAATTTTAGAATTTTAGAATTTTAGAATATTTATATAATTATCTATACGTAGGATTAGAAACAATTGTAATTAGAACTGTAGATCAAAGTTTAGAATTTAATGGACTCGATTTCATATATCTTTTCACTTTTCAGTGTTCGAGGGATGAAAAATAAATGGAGTGTCACTGGACTTGATTGGTAGAGTATTAGCAAGTTCCCTAATGCTTTCTTAAGAATCAGTTGGTAAAATATAATTATTCCATTAATTCTTTAAATTTTATCTTTTAAATTAAATATAATGATCATTTCATCAATTCTAAAAAAACTAAACAAAATACAAAACAAAAGTAATCTAACAAGCTTTATTTTTATGACAAAAGCTAAACTACAATATCTCCTAGAAAAAAACACTTGAACCATTAATAGTACTAGAGATTTTACCGGGGCATAGCATTGTATTTAATATCTATAGTATAATGTATTACTTCTATGTTATAACAATATAAATAGTAAATTGAAAAAAAAAAATAGTAAATTGAATTAGGAATGAGTAAAACTCACAGTTTATTTTTTTTATTATCTAAAATATATATGGGGGTGGTGTACGAATGTGAAATGAATAAAGAATTTGTTAAACCTTAGTTATTATCCAAAATATTTTTCCTTACATATTAGGTTCTTATGAGAATATATTATTGATCTCAACATATCATATTTATTTGTCAAATGTATTATTTTTATCATGTCTATGTTTTGATTTATATGTTATTTAATAGTTCATAATATATTTTTGTATGGCTAAATCTATTTTTTACAATTATAATAAATAAATTTAATTTAAATACTCATTGCTTTAAATAAAACAACTTTTAATGTTGTATGTGTTAAATACAATGAAAAGTTCTGTGAAAATATTACTATGTTCTATATTATTTTTTAGTTATAAACAGAAAAAATATTTTACAATCTAGCTATAGTTAAAAATATTATTCTGGATTAAAAATCAGTATAAAAAAATCAAAATATACTCAATAGATATTCAAAATTATTTCTTTTATTATTAAATATTAGTTGGTTTTACGGTTACTATTTTTAAATACCAAACATGTTATTAAACTGTTATTAAAGATAAAGTTTTTGTATGCAAATTTGTATGACCCTACTAATTACTACTTAACAATCTATCTAACACTAAATGTAAATAGATATGACAGGTCAATAAGTGAAGAAAATATGTTTAGGCCATGTCTAGCACATGATTGTATAATAAGATAGTTACCTTGATAACTTGCAAACTTTCTCAGCTGCTTGATAATACGTGGAAACATACCTAATATATCAGCTTTCTTAGTGTCTCATGTTCATCCAAAGAGTTATAGATCATTAGGAAATAATTTGACAACTTGAGATAAGTTCTATTGTACGTAGTACCATCAAAGTTGAGAACAGACTATAACAAACACATAACCGGACTTGCATGATAAATGAAAAACTGATTTAGAAAAAAATTAGAATTTATATTTTCTGTTGACACAATACGCAAATAAATATTGTTGCCATACGTTTAAAACTTGGAATAAGTCATCATATCATTTTCTGTTGCTGTCTTTAAGTGCGTATAGGAAACATAATCTTTTTTTTTTGTGGTTACCATTCAATTGTTTTTAAACTGGGATTGTGAATTTTGATTTTTAAATTTTTTTTTGCTGAAAAAAACAAATTTTACATTTTTACTACTATGTTAATTGTTTGCTTGAGTTTACCTTTAATTTTATAAAATCTTAAGTAGTTATATCTTGACCAATTCTGCATGATATTTCTTTTAATGTTTTGTGGTTGTTTTGAAACTTTTAATCTGAATTTCTAATTTTTTCTTTAACAAATAGTTTATATTAATATAAAATAGTTTTATAATTTTATAGTCCATATATATGTGTATTACTTGAGATTGTAAAACTTTAAATTTTTCATATGGATTTCTATTTTTTTGTTTTATTTTTTTTTGTTGAATTTGCATACTTTTATTTTGGTGTGGTGTACAACTGTTTTTTTCTATTCTATTTTCTTATGATGTTTATTATAGCGATGGAAATAAATACGTTAAAAATTCACAATAATGTATTTCTAATTTGGTTTTTGTTTCTCTTAATCGTGTTTCTGACATTATTTGTACTTGATCAAGGATTGACATTCTACCGACACAGGTATGATCATGTTCATACCTAAGTCTTGAATTCTCTGTCACGTGTTGTGATTTTTGTTACATTTTGAGATTATATCGTCTTTAGAAGCGTATTGATTGATATGTAGCTTTGTCAACAGAAACCAATACATGACCAAGCCAAGCACTTTCATCTCTCCGTCAACTTTAGTGTTTGATAGAGCATGAAGCCAAGGAAGGCAGACGCTATAACTCTATTTCGTTTCTTGTTGCACTTATATGTCAGGATTATTGTAACAACTGAGAATTTCAACCAAGAATTAAATAATTTGATCGGGTAAGATGAGCACGTTAAAGAGTTCATTTGTTTTTGTTGTTGGCATTGGATTAACGCTTTACTATGTAATTGAAAAGAAAGTATAGACTCCAGAACGAATAAAGCCGAGAAAAGATATTTACCTATACTGAAAACTGAAGTAAACCTTGTACAGAACCAAGGCTTGTGACCCGGAAAAGGCAAACGACCATCACAGTAATTGTTCTGCCTATCGATGCTCTCTATCTGAGGTTAGTACTAAGTTGTAATCCTATTGCAGATTTGCATTCAACAACCGCCTTTTCTGAGACATTTAAAAATTCTAATTGGGTCTCAGACTTAAGCTGTTGGGTCTCAGCGGTCTTTGATGGGGAAGCAAAGAAGCAATCAGGCAGAGCGTTCTGTAGACTTGTCTTGTGCCTTGAGCAATGTTACCAAAGACTCATTCAACCAATCATACCCGATGTTGAGATGGTTACTGTAACCATCTTGTTATGAAAATGTCTCGAATCACCATTACCTACTAAGAGAGAACACAGGGGAAAGAAAATAATGAATATAAGCTTATGTAAAGCCATGCTCTGTACGGGAGAGATATAACAACCTTCTTCACTGACGTTTTATGATCAAAAGAGCATGCTTTGGGAAAATGAAGAGGCTAGCCAATGGAAAGACTGCGCTGGTGAGGGTGATCGAAGTCGGGCAACTGCAGGTTGAGAATTCTTCTCCTTTGGAATTCTAGTGCTTGTTGCAAATCAGCTTTTACCATAAGAAAAGGGAACATTAGAATGTGAGAAAGGATTCAACATGATCGCTTGTTTAAACATACTTTTCGAGATGAAATGAGGGTTTCCTCTGGCCAATATAATCTTCACAGTTTCAGAGTGGACAAACCCAAACATCCGTCTCTGCTGTTATGGAATCCTAACATCTTGCACTGTTCCAAAATTGATGCAACAAACATTAGTACATACTACATCCACCAAACTCTTGATGATTTGTTTTTAAAAGATACCCAAAGTAATTGGAGACATCTTCCTTCATATGTGAAGAAACTATCAGATCTTTCAAGAGTAGTTTGCTTGGATCAAAAGTGATGGAATGAAACTTTCAAAATATAAAAGTTATTTTGCCACGGTGAGATCCACGCGCGGTAACTTTTTCTCTCTCGACTTCACGTTCATTCTCAGGGTGGAGCATCTCCGGTCATCGGCTTCCTAGCCACACCGTGTGCAAACTGACGGAGCTGGCGAGATCTGGTTTCGACGCGTTGGCTCCGATGATAGCTCGGGTGTCCTGGTGGCTTGATGGTGGTGGTTCTCTGTTGGAGGACGCGGAGACTCTGCCGGAAGCCGCAAGATAGACATCGGGACTCTAGGGTTTGTCTTCGAAAAAAGTGATGGAATGATTTATATAGGAGGGTAAACAAAGGGAGTTGAAACGAAAGCATGAAGGAAGTAGTAAAGAACATGATTGAGTGATGGATAGTGAGTTGTGATAACGTCAAATTGGTTTTATTTGAAACGGTGATAATGAAGAAGAGTTGCGTTGATAATGGCTTTTATAGGATATTTGGTATTGTAGAGATGAGCTTCATATTAGCAGCTACGGAAGCTTCATCGGACCTTCACGTCTTGCTTCGGAACCTAAATCGGAGTCGGAACTTTATAAAAGCTTCCGGAATCTCCTATATAAAAACACGTTGGAAGCTTACGATTCCACTTTGGAATCACGCTTGCAATTTTAAAAACACAATATCATATATAAATAAATAAACTATAAAATCATTTTTATTTTTTATAATATTTAATAATATATATAGTGAAAATATGTATGTAAATACTAATATTAATACTATAAATTATATGTATGCACTGTTTTTATTAGAGATATATCATATATATATATATTCAAATCTTGTGTGCCAATTATGCAATCATTTTAAATTATGATAAATAAATAAATGCTTTATTTAAATTAGAATCATATAATTCTGAGTTATAAATTTAATAAAAGTTTCTTTTTTATATATATATATATATATATATCTGGGTATACGCTTCCAACACGTACCCGCTTTCTAATTTTTTTAAAAATTTCGATTTCATACTTTCATACGATTCCGCTTCTGCGCTTCCGTTTCCGTTTCCATGTAACATAGATTAGCAGTGGATATTATTAATGGCTCATACACCTGACCTGGTTTTATATTTGTCGACTTAAAACCTCGTCTACATGGCAGAATAATACTCTCTAATTGGCTAAATATATTAACTTGACGTGGATAGCTTTAGAGTGGAGAATATCTTATTTTTATTATTGTATAGATTATGTGGAAACAATCTAAGAAGCTTTTATTTGTAATATGTATCGTGTGCTTGAAAAAAAAAATTATATACACGTCAAAAAACAAAACAAAAGTAAATTATAAGGAAGACATCATGTTATAAATAAATAATTTAATCATATACCCTAAACTCAGTAATATATACACGTCAAAAAACAAAACAAAAGTAAATTATAAGGAAGACATCATGTTATAAATAAATAATTTAATCATATACCCTAAACTCAGTAATAATGTCACTAATAATACCCTCGACATCATGTTATAAAAAATCCATGTCACTAATTACTATCCACATCACTAATAACAATGATTATTCTGATCAAAAAAGAAAGAAGATAACAAAACGTCATTCTAACTAAACTTTCTGGGTTGAAAAAAAAAATCACAAAAATTTCTTTATTCATCGCTTAAACTCTAATTTTTTGAGTTGATATTGTTGTTTATCGTCTGAAAGTCTCGAATGGTCTTCTTTAATAACGTTTTCGCCGAATCGGCTTCTTCGTAATCGTCTCTACGAAATATTCTTCGCCGCAATCTCCCGAAATCATCTTCTCTGCTGCGTTTTTCGAGTTTATGGCTAAGTTTTAATTTATGTTGTGTCTGAGTTACTTTTCTTTTATGGCTGGTTTGTATATGCAGTTGTGACTGAGTTACTTCCCCCCAAATCACCAGAATGATGCAGAAAACCTGTATTTTTTGTTTTATATGTAAGAAACATAACTCACCCATGTGTGTTTGACTTATACTATATTTATACTACTCAGTTGTGTCATTTTTATATCTCAGCCGTGTCGTTTACATAACTCAGTCATACCTCAAACATACCCTAAAACCATAAAATGTTTAGATAAGTCAGCCATATCGTTTATATAAATCAACCATACCACAAACATACCATAAAATCGAAAAACTGAATTTAAGTATTTTAAGAAGTTATATTGAAGATCACATTATCAAATATCAAATGAATATAAATCAGCTAAATGTATACTTTCTTGAATTTCTAATTAAGACTTTAACTTAATCTTGCGATTAATGTTCTTTTACAATCACTTATACAATTCTTACTTACAAGACTCTAACTTTAATTTTTTTCTTAAATCTAAACCTCAAATCATAAACTATTGAATTATAAAGTTATAAAATATAATAAAGTTTATCTTTAGACATTAAATCTGATAATTAATTATTTCAAGTTTAGGTTAATAGTTTAAAATTAAACTCAAAATTTATTATTATTTTTAATTATTTAATTTAAAATCCATTTTAAATTTCAATTTAAACCCGTAACTGCATTCTCTAAATTTAAGAAATTTTTATAACAAATTGAAAAGAAACAAAATTACAATTTATATTTTTTTTTCATGATCATTGATTGATTTTAGTCTAAGGGTTCAATATTTTCAATAAAATATAATATATATATTATTATTTTAAATTTTAAACAACAAATATTAAATTAAAATTATAATTTCAACATATAATCATAAAATCCAAGTTTTTAAAATTTAAAAATTTATCAAAAATACAGTTTAATATAAAATATAATTTTAACCATTGATTGTTTTAATCTAAGGGCTACAAATTCATCTTGTGGTTATCTTCTAACTTCTTTCTCTTTGGTTTGATTTTAGTACAAGGATTACAATTTTCTTGACCATTGATTAGTTTTGATCTAATGGTCTAAAATGCATTTTTTCTTCACTTTCTCTCATCTACTTGATGTCGCCTTCTCCTCTTCTCTTTTCTTCGGGAGTTCTTCAGTCTCAGATCCTCTTCATCTCTCTCACTCTCTGTCTTCTAAACAAGAAAGATCCATACATCATCATTCATTTCTTATGCCTTAGTATATTTGTTTTTTAAATCTTAGAAGTGAGAGAAGAAGAAACATCAAAGAAGAAAAGAAGATTGTCGGAGAAGAGGAAAAAGTCTCGAAGAAGACTGGTCTTCGCCGTCGTCACGGATATTGACCTCGTCGCCATCTATACTCACCGTCGTCATCCTTTTTGCCGTTTCTCAGATCCATCTTCGCCGGTCTCTGTCTTCACCGTAGTCGCCACCATCACCACTTGTCACCACACTTGCACCTCTCTCTCTTTCGATCTCTCTCGATCTTTCTATGTGTTTCGAATTTTTTCTTGTTAGTGGAAGGTGGACAAGGCAGAGGAGATTGCTGGTGGAGGAGGTAACACAACTGTTGTGTGACTTGAAGAAGTCCGAGCTCTCGTGGTAACGGGACTGCAGTGGCGAAGAAAGAAGACAATAATGACCTCACGGCTCTCGTGATGTGGAAGAAACACACGGTGGTTTAGTTAGGTTTAGATTTTGTTGACACAGCTGCAAGCTTTTTTATTTCTAGGTTTTAGATTAGGGTTGGTTTAGAATTAAACTCAGCTGTAATGTATGTATAACTCAGCTTAAAGTACACATAATTCAATCGTAACGTATCTGAATGGTATAAGTCAGCCGTAACGTTCCTATAAGTCAGCCGTCAAGTGTAATTATTTTCGCGACGTTTCATATTTTGAGTGGGAAAAAATATTTTGGGCGGGAACAAAATCACTCTTTCAACTCTTAACACAATATTAAAACTTTAATATTTTCTTAAACTTGAACTTCAAACCCTAAAATATAGAAATATACACTTATAAGAAAATACAAAGTTTATCTTTTGAACACAATATTATAAATTTAATCTTTTCTTAAATTTGAACCTCAACCCTAAGCTACAGAACTATAAAGTTATAAAAATTATAAACTCAGTCATAACGTATGCATAACTTAGCTGTAATTTGATTAAACCTCAGCCGTAACGTATCTGAATGATATAAGTTAGCTGTAACGTTTCTATAAGTCAGCCGTCAAGTGTAATATTTTCGCGGTGTTTCATATTTTGGGCGGGAGAAAAATATATCGGGCGGGAACAAAATCATTTTTTCAACTCTGAATACAATATTAAGACTTTATTTTTTTTCTAAATTTGAACCTTAAAACCTAAGCTATAGAACTATAAAATTATAAAAATGATAAAGTTTATCTTTCGAACACAATATTAAAAGTTTAATCTTTTACGGCAGGTTTACATATGCAGTTGTGGCTCAGTTACTTCTGTCAGTTTCCAAAAACCTAGTTATGAAAAGTGTGCATTTTGAGAAGAAATGGAAAATACATTCCAAAAAACATCAAAACTGGCAATTGTGGAGTTTATTCCTTTTAGTTTGTTTATGATTTGATATCCAGATTTGGTTAATCTAAATTTTTTTCCAGATCTGAGTGAAAGAAAAGATTGGACAAGAAGAAAATGGAAGAGAGGGAAATATGTGACGGATTCAGCAGAGACGACACAGAGGAGTTCGATGAAGCTTGGAGACATGGAGGAGTTATGACAGGAATGGTGCAGAAAATTATATTTTTTGTTTTCTATGTAAGAAGCATAACTCAACAGTGTTTTTTGTATTTGACTTACGCTATGTTTACACAACTCAGCCATTTTGTTTATATAACTCAGTCATACCTCAAACATACCCTAAAATCAGCAAATATTTATATAACTCAGTAGTGTCGTTTAGATAACTCAGCTGTTTCATTTATATAACTCAGCCATACCTCAAACATACCCTAAAATCGGAAAATTGAATTCAAGTACTTTAAAAAGTTATATTGAAGATCATCTTATCAATATCAAGTGAATATAAATCAACTGAATGTGTATAGTTTCTTGAATTTTCAAGTCGAGACTTTAACTTGTCTTGAGATATATGTTCTTTTACAATCATTTATACAATTCTTGTTTACAAAAGTCTAACTTTAATCTTTTCTTAAATCTAAACCTCAAATCCTAAACTATAGAATTATAAAATTATAGAACTATAATGCTATAAAAGTTATAAAGTTTATCTTTTGAACATTAAATCTACGAACTTTCCCAAGTTTTATTATTTTAAAATTTAAGGTTTATGTTTATAGTTTAGAGTGAAACTCAGCCGTAACGTATGCATAACTCAGCCATAACGTATGTGTTGGAGACTCTTTGTATGAACTAAAGTTATCATATTCAGATGATGCACCATCTGAGTCATTAAGCGTATAAAATCAACTTTCAAATTTATCATCTTCTTCGTCTTCGTCTTCTCTCTTTTTCTTATTTTTTTAGTTCACTTTTCTCCTTTTTCTTGCATTTTATGGAACTTACCTTCTTCATCTCTCTCTTTGACTCTTTTCTTCTTCTGCAAGACGACAAATCCAATGAGAGAGGGGCAGCAGGATGTCGAACAACCGTACATGAGATTGGAGAAGAGGAAGCTTCTTCTCTAACCGACCATCATCGAAGACGACGACAGCAGTGGATCCGTCTCAGATTTTTAATTTTTTAAATCTATGTTCTTTTAGACCCTGTTACCGGAAAAAATAATTACTAGATCTATAAGATCTTAAAGAAAGATGAAAAATTAGATGAAGAAGATAGATAAAGAAGATAAAAACTAAAGAATAAGACACAACGTCTGTAACATAATCCTTTATTTTGTTGTAACGTTAGTAATGACATGGCAAATAATAGTTGATGACATGGATGATAATATGGAAAATCGGTAAGTCAGCCACCAAACAAACACATAACTCAGCCTAAATAAATGAACACATCAAATACAACGTAAGTCAGCTGAAACATGAATACTATTTGAGTAATTAATCCTTTGATAATAAATCAGCCGTAATTAGGATGAAAAATCGTAAGTCAGCTGTATCGTCGAATAAACCAGCCGTCAAATGAATGTTATTATAGTAATTAATTTTTGCTAATAAGTCAGCCGTAATTAGGATGAGTGTACTATTAATCTAGCCAGTTATGGCTGATTAAACATAATTCAGTCGTAACAACCTCTCATAAGTTGGCTGAAAACTCAATAACTCAGCCATGCGATGTTCATTAACCCAGCCGGCCAAACATAACTCAGTCATGTCTTAACTAAAACTCAGCCGAATTTTCCAGAAATCACACCGCCGATGTATAAGTCAATCGTAACTTGTGTATGTAAATCAGCCGTCATCCCATAAATCAACCATATTTCTGTAACTTAGCCATCACTAACGGCTGACTTATATTCTTAAGTCAGCCAATTTTTCTTAAGTCAGGTGTGTTGTTTAACTCAGCCACAACGTAACAATAACCCAGCTGTAACGGCATTTGTAACCACTACAAGAAAACACCGCGATTCTGACGGACATTCCGACGGAAAATGTATTCCTCGGAAAAAACCGAGGAAAATCCGAGGACATTCCGGGGCAATACCGAGGAAACCCAAATTTTGGATTTCCTCGGAATTTCCCCGGAATATACCGACGGAATTTCGAGGAAAGCGGGTTCCTCGGAAATAACCGACGAAAATCCGAGGATTTATTATAGCCGTTAGGGAACCGTTGGGGGATTTTAAAAATTCCGAGGAACTAGCCGTTTCTGTCGGAATTTCCTCAGAATTGTCGGCACATTTCATCTATAAATACAAGCACCCTCATCCTCTTCATTCACTCCATATCTTCATCCTCTCACATACTATATTTACACACGAATTTGATTGAAAAAAGCATGTCTTCTTCTAATTATTATCGTTCTTGGATCGATCGACCTCATTTGGATCCTAACACGAGATTGCTTACGGAAGAGTACCAAAGAGGTTTAGGCGAATTCATGGCATTAGTTCAATGACAACCGGAAGCAAAAATGGGTATTTTAAGATGTCCTTGCTCTACTTGTAAAAATAAAAAGGTTATAAAAGAGTTAGATGTTTGGACTCATCTATATTTGAGAGGGTTTACACGAAGTTACAAAGTTTGGTTTCATCATGGAGAAACTGATTATGAATATGGTAGTACTAGCGAACCTCAACCTGCGGTTAGGTTAGAAGAACCAACTAGAGCGGAGGTAGATTATGGTGTAGGTACTTAGCAGATGGTAAATGATCATTTTAGAGGGGAAGATTTACCCAATGCAGAAGCTAGGAGATTTTTTTGATATGTTGGATGCAGTAAAGAAACCTTTGTACGAAGGTTGCAGAGATGGTCATTCAGCTTTATCATCTGCAACAAGACTGATGGACATCAAAACAAATTATAATTTGGCTGAAGACTGTGTGGATGCGATTGCTAATTTTGTAAAAGGTATTCTACCTGAGGATAATGTAGCCTCTGGTTCATACTACGAGGTTCAGAAACTGGTAGCTGGTCTTGGTTTATCGTATCAGGTAATAGATGTATGCAGTGATAACTGCATGATTTATTGGAGGGCGGATGAGCAGCGGGTTACATGCAAATTTTGTGGGAAGGCTCGTTATAAAGATACGAGTGGAAGATTTCCAGTGCCATACAAAAGGATGTGGTATTTGCGTTTGACGGAAAGGTTACAGAGGTTGTATCAGTCTGAACGCACAACGCAACCAATGAAATGGCATGCAGAGCATTTAACAAATGGTGAGATTAGACATCCTTCAGATGCAAAAGCTTGGAAGCATTTCCAATCAACATATCCAGATTTTGCGTATGAGAGAAGAAATGTCTACCTTGGATTATGTACGGATGGTTTCAGCCCATTTGGCAAGCATGGGAGACAATATTCTCTATGGCCAGTCATTCTTACACCATACAACTTACCGCCAAACCTGTGCTTGCGTCGAGAGTTTTTGTTTCTCTCCATTCTCGTTCCTGGGCCAGAGCATCCTAGGAGATCACTTGATGTGTTTCTTCAGCCACTAATATATGAGTAGCAACAACTATGGGCTCAAGGTGCTGAAACATACGATGTTTCGTGTAACGAAAACTTTCAAATGCGAGCAGTACTTATGTGGACAATAAGTGATTTTCCAGCATATGGTATGTTATTTGGATGGAGAACGCATGGAAGGCTATCATGTCCATATTGTCAAGATAACACTGATGCTTTCCAATTAAAACACAGAAGGAAAACGTGTTGGTTTGACTGTGATAGGAGATTCCTACCACCTGACCATCCATATCGTAGGAGTATAAATTTGTTTACGAAGAACAAGAGGGTGCTTGAAAGTCCACCTCCGGTTTGTGGGGAAGATTTGTTGACACAGCTAAGGGATTTTGGTGCAGAAAGGACGCCAGACGTCGGTGGACATGTGCATTATCCGGTAGATGCTGTTGGAGAACTACATAACTGGCACAAAAAGAGTATCTTCTGGGATCTGCCATCTTGGAAGGATCATCTACTGAGGCATAATTTAGATGTCATGCATATTGAGAAGAACTTTTTTGACAATCTCATGAACACGATCCTTAACGTTCAAGGTAAAACAAAAGATAATTTGAAGTCAAGATTGGATTTAGTCGATATATGTGCTCGTTCAGAACTTCATGTTGATGAGAATGGTAGGGCTCCTTTTCCTATATACCGACTGGATGCAGAGGCAAATGATGCGTTCTTTGAGTGGATTTTAAAGGATGTGGAATTTCCAGACGGTTATGCATCAAATTTGCGTAACTGTGTCGACAAAAACGAAGGAAAGTTTATCGGCTTGAAGAGTCACGATTGCCATGTAATGATGCAGCGCCTCCTTCTTTTGCCTTCAAGGAACTATTACCACAGAATGTTTATGAAGCAACTGCAGGGATAAGTGCTTTCTTCCGCGATTTATGCACGAGATCAGTGACTCTTGAAGGTATTGAAAATTTGAAGACTAACATAGCCGTGATCCAGTGCAACCTTGCAAAGATATTTCCTCCATCATTTTTTGATGTTATGGAGCATCTTGTTATTCACCTGACAAGAGAATTGAAACTTGGTGGTCCAGTGCAGTATAGATGGATGTATCTGTATGAGCGGTATATGTTCCATCTGAAGAAGATGGTGAAAAATTTAGGTAGGGTAGAAGGTTCTATAGTCGCACAGATGATCAATGAAGAAACTTCAAACTTTGCCGAGTACTACTTTCCAGCAGAAGTGCATACCAAAAACAGAAGACCTGCTCGGCATGATGATAGAGGCGAAAGGGCGACTTAGCGGAAAACCAAAGGACCGTCGACTTACTGAGCAGGAGCACAATCATTTGCAAACATATTTGCTCACCAACTGCGAAGATGTTCTTCAATATGAGAGGTAAATAAATTTACAAATTTTTATTTTACCAAGTTGAAATTTAAATTTTTATTAATTAATTACATTATTGTATATGTACATGATTTATATGGCAGAAAAGCGGTTCGAACATAGACACGCCACAGAGGAGGAACTAGAAGAACTAAAGCAGAGAGAATTTGCTAGATGAATGTTATCTTACGTGAGTGCTTTAAACAAATTAAAATATTATTTATCACATAATTATACTAACTCACATATATTGAATGAGATAATTTCTATTAATATGTGTCTGCTGGTATGGCGAGAGGTGAAACATTTGACGATTGGATACGCGAGATGGTGTGTGGACCAAAATATGTTGTGAAGTCATATCCAAGATTTTGTACTCGAGGATATGCATTCACAACTCAAAAGAGGAGACGTTCAAGTACGACTTATGATGCTGGCGTTTGTTCTGCATCAGGAGATGATGTATACTACGGAAACATACTGGAGATTTTGGAAATCAAGTATCCGGGCATGGTTGGATTGCGCTGTACTGTTTTCCATTGTGATTGGTACGACAACACTCCGGATCGAGGTGTGAGAACAGATGCATTTGGTGTTACATCAGTACATTCGAGGCGAAAGCTGCAATATTATGATCCTTTCATTCTTGCTTCTCAGGCCGACCAGGTAATTAAATATATATATGTCAATTATTCAAATATGTATTAATATATATATTAAGTTACAAATTTACAAATAATTTTTTACAGGTTTGTTATATCAAGTATCCCCGGGTTAGAAACAGAGATGATCCATGGGTCACTATTACGTCACTCAACCCGAGGGGCCGAGTTCAGGGAAGTTCTGAGCTGGAAGACCCACTACAAACAAACACATCGGGTAAGTTAAGTGCAGCAGAAGATGTAGCTGCAGTTGACCTTGTCGTCGATTTTACCGACTTTGGAGAGGAAGCCATCGTTCACATAGAGGATGAGCCAGAGATTGGAGAGTTTTACCAAGATCCAGATTCAGATTCATCTGGTGATGATGATGACTCGGAAACAGAGTAGTATCGACAATCCTTTTTTTTTTAATACAATTCCGAGGAAATACCGAGGAAAAACATCATATCCTCGGTATTTCCTCAGTATATTTCACATTTAGGGATTTGAATTTAGGGGTTATCTTCCTCGAAATTTCCTCAGAATATTCCTCAGAATATTCCGAGGAAGTATGTATTTTCATCGGAATATTCTAAGGAAATTCCGAGGAATAAAGATATTTGATCTGAAAATAACATTTTCCGTTTACAAATTGAACATGTGACTTAAATTAACCTTATTTACTGTCTTAGATTGATTATAAAGTAAAATACTGGTGTGTTTCAAGTAATAAACTCTCTTCCAATTATATAATTTGTCCTATTTTTTTTTTTGTAGATCTTTAAGTAATTAGCTAAAATAATGCTAATTAATTTTCTATATAATTGTACCCTTGGATACAACGTAAGCTATAGTTATCAAAAACGCTGTATTATGAACAGAATTGTTTTTGGCTAATTGCCATGTTACCATTTAAATTTTACTATGGTAGAATGCTTGTGAGAAAAAAGTAAAATGCATGTTGCTGCGAAAAAACAATACTAACAAATAAACTTCAATAGTTTATTATAGTCACGTAATATATTTTTCTTAAATGGCACCCCATGCTTGTGTAAGAACACAAATTTATGTTGACAAAGAAGAAACTTTATGAAGTGGACCATAGATGTCTACACCTAATCCCTAAATAAAATGAAAATATATACACCTCTTAACACCACATATGGAAGTTTGTGCAGATCACAAGTTCTTATTTCTCAGAGTCATACCTTGTCTCTTTCTCAAAACAAAAAGAAACATAAGCTCCTTACTAAAGTTAGAATATGAATCCGGGTCGTCTTCTTTGTCTCATTGGTTTTCTCTTCTTCCTCGTTGTTTTGTCTAAAGCTTCAAGAATTCATGTTGAAAGACGACGCTTCTCCTCCGAACCTTTACTTAGCCAAGAAAGAGGGTTTCTCCCTTCTCAACACACTCAGCCGGTCGTCGGCGCCGGTGGAATTTTACCGGAGAAACGGAAGGTTAAGACAGGATCAAATCCTTTGCACAACAAGCGATGAAGAAAAGTCAGATAATTAGTCGTCTTCCTAAACACTCTTTGTCTCTATTTGTTTACTTAACCACAGAGATATCCATCACATATGTATACCTACTACTATGCATATGTTAATGTAGGATTTATTCAATCTTTCTTTATTTTTCATTTATATATTCTCAATACTTAGATGTTTATAAGATGATAGAGCATGAATAAATCAATATTGTTACATACATCCTTATTTCATCCTTATTTATTTTCAATTGAAGAACAAATGTTATGGCTCTCATTAGCAAAATAAAATAAAATAAAATAAAAGATAAAATTAATGGTTTTTTTTTCTTCTCGTTTGAGCCAAAACTAGACATGTCAATTAGTACTAAAGTCCAACTTTATAAATGAGTGGACTTGGCCCAGTTATATAAGTCCCAAAGAAATTGAGCCTTTCAAACTTAGTCTAGGATTTTAACCATTTTGGGCTTATAGATTTTGACTAGGACAGATCCGAAAACTCAAAATTTATATTTTAATTTATTTAATTATTTATTATTAATCCTTATTTTTAAAATAATTATAGAATTAATACTAATGTTTTAAACAAATATAGAATGATTATAGTGTCAAAGTCTAGTTTTAGTATTGTTGTCCACGTCTTTAAAAAATTTAAAAGTTTTTTTCTATTAAAATATGTTAAAATATTGATTTGTACACATATTTAATTGGATTGCGTTCAAATATTCAAAAATATATTGATATTTATTAAAAAAAAAATTCTAGTGATATATATATATATATATATCAAATTTTAATACTTGTATATTTATATGTAGTTTTTGATGACATTGAGAATTTGAAAGTCAGTAATAAATATTATGATCTTGATCTTGATCTTACACTTTCAATTGATAAGAATTGAAAAAAAAAATATTTTATTTTTATTCAATATTACTGTTTATTTGGTTTAGTAGAAAAGAAAACTTTTAGATTTGGGTTTTATAAACAAATAAATGATTGTTTAATTGGGTTAATTTTATTCTGATTTTATTTTTTTGTATTTAATTTTAATTTATTTTCGTAAAAGTATGAAAATTCCAAAATATCCTTTAATCCGTTTAGGGCCGGAATTTAAAATATAGATCCAAAAATTTTATAGGCTAAGCTGGACTGAGTTTTACGGGTTTTGGGCCGGGATCGGGTCGGTCGGACCAACCCGATTGACACCCTGCAATTATTATTCGATTATCTTCTGAAGTTCCGTGTTGTTGACCAAACGAATAATTATTCAACATTGACTTGGGCCACCGACGTCGTTCGGTATCGTCGAGTCTCTCTCTCTCTCTCTCTCTCTCTCTCTCTCTCTCTCTCTCTCTCTCTCTCTCTCTCTCTCTCTCTCTCTCTCTCTCTCTCTCTCTCTCTCTCTCTCTCTCTCCCTCTCTCTCTCCCTCTCTCTCTCCGACACAATATGAACAAAGAGATATGAAACATGAGTCCTGGAAGCGGTTGTTCAGTGAACTAAGTGAAGTATAAAATCAAGTCTTTAGGAGTTTCCTGAAGTCTAGGCTGCAGTTCATGAGTCTGTTTTCAATTTGTTTCAAGTTTAATAAGTCTTCCACTCTTTTAGGAAGTTTGCGTCTTTTGCGTTAGTTTGTTATTTCCTTTCTTTAAAAACATGTAAGCTCTTTCATTCGTGAAAGAAAAAAAGTATTCAGCTCATCTCTTCTTCTTAAGTTTCTTCACTCAGTTTATAACAAGTGGTATCAGAGCTTGCTAATCTAAAGTGTTGCAAGCTTGTGTGAGAAAACAAAGAGAGAGTTCAAAATGAGTGACAAATTGTTAAGCATCCCTAAATTTGATGGTGATTATGAGCACTGGGCAATGCTCATAGAGAATCTGTTAAGATCAAAGGAATGGTGGGACCTCGTTGAGACCGGAGTTACACAGACAGAGAGGAACATGATCTTAACGGGGCCACAGAGGAGCGAGATCGCAGAACAGAAGCTGAAGGATTTGAAGGTGAAGAACTACCTTATTGCATCGATAGACAAAACAATTTTGAAGACCATTGCAAAGAAGGACAGCACGAAGGATATCTGGGAATCTATGAAAACCAAGTATCAAGGAAACAAGAGGGTTCAAAGCGCGCAGCTCCAGAGACTGAGGAGAGACTTTGAAGTTCTTGAGATGAGGGAGGGTGATTCGATCACTGAGTATTTTTCCAGCGTAATGGTGGTGGCCAATGATATGAGGAATCTAGGAGAGGACATGCCGGATGATAAGGTCGTGGAGAAAATTCTTAGAACTCTTGTGGAGAAGTTCACGTACGTTGTGTGTGCGATTGAAGAGTCCAAAGATATCAAGGAGCTAACCGTGGATGAGTTGCAGAGTTCTTTGCTTGTACATGAACAAAACCTCAGCAAGCATGATGGTGAGGAACGTGTCTTGAAGATGGAAGGAAGCAGAGGACGCGGTGGCTATTCTCAGAGCAGAGGACGAGGCGGCTACAGAGGAGGCAGAGGTAGTCCAAGCTTTGACAAAAGTAGTGTGGAGTGTTACAAGTGTCACAAGCTAGGACACTTTAAAAATGAGTGTCCTATGTGGGAGAAAACAGCCAACTACGCTGAGATGGAAGAGGATATTCTTCTCATGGCACAAATTGACAAGGAAACAGAGATGGTGTGGTACCTAGACTCGGGCTGTTCAAATCATATGTGTGGGAACAAGGAGTGGTTTGTTACCTTTGATGATAGCTTCAGACAGTCTGTTAAACTTGGTGATGATAGAAGAATGCAAGTCGAGGGAAAAGGTGACCTACGTCTAGAGATTGATGGGATCACTCAAGTTGTTTCCTCAGTCTACTTTGTTCCTGGACTGAGAAACAATCTCTTGAGTGTGGGACAGTTACAACAAAGAGGTTCGAAGATTGTCATTGAGGACAACGAATGCAAAGTGTGGCATAAACTCCAAAGAAGACTGATTATGCATTCGAGGATGTCTACAAACCGGATGTTTGTCATCTCAGCCATCGTGAGAGGACAAAAGGAGCAACTGGAGGCAAATCAAATCCGCAACCATGAAGGAGTAGAGGAAACGTGGCACAAAAGATTTGGACATCTGAACTCCAGCAGCTTGGTAACACTTGCCGAGAAAGACATGGTTGAAGGCCTACCTAAGATCGTTAACTCAGGAGGAGTTTGTGAAGTGTGTATGAAGGGGAAGCAGATCCGAGCAAACATTCCAAAACAGAGTGCTTGGAGACCAAGTAAGAGGCTGGAGTTAGTACACAGTGATATCTGTGGTCCGATCTCACCAATTTCTGAAAGTGGCAAAAGGTATATCATTAATTTCATTGATGATTATAGCAGAAAGTGCTGGACATACTTTCTTGCAGAAAAATCTGAAGCACTTAGAGTCTTCAAAGAGTTCAAGAATGCGAGTGAAAGAGAATCTGGTGAGATGCTGAGATGCTTGAGAACAGGCAGAGGTGGAGAATACAATTCCAAAGCTTTCAAAGACTACTGCAGTGAGAACGGTATCAAAAGGCAACTCACAGCAGCATATACACCCCAACAGAATGGAGTGGCAGAGAGGAAAAATCGGAGCCTCATGAACATGGTTAGGTGTATTTTGTTTGGAATGAAGGTGCCTCTCAGATTCTGGCCAGAAGCAACTCAATATGCAGTGCATATCCTTAACTGAAGCCCTACGATCATCCTTGGAGAAGTAACACCTTCTGAGAAGTGGAGCGAGCATAAGCCATCAGTGGAACACCTTCGTATCTTTGGAAGTGTTGCCTATGCCATGATCCCTTACGAAAAGAGAACAAAGTTGGAAGAAAAAAGCATCAAGTGTGTGATGTTTGGAGTTAGTAAGGAGTCTAAGGCATATCGACTTTATGATCCAACAACAAAGAGGATCATAATCAGCAAGGATGTGAAATTTGATGAAGGTAAAGAATGAATTTGGGAAGAGAAACATGAGGATGACGTGTTACTAAAGGATACTGGAGATGAAGATCAGACTGAAGTCAGGGAAGAAACATAGAGATCCAGACTGAGGACGATAATGGAGAAGAAGGTACCGGGGAACAAGAGGAGGCAACAACCGTTTCAGGTTCAGCTGGTACACAACCAGAAGCTGCGCTGTCAAGCGAAAGTGTAGCTGTGGTAAACAGAGCTGGTAGGAGCTTGAACAAACCAGCTTGGATGAAAGACTACGTGTGTGAAGGGTTGAGTATGATCATAGAGGAGGAGGAAGATGAAGTTATGGCATTGTTTATCGCTGAGCAAGATCCATAAACTTTTGAAGATGCGATCACTCAAGCGCGGTGGAGAGACGCGATGGAAGCTGAGATCAGGTCTATCAACGAAAACAATACTTGGGAGCTGGTAGATGCACCTGAAAGAGCTAAAGTGATTGGAGTTAAGTGGGTATTCAAGACTAAGCTCAATGAGAAAGGAGAGGTATGAAGGCTTTGTATGGGCTTAAACAGACACCAAGAGCTTGGTACAACAGAATTGAAGGCAATTTGTTCACAAAAACAGAGAAAGAAGGCACCTTGATCTTAAGCCTGTACGTTGATGACCTTATTTACACAAGCAATTCGGGTGCAATGCTGAAAAAGTTCAAGAGTTCTATGGAGGAAGAGTTTGCCATGACGGATCTTGGTAGAATGAAGTACTTCCTTGGAGTAGAAGTAGTACAAGATGAACAGGGGATTTTTATAAATCAGAAGAAATATGCCATGGAGACTTTGAAGAGATTTGGTATGGAAGATTGTAACTCAGTGAGAAATCCTATGGTTCCAGGAAACAAGTTGACAAAGGAAGGAGAAGGGAGGAGTGTAGATGCGACATCATTCAAGCAACTAGTAGGAAATCTCAGATATTTGACTGCAACCAGACCTGATTTAATTTATTCTGTCAACTTGGTGAGTAGATACATGGAACAACCTACTGAGTTACACTTGGCTGAGCAAAAAGAATTCTCAGGTATGTGCAAGGAACTAGTGGCTTTGGAATTCAGTATAAACGTGGAGAGACTTCAAGTTTGGTAGGGTATGTGGATAGTGATTATGCTGGTGATGAAGATGACAGAAAGAGCACATCAGGATATACATTCATGTACGGAGGAGGAGCAGTCTGCTGGGCCTCAAAGAAACAGCCTATAGTCACACTCTCAACAACAGAAGCTGAGTATGTAGCAGCTGCATATGGAGCATGTCAAGCCATTTGGTTGAAAAATGTTCTTGAAGACATTGGTTTTGATCAAGGAAAAGGGATGGCTCTCTTCTGTGATAACAGCTCTACAATTAAATTGTCTAGGAATCCAGTTCTACATGGGAGAAGTAAGCATATAAGTGTGAGGTATCACTTTCTGTGTGATCTTGTTGGTGATGAAGTAATAAACTTGGAGTATTGTTCAACACAAGAACAACTTACAGACGTGATGACTAAGCCAGTGAAGCTAGAAGTATTTGAGAAGATGAGAAAGCTAATGGGAGTTGGCGTGCAAGAAGATTAAACCGGAAAGAGGAAGTTCCAGTTTAAGGGAGGGATTGAAGTATAAAACCGAGTCTTTAGGAGTTTCCTGAAGTTTAGGCTGCAGTTCATGAGTCTGTTTTCAATTTGTTTCAAGTTTAATAAGTCTTCCACTCTTTTAGGAAGTTTGTTATTTCCTTTCTTTAAAAACATGTAAGCTCTTTCATTCGTGAAAAAAGAAAAGTATTCAGCTCATCTCTTCTTCTTAAGTTTCTTCACTCAGTTTATAACACTAAGACGAATCAGAGATCTCTGATTTGTTTTATCTGACTTAGAAAGCCGATACTATCACCATGAGTAAAACAAGATGAGATCGGTTTGCAAATGTATACAGGAGTTGATTAGAAGTTCAAAAATAGAACTCTGAACAAGTCATTCTTTTGCTACTTGTTTGATTGATGAATAAAATGATCATTAGCCTTAATTTAGTTAAAGTAAACACGAAATTACAAAGAGTCTGCACTCAAAAGTTGCTACAAACTTGTTCAAACTGGGACAGAGAACAAAATGAAAGACTATGAGGATCGAGACTAGCAGCAAGGGGTTACGAGAATTGAGGTTATGACTTGCTTTAGAAGCATGAGATGATTGCTTCTGCGTTGTTGCTGATACATTTTTCCTGAAACAACTCTTTCGAAGAGGAAAGCCACATAGATCGATATTCCCTTCAAATGAAGCCTCATTTTGCATTTGAAATTGAGTACCCTGTGGTATTTGGCCAGTGAGTTTGTTGTATGACATGTTAATGTACCCCAAGAACGAGAGATTCGCTAACTCTTGTGGAATTGTCCCAGAAAGTTGGTTTCTAGATATATCCAGTGACTCAAGCTCTGTGAGGTTCCCCAAAGACAATGGAATATGACCTGTGAAACCATTGTTTGAGAAGTTGAGGGTAATCAGCGACTTCAAAAGACCAATGGATTATGGAATCTCTCCTACAAATCTGTTTCCAGAGAAATCAACGACTGCAAAATCGTTTAGGATCTTAACCAACTCCATGTTTACTCCTTTGAAGTTTATTGACATGGAAGGATGAAACCCAAGTGAGTAAGAATCTCCCATGAATAGCGGTCGCGGGCCATTATTTTCAAGCTGACCACTAATGGGTGCACCCCAATTCACAAAGTAATTTGGTGGGAGGCTCCCGTCAAACATGTTACGTGATATGTCAATGATCCTCAGTTTTGAAAACGCCACGGGATATTGAGGAGAAAATATAGGACCGTAGAATCTGTTTGATCGTAGGGTAAGTACTTGCAGATTCGGCAAATCCGTCAACCAGAAAGGAAACGTGTCATTGATTTGATTACTCTCCACGTTTACAAACTCTAGACTTTTGCAATGTACAAGTGACCTTGGAAACTTCCCGCTTATTTGATTTCTCTGCAAGTCTAGAAACTTTAGTCTAGTGCAGTTTGCAAGAGACCTCGGAAGCTTCCCGGTTATATGATTGTAGCCAACAGCAATTATTGTTAGTGAGCCAGTTCTGCATAATTCATCGGAAAGCTTTCCGTTAAGGTTGTTGTGACGGAGATTCATCACCCCATTTATTGAATCACCCAAGCATTGGGGAATTGGACCACTGAAGTTATTGTAGGATAGATCAAGTATACTTAGTTTCCTTGGACTGCATAGTGAAAGAGGTAACTCTCCTGTGAAATTATTATTTGATGCAACCACATAGTCAATGGTTGGTGGAAGAATAGGAAAAGGCCCTCTAAAGATGTTTGAACTCAGATCTAACAATTCAAGAGACGAATTAACGAGCGCTTCTCGCGAACCTTCAAAACCAGTGAGGGAGTTGTGAGACAGAGAGACTCTGGTCACAGGCAAATTCCATAACCATCCAGGCACTTTTCCTTTTAGCCTATTGTTGGAAATGTCTAAATGCTGCAAGTTCGGTAGAATCTTGGACAAGTTGGGGAACTCGGCTATGAAGCAGTTGGACAAGTTCAACCCGATCAACGTTGTTAACGCTTGACTTGAACTGGTATTAATCCTTACCAGATTATTCCAGGAAAGATCCAAATACTCCAGAGACTGTAAAGTCATAAGAAATTTAGGGAACTCGAAGATGTTGCAGTTGGACAAGTTCAGTTCGATCAACTTTGGTAAGGCGTTGTCGGAACTGGCATTATGTCTTGATAGGCTATTGCCGGATAGATCCAAATACTCCAGAGACTTGAGTGGCGAGAAAACAATGTTGATTGGGTAGATCATGTTGAGAAATGACAGATCTAGAGACGTGAGTTTGACTAACTTGGTGATAGGCTCTAGTATACGACCACTAAAGAGGTTCCTGCCTAGGTATAAACTTTCAAGTTTTGACGATGAAGAAGAATTCAGATTTTCAGGTGGGTCTCTGAGACGGTTTTGTCGCAAATCAAGGTTTAGCAGGGAAGGCATGGTGAAAAGAGAAGAAGGAATGGTTCCAATAAAGTTATTATAGGAAAGGTCTAAATAGGAATGCTTGGTTAAATTATATATAAGGGGAAAGCCACCAGTGAGCTCGTTTTGGGAAAGGTCCAAGAAGGTTAGGCGGCTTAAGTTATGAATTGATGATGGAACTTCGCCAACCAAACCATTATAGCTTAAGCTCAAGAACTCTAGGTTGGCGAGTCTGCCAAATTCAAGGGGGAAAGAGTAGTTTTCAAAATGGTTGTAAGAGAGATCGAGATACCTGAGGTGGTGGAATTTGAAGAGGTTACTATTGTTCTTGATGGTGCCGTTGAGACATGTGTCAGAAAGGTATAGCTCCGTCACTACACCGGTCTCGTTATCAAACACAACCCCGTCAAAAGAGTGGGTGTTTCTGGTCCAGGAGCTTAGCACCGTATGGCTGCAGGTTGGCGATGGAAACTCCTTCTTGAAAGCCAGAAGGATCTCTATTTGGTGGGGAAGAGGATATGGCAGAGAAACAAGAGTATTAACTAAGAAGATGGAGACAAAGACACACCATAACAAACTGGTGATGGATAAAACATGCAAATGAACTTTCATCATCCAGTAAGATATTGAAAACAGGAAGAACAGATTTGAAACACAGTAAACTATTGAAAACTGGTGTGTATGAATTGGTTTTGTAGTATAAACCCATTCTTGCAAATAATATAAGGATGACAAGAGTCTATGTTCACATTGCACTGACTTTGAAATTGTGGAAGTCTTCGCTTGGTATGAACCACATATTTTCCAATTAATGTCACGTCTAAGTAAACCAGTGTATTCAGATATCACTCCCTCAATAAATGAGAAGAGAAATTTCAAACATATTTTTTGGGTCAATGGCTCATCTTATTTGGCTCGTATATCCTACATTCATCACTTATCTAGTTATCTTCTTTTCCTCATGCTTAATTTCTATATCATATACGGGATTCACGTTAATTGTCTAATGATTGTAAATTATATGAAATCTCACAAAGAATGGTATAAAATAAGTTCATACATAGTTCAATTATTTTCTTGAGAAAGCACATACGAGAACCGATAAGGTGGATCCGTTCATATATTTCAACAAACTAAACGCAAATGCATCGTATCATAAACGAAACAACTTGAAGAACAACACTGGTTTGTATGAAGCAATAACCTGTCCCATTGCTATTCCAAACAACACTCCGGGTCCATATCCTATCGCTGCTGCTTTCCAATTCAACATATGTTCTTGCTTTGGTGGTTTCGGCGATGGTGCTTCATTTTCCATGAAACAAGTCTCTTTAAGAGGAAGACCACAAAGATCGATATTCCCTTCAAATGCAGACTCAGGCTGCCTTACAATTTGTGTACCCTGTGGTATTTGGCCAGTGAGTTTGTTATGTGACATATTAATATACCCCAAGAACGTGAGGACACTTAGCTCTTGAGGAATCCTTCCAGAAATTTGGTTTCGAGATAAGTCCAACGACTCGAGCTGTGTGAGCTTTGCCAAAGAAGATGGAATATGGCCCGTGAATCTGTTATTAGACAAGTCCAACACAATCAACGACTTCAAAAGACCTATGGATTTTGGAATCTGTCCTCCAAGACGATTCCCAGAGAAATCAATGAATGTATATGTCTCTAGGATCTTTTCAAACTCCATGTTTAATCCTTTGTTTCTCAAATGCATGGAGAAATACGATGGCCACCCAATATCCAAGTAAGTATCCTTGCGTGCATCTTCAGGTCTGGTAAAGTAATTTGGTAGCTTATACCCAAGATGTACCATGTACTTTGGGTACTGATCTCCTTCTGGCATGCTCGTCAAGGGTGCACTCCAATTCACAAAATAATTTGGTGGCAGACTTCCAGTGAATTTGTTATGCGATATGTCAATTATCCGCAACTGCGGAAATGACGGATGATCTTGACCAGGAAAAGATATAGGACCATAGAATCTGTTTGATCTTAGCACAATGACTTTCAAAACCGGTAAAACGTTCAGCCAGAAAGGAAATGTGTCACTGAAAAGATTGTTTTCCACGTTCAGAATCTCTAGTCCAGTGCATTGCCTAAGAGACCTTGGAATCTCCCCAGTGAGTCGATTATGGCCAACGTCAACTGTTGTTAGTGCGCCACTTCCGTAGAATATGTCGGGAAGATATCCTACGAGGTTGTTGTTACTGAGATTCAACACTTGTAGTGACTCACTTAAGCATTTGGGAACTCCATCACCAAAACTGTTGTTCGACAGATCAAGGACGTTTAGGAATATTGAATCGCAGAGTGTACGAGGTATGCCTCCGCTGAAATGATTATTCGATGCGGAAATGAACTCCATACTTCGTGGGATGACGGGAAATGCTCCATGGAAGGCGTTTGAGCTCAGATCTAACTCGAGAAGCGGCG
The DNA here is from genome assembly GCA_905132885.1 of Moricandia moricandioides. Lineage (NCBI taxonomy): Eukaryota > Viridiplantae > Streptophyta > Magnoliopsida > Brassicales > Brassicaceae > Moricandia > Moricandia moricandioides. Next base: position 313,128 of record CAJHQQ010000132.1, read on the forward strand.
AACTAAGGAGCACGTCTGGTGAGCCTTCAAACCCGTCGAAGGAGTTTTGAGAGAGTCTCACTGAAGTCAGAGAAGGTAGATTACATAACCATGCAGGCACTTTTCCTTTGAGTCTATTGTTAGAGATGTCTAAATGTTGCAAGTTTTCTAGAGACTTCAAAGCTTTGGGTAACTCATGGATGTTGCAACTAGACAAGTGCAGTTCAATCAACATTGTCGGAAAGACATACTCTGAACTGATATTAAGCCTTGACACATTATTCCCGGAAATATCCAAATTCTCTAGAGACTGGAGTTTCAAGAAAGTGAAGTTGACTGGGAAGGTTATATTGAGAAAAGACAAGTCAAGATATATGAGGTTGGCTAGATTAGAGATAGGGTCTAAGATTGCACCACTAAAAAGATTGTTGCCAAGGATTAAACTCGTAAACATAATTGATGAATTTTGAATATCAAGAAGGCCACCAAAATGGTTTTGGTGCAGATCAAGAGATGAAAGCAGAGGCATGGTGAATAGATAAGAAGGAACGGTTCCAGAAAAGTTATTATAAGAAAGGCTTATAAAAGAAAGTTTGGTTATATTGTATAAAAGGGGAAACCCACCAGTGAGCTTGTTGATTGAAAGGTCCAAAGATGTTAGGCGGCTTAGGTTACTTATTGAGGATGGGACTTCTCCAGTGAAGCCATTATGGTGAAGATCCAAGAACTCTAAGCTACTGAGTCTTCCAAACTCGGCAGGAAATGAGGAAGAAAAATCGTTGAAAGAGAGATCAAGATACCTTAGGTGTTGGAATCTGTAGAGGCTACTATTAGCCTTGAGATTGCCACTGAGACATGCACCACCAAGGTGTAGCTCCGTCACTGCACCGGTATCGCCATCAAAGACAACCCCATTAAATGAGGCAGCGTCTTTGCTCCAAGAGCTTGTTGTTGAATTATTGCAGATCGAAAACTCGTTCTTAAAAGCCAGAAGGGTTTCAACTTGGTCGGGACGACGAAATTGTTGAGAGACAAGAGTAGTAACCAAGAAGTTCAAAGAAAAAACACAACAGAAGAAACAAGAGATGGAGTCAACACGCAAACGCAATGCCATCATGGAGGGAATGAAAAATAAATAAATATGTATATTAATGAATTCAGAAGCCTAATATATTATAAGTTTATAACTGTGGTATAAGCTATACAGCTTGACTTAGAAGTCGTTGAAGCCCCTATAGGATATATGACCACATGTTTCCACAAAGACCGGGACCCACTGGGAACAGTTCCATATCTGACTGGTCTTTGTTTCTCATTTTCTACGATCATAATCAGACTTTGACTGTTACGTGTATGAGCTTACGTATTTCTTTGTGAACGTAACCATAAAACTAAAGGTTTATTATGTAATACGTAGACACAAATGGGTACAGTTTCAACTTACCATTCAGACTCATGCTTCATAGATGTGATTAAGACAATGAGGAAAGTGCATGCAAGAGTAGAGTTTTCCTATTTTTTTTTAGATAGGATCAGGCATAGAGGCCAAATCTTTCTCCATGTGATAATTTAACATGAGTTGTTTCTTTGGCAAGTCTAATAGGCTCTCTATCATCATCCAAACTGTACCAAAAAGACAATGTTAATTAGATGATAAACATCAATATTAAGCTACTTATGTATAGGAGATCAACGTTTTGGTGGTTTCATCTGCGTCCATCTTATAATGCTTTGATCTCAAGCCAGATGAGTCTATCCCCCTTGAGAGAGATCGTGATCGAGATCGCTGCAACGGCTGCTTTTTGACAGAAGGAAGCTGACCTTGGAGAAAACCAGAGACGGCTGCATGCTTTTATCTAGTTTGATCACCAAGCTCGTGTTAGAGTTTCTGATGATAAGAGCTAAACAATAATATCTAATATATTTGATTGAGATATTTTTCAGCATTATCCTCTCTACTAGGCCTTATCATCAGGCCAAGACGGTTACCTACATATCAACATTACAAAACCACCGAGAAAAAACAAATAATTATCTTTCGACATCCTTCTGGGACTTCCAACCTTCTGTTCGTCTTATCCCTCCGAGAATCTCGAAGGTGTTTTATCTTTAAAGAGTTAATACTCACAGCAATCAAACCAATATGGAGAGATCGTCCTCGTCATCAACATCATCTGATCAGGTAATATTTAATTGGATCAGCAGAGGAATTTGAGGGAGATCCTTTTCTTTCTTCGAATTTTATTGGAAAATAATCATATTTATATAGGCTAAGATGATTAAATTTAAACAATAAACATTAAAACGATTACGAGTTGATTGCCATACATGTACCTCTCTCATAACCAATTTGGTTGTCTAATTGTATAATATGAGCAGGTGAGAAGTGTTGACTGGATCAGTAAACTCCCGAATGATGTATTACTGATTATATTATCAAGACTTTCTACTAAAGAAGCCATAAGAACGAGTGTTGTGTCGAAACGATGGGAACCTGTGTGGAAACAAGTGTCTCATCTTGTATTCGACAAGCAGAAGATTTGTAGTTCCACAGAGTTGTGTGATGAGCCCAACCCAGATGATACATTGATTACTAAGGTAGATTAGCTTCCCTTTTATCATCAGTTTTTTTTTTTTTTTTTGGTTGGCATGCTCTCACTTACTCTTTTTGGTTGTTAATTTTTCAAAGGTTATAAACAATCACCAGGGACATCTAGAGAGCTGTGTGATCAATTATACCACATCCCAAGGTCTAAATGGAATTCTCAAAACTTGGATTCAATCACTCACTAGCGTGAAACACACCAAAGTTCTCACACTCATCCGCCATTCTGATTGTTGGGATCGAACTGGAAAACACTTCGAGTTTCCGTCAAACTCATTCTCTCATCCAAGCCTCATGTCACTCTGGCTAAGGTCATACACTTTTAGAAACTCACATCCCTTTAGAAACTGCTCTAATCTTAGGAACCTCAAACTTCATGTAATCAACGCTACCAATGTTGAAGTCTTTAATACGCTACTATCATCTTGCCCTTCTCTCGAGGTGCTTGTACTGCACATCACATGCACCTACAATATTGGGGGTCCTTTGAAGATTGAGAATAACAAATTGAAGATCTTGCATGTGTTGTCTATGCATAACATTGGTGGCCTTAAAGTGTCGTCAACCAGTCTAAATATCCTTGTCATCGATAATCCCTGTTTTGGGGAGGACAGTTTTTTCCTATGCGCCCCCACACTCCAGTTTAGTAGAAAGTTTTTCGCACCTCATATTAGCTACAACATATCCAAGGTACGTGTATTTCTCCGAATAATGAACTTTTGAATATATAGACGAGAATGAATAATTAAGGTGTTTGATTTTGAGTTTGACATTGTTTTGATCAGGAGGAAAAAAGCATTGCGCATGAAGAATTTGTTAACAACATATCTAGTGGGCTTTGTAGATCGATTGGATTTATGTGTGCATCAATGTCAGTGAGTATAAATTTAATGAATCGGACAGCAGTTGAGAGGCTACGACAACTCTTAGGTTTATGGATTCGTAATATGAGGGTACTCGAGATCACATTTAAGGTATGTGTTTTTTGCGAAGGACTACTACTAATGAGTCTTGGGATAAGAAGTTGCGTTATCAAAACCACGATTCATGAAACGTTGCTTGGTATGTTGTGCAGGATAACAACAATGCTCCTAATGAGTCTTTGGATAAGAAGTTTTGGGAAGAGGTTAATAACAACAATGTTGCGTTCCCCAATGCTAAATTCCGCGTGAAAACTCTGTGGATGCCTAACTTCAGCAGTTCGGAGGAAGATTTTGCCTTTGCGTCGTGTTTGATCAAGCATGGGACAGTCATAGATAAGATGATGATTAAGACGTCGTCTTTTCCTGCAAGGAAGAAGTTGGAGATAGAAGGGGCAGTGAAGAAGCTAAGGGCGCTTCAAACAGAAGAAGACCAACTAATAATCAAATGTTTCTGATGGAATTTAATTTTGTTTCAATTTTTCAAAAATGAAACAGTGTCGTTTTCGTTCCTCCTAACTCTGACGTCTACGTTAGTCTGCATCTAAGCCGTCCATCTGATCCACACTCCAAATCAACGGCCCCAATCTCTCCATTTATTTTTCTTTCTTCCCATTAAATAAAAAACTTTATATGATTATTATCAGTGGACTGGTTTTGTTAAAGATCTTAGTTAATATATCATTATCAAGGTTGCTATAATAATATTGTATTGAATGGTTAAGCTTTTTATAGATAAAGGTTTCCAGTCTGCAAATGTATAAAAGAATTTGATTAGTCATTAAATTCAAAAACAGAGCTCTGAACAAGTCAACTTGTTTGATTAATGAATAATATGATCATTAGCTTTGATGATTTTAAAGTAAACACAAACTTACAAAAGAGTCTGCACTCAAAAGTTTGAAAGTGGAATAGAAAAAAAGAGAACAAAATAAAAGACTATGAAAAACGAGAATAGCAGCAAGGGGTTACAAGAATTGAAGGTACATTGCATAGCTTTGGAAGCATGAGATGATTGCCTCTGTGTTGTTGCTGATCCAAAGCAAGTCTTTTGAAGAGGAAAGCCAAATAGATCGTTATTCCCTTCAAATGAAGACTCATTTTGCGTTTGAAACTGTGTACCCTGTGGTATTTGGCCAGTGAGTTTGTTGTATGACATGTTAATATAAGACAAGAAGGAGAGCTTCCCTAACTCTTGTGGAATTGTCCTAGAGAGTTGGTTTCTAGATATATCCAGTGACTCAAGCTCTGTGAGGTTCCCCAAAGACAATGGAATATGACCCGTGAAACCGTTGTTGGATAAGTTGAGGGTAATCAACGACTTCAAAAAACCAATTGATTCTGGAATCTCTCCTACAAATCTGTTTCCAGAGAAATCGACAAAAGAGTAAGAAGTTACGATGTGTTTCACTCGTGGTCTAATGGCTGCACTCCAATTCACAAAGTAGTTTTGTGGAAGGCTCCCATCAAACATGTTACTCGATATGTCAACGAGCATCAGTTTTGAAAATGGTAGAGGATGCTGAGGAGAAGATATTGGACCGTGGAATCTGTTTGATCGTAGGATAAGCACTAACAACGGTAAATCCTTTAACCAAAAAGGAAACGTGTCATTGATTTGATTTCCCTCCACATCAACAAACTCTAGGCTTTTGCAATGTTCAAGAGACCTTGGAAGCTTCTCACTTATTTGGTTGTAGCCAACTTCAAGCACCTTCAGTGAGCTGTTGGAGAATGTGTCGGGAAGGCTTGTAAGTTTGTTGCGACGGAGATTCAGGGTTGTTTGGTGGCAAAGGTGACCTTGGTCTTGCTAATCAAGTGGAGACAGCCCAAGCAAACAAAGCTGCTTACCGTGGAGAAGAGAGGAAGTTTGGTGGGACTTGTCACCACTGCAAGAAGCCGGGTCACAAGAGGAGTCAATGCTGGATCCTCCATCCTCACCTCAAGCCTGCAAAGTTCATGAAGGATAAGGAGGCAAGGGCACATCTTTCCCATGGAGGTGGTGAAGCAAGCTCATCAGGAACCGGTTCAGCAATGCGTGAAGGAGAAGGAAAGGCATTGGTGTCTCAACCCTCATCTCCACTGAAGTTGGACAATGATGTGATCAGGAAATCAGACATTGAGGCCCTTATTAAGGCTCTCAAAGAGGGTGGTAACATTATTACTAAACCCTTTGGTTACTCTCTTGCTGCATCTAAAGTTATTGAATGCTCATTAGATGGCTCTAGGTTGTCTAGTTTACTTAATCTTGCAAGTCATAGAACCGGATTAGCTAGTACTAATGTTGCTCAGTCATTGCTTAAACCTTTGGTGGTAGATTCAGGTGCATCTCATCACATGATTAGTGACACTAGTCTTATTAAGGACATAGAACCTGCTCATGGTCATGTTAAGATTGCAAATGGAGACCGGATAGCAATAACTGGCATTGGTAGCTTGAACTTGTTTGATAAAGAAACTAGAGCTTTATACATGCCTGAATTTACATCTAATCTCTTGTCTGTCAAGAAGTGTACTAATGACCTTCATTGCAATGTTATATTCAGTCCTAATGATGTAAAGTTTCAGGATATTGAGAGCCATAAGCTGATTGGAAAAGGAGTTACAAAGGGGGATCTTTATGTGCTTGAAGACTTAGCTCATGTTTCTTGTTCTAGTGTTTCTTTTAATTCTACTTTGAGTACTGATGCTATGTGGCATGCTAGATTAGGACACCCACATGTTAGAGCCTTAAGCTTAATGTTACCAGGTGTCATGTATAAAAATAATGAATGTGAAGCATGTGTTCTAGGTAAACATTGTAAGACTGTTTTTCAGAAATCGAGTACCATCTATGAAAAATGCTTTGATCTTGTTCATTCTGATGTTTGGTCTGCACCATGTTTATCTAGAGAGAACCATAAGTATTTTGTAACATTCATTGATGAAAAATCTAAATACACCTGGATAACAATCATTAAAACTAAGGATACGGTCCTTGATGCATTTAAAAACTTTCAAGCTTATGTATCTAACCAATATAATGCCAAGCTTAAGATTTTCAGGTCAGATAATGGTGGTGAGTACACAAGCAATGCATTCAAGGATCACTTGGCTAAGCATGAGATTCTTCATCAGACAAGTTGTCCCTACACTCCTCAGCAAAATGGAGTTGCTGAGAGAAAGAACCGTCATCTCATGGAGGTTGCTAGGTCCCTGATGTTCCAAACCAATGTTCCAAAGAGGTTCTGGAGTGATGCGGTTATGACAGCATGCTACTTGATCAATAGGATGCCAACAAGAGTGTTGGAGGATCAGTCTCCATTTGAAGTCCTCAACAAAGTTAAGCCATCCTTGAATCACCTAAGAGTATTTGGATGCTTGTGCTTTGTTCATGTTCCGGATGGGATGAGAAACAAGCTTGAAGTCAAGAGCACAAGGGCTATGTTTGTGGGTTATTCAACTACTCAGAAAGGGTACAAGTGCTTTGATCCACATACAAGAAGACTCCTTGTTTCCAGAGATGTTAAATTTATGGAAACCAAGGGGTACTATGAAGAGAAGAGCTGGAATGATCTTAAGGATCTTGCTCAACCATCTGATAAGGCATACAGCCTTAAGATGATACTAAAAGGACTTGGGATTGGTGTAACCCAGGATCGAACTGAGGAGAACCATAGGACTCCTCTTGAAGCTGAAGATCGACCACACCATGATCATGAAGGGGGAAAGGAGTCAGTTCCTGATCATGGTGTTGTTCAAGAAGACAATGAGGTTGATGGACTGGACCAAAATGGAAGTCATCAATCTGAAGAAGAAGGGAACAAGTAACCTGCTGAAGAAACTGCTGATCAGAATGAAGAAACCATGGATTCAAGTGCTGATGTGCCACTAAGAAGGAGTACAAGAATAAGGAAGCCTCCTTCTAATTGGATCAACACCCGGGTGTACTACAATGCAAATGAGGTTGCTCATCCAAGCCAAGCTGTTTGCTCGTTTGCTGAGTATCCTAAAGATCATTGCTCCTTCATGACTAGCCTGGACCAGAGCTTTGTTCCTAAAACCTATGAAGAAGCAATGGCTGATGAAGAATGGGTTGCCTCAGTTGGTGATGAAGCTAATGCCATGATTAAGAATGACACATGGTATGAGAGTGAACTCCCAAAAGGCAAGAAGGCTGTAACAAGTAGATGGATCTTCACCATCAAGTACTTACCAAATGGTAAGATTGAGAGGAAGAAGACTCGGTTGGTTGCTAGAGGTTATACTCAGACCTATGGAGAGGATTATATAGATACTTTTGCTCCTGTTGCTAAGCTGCATACCATCAGGATTGTGTTGTCTATTGCAACTAATCTAGGATGGGGTCTTTGGCAAATGGATGTGAAGAATGCTTTCCTTCAGGGGGAGCTTGAAGATGAGGTCTATATGCATCCTCCTCCAGGCCTTGAGAAGCTTGTTAAGCCAGGGAATGTTCTGAGGTTAAAGAAGGCTATATACAGATTGAAGCAGTCACCAAGAGCATGGTACCACAAGCTTAGTACCACTCTCAATGGCCGAGGTTTTGTGAAGTCTGAACTGGACCACACTCTCTTTACCCTTAATACTCTCTCAGTATCATTGTTCTACTTGTTTATGTAGATGATATTATTATCACAGGAAGTGATGAGAATGGCATTAAAGAAACTAAGGAGTTCCTTAAATCTGTGTTTGAGATAAAAGACTTGGGAGAAATGAAATACTTTCTTGGAATAGAGTTGTGTAGGTCCAAGGAAGGATTATTCATTTCACAAAGGAAATATACACTTGATCTTTTGAAAGATGCAGGTAAGCTTGATGGCAAGACAGCAAAAATGCCAATGGAGGATGGATACAAGATACCAAGAGAGGGGGAGATAGAAGACAGTCCATCACTTGAAGATCCTAAGCTCTATAGGAAGCTTGTTGGTAAGCTAATCTATTTGACTATTACTAGACCTGACATATGCTTTGCTGTGAATCAGGTAAGTCAACATATGCAAGCTCCAAAGCAGCACCATTGGAGTATGGTGATCCGGATACTAAGCTATGTTAATGGAACAAGAGGCTTAGGTGTTTGGATGGGTTGCAATGGTAGTACTGAAGTAGTTGGCTACTGTGATGCGGATTGGGCTGGTGATAGGTCAGATAGAAGATCTACCACAGGGTATTGCACGTTTATTGGGGGAAACCTTGTGACATAGAAGAGCAAGAAGCAGAAGGTGATCTCATGTTCTAGTGCTGAGGCCGAGTATAGAGCAATGTTGAAGCTTACAAATGAGTTAGTATGGATCAAGGGAATCTTGAAGCACTTGGAGATTTATCAAGCTACACCAATGACTATGCATTGTGATAACCAAGCAGCAATTCACATTGCCTCCAACTTAGTATTCCATGAAAGAACCAAACACATTGAGGTTGATTGTCACAAGGTGAGGCAAATGATCTGTCTAGGTGTGATCTTACCATGCTACACAAGAAGTGAGGATCAGTTAGCTGATGTCTTCACTAAGGCTGCAAGGCAGAAGGTTATGGAGTCAATTCATGTTAGGTTGGGTCTTATTGACCTAACTCCACCCGGCTAAACAACTCTCCTGATCATGAGGTCTCTACTCTTTTACTCATCAAGGTTTTGTCCCAAAAAGGGTTTTCTTTGGTGAGGTTTTAATGAGGGAGAGCTCATGGTCCTTCCAAGCTAGACTTGTTCCACATGGTCAAGCTTGAGGGGGAGTGTTAAGCTGAGTAGTTAATAAAGAGGGAAATACCTTAGAGAAGGCTGTGTGATGTTTAGGAGTGATTTGAAGATCATTCAAATATAGGGTGAAAGTTGTACGGATGGAGTATCCGTACAATGAGCTTAAGAAGATGGTAACTTGAGAGTCAAGGCATTGGGACGTAAAGATGCATGGGAGAAAAGGCTCTAAGAGAAGTAGAAGATTGAGGATTGTATCCGTTAAGGGATAAGGTGCGGTCAAGGAAGGGAGCTGGTGCTAGCTGTAAAGTGCAAGAGCATCTACCTAGATGCTTTTGGCATCAAGCGTGTGAGCCTTCTAGTCCGCGCATTTCAAACCAGACGCTCCTCAGTCAAGCTGACTTCACATGCTTCTACTTTTGCCTTTCTTATCTTGTTATCCCTTTCTCTCTATATATTTGTAACGAGAACTCCATCTTAATACACACAGAATTTCAGTCTCATTTCTCTTAAAGGTTCATCATGATTCTACATTAAGTTTCTCTCATTCTCACCCGAATCTCTCTTTCTCTACATACAATCTCTTCTTCTCTAAAAATATTATCATCATGGCATTGGCTTCAACAGCAACAGATTCCAACCACTCCTTATCCTTCATTGCCTCCTCATATGTCCTTGGAACAAAGCTGCTATCAAGCGTTGACATGAAGGCACAATGTTCTTCAGGGTATTGAGCAAAGGAACACACGGCTTGTGATGGATGTTCAACAGCTTGAGCATTATAATACACCCTTGTGTTCACCCAATTCTCTGGTGGATGTCTAATCCTTGTGCTTCTTCTTAATTTCTGTTGCTGTTCCACTACTGGTTCTGCCTCCCTTTGTGGACTGTCAGTGCTCTCCGCATTGCCTTGATCAGTTGACTCTACTCCTTGATCATGCAAACCTGAGGTCTCTCCTTCCTCATGACTGAACCCTTCATTGTCTTGATCAGGTTCACTTACACTTCCCCCCTCAGGATCAAGGGCATGAGAGTTCTCATCAGTAGCTCTACCCTCATTGGTAGTACCCGCACTTCTTGGTTCTCTTGAAACTCCTATCCCAAGTCCTTCCAATATAGTCCTCAATACAGCCGCTTTGTCAGATGTGAGGTCTCTCAAGTCCTCTTGATTCTTTTCTTCATAGTATCCTCTTTCCTCTATAAACTTCACATCCCTTGATGTCAACACTCTTCTGGTAGTAGGATCATAGCACTTGTAGCCCTTTTGAGATGTAGAGTATCCTATGAACATAGCCTTTGTACTCTTTGCTTCCAACTTGTTCCTCATTTCTCCGGGTATAAGCACATAGCACAAGCAACCAAAGACTCTCAAGTACTCCAAAGAAGGCTTGTACTTGTTAAGAACTTCAAAAGGAGCTTGGTCTTTAAGAATTTTGGTTGGGGTGCGGTTGATAAGGTAACAAGATGTAGCTACAGCATCACTCCAGAATCTCTTAGGGACATTGGCTTGGAACATCAACGACCTAGCCACTTCCATCAGATGCATGTTCTTCCTTTCAGCCACACCATTCTGTTGAGGAGTGTATGGACAGCTAGTTTGGTGTAAGATCCCATGTTGAGCAAGATGCTGCTTGAACGCATTGCTTGTGTACTCACCTCCATTATCAGACCTGAAAATCTTGATCTTAGCATGATAATGGTTAGTCACATAAGCTTGAAAGTTTCTAAATGCATCAAGAACCCTATCTTTTGTTTGAATTAAGGTTAACCAGGTGTATTTAGATTTTTCATCAATGAATGTGACAAAATACTTATAATTCTCTCTAGATAAACAAGGAGCAGTCCAAACATCAGAGTGAATTAAGTCAAAGCAATTATCATAAACAATAGATGAAGTTTTAAAAACACTCTTACAATGCTTGCCTAAAATGCAAGCTTCACATTTATCATTTTCAAAAACAACACCTGGTACCATAAGGTTCAATGCTCTAACATGAGGATGACCTAATCTAGCATGCCACAAAGCATTTTTATTCAAGACAAAAGCAGAATTAAATGAGCAACTATAATTGGAAATGGGAGCTAAGTCTTCAAGCACATAGAGATCTCCTCTTGTAACTCCTTGTCCAATAAGTTTACTGCTCTCAATATCCTGAAACTTCATATCATTAGGACTAAAAACAACATTACATTGAAGGTCAGTAGCACATTTCTTAACTGAAAGAAGATTAGATGTGAATTCAGGCATATAGAAAGCTTTAGACTCTTTGCTAAACAATCTTAAATCACCTATTCCTCTAATAGGTATTTTATCACCATTTGCAATCATCACTTGACCGCTAACAGGCTCAATGTTTTTAATCAAATTTGTATCACTTATCATGTGATGAGAAGCACCAGAATCAACAATAAGAGGTTTAGGCATGTTCTTAGCAGTATGACAAAGTAAACTAGGTGATCTAGAGCAGTTACTAAGGTATGTTTTATCATAAGTATTATCCATCCTAGCAATCTTAGCAATCTCATTCTCAATCAACCTAGTACTCCTATCATTTTCAAATGCATTTCCTAGGCTACTCATTACTAGAGAAGCTCCAAAGGAATAGCCATTGTTACTAAGGATGTTACCGTTATCCTTAAGCATTTTGATGAGAGCATCCATGTCGGACCTCCTGATGAACTCATCATTGCTCCGGGTTCCTTGACCTCCAGTGTAAGCAACAAGAGACTTGCATTCACCCGCATTGCCTTCACCAGTCTCACGCCCATCTCCCTTGTTGGTCCGGCTTGTACCAGCACCACTTGATCCCTCAGAAACATTGGCCCTTCCTTCTCTTTCTTTTATGAACTTGGCAGGCTTCAAATGAGGGTGGAGAATCCAGCATTGGCTCCTCTTGTGACCATGCTTCTTGCAATGGTCACAGTTCCCATTAAACCTCCTCTCTTCAAACTTGCCTTGAACCTCCTTGTTAGCTTGATGTCCTTCACCTTGATCCACTTGAGAAGCTTGATTTGCCAAAGACAACTCTCCTTTGCCTCCAAATAGGCCTATAGACCCTTGCTCCTTCTGAACCTGAGCGCAAACATCTTCCAAAGATGGGAGTTTATCCGAACGCAAGATATGCTTGATGAGGCTATTGTAGGCTGGATTCAAGGTAAGTAGCAATCCAAAGACCTTGTCTTGCTCTCTCCTCTCATTCAGCTCATCTACATCAATGGTGCTAGGCCTCAGCATCTCAAGTTCAGACCACAAGGCCCTGAACTTTCCCAAGTGTTTGGTGAACTCAACATCTTCTTGAACCAAGTTGTTTATGGCTCTCTTAACTTCGAACACCCTACTCAGATTAGATATGTTGCCATATATCTTCTTAAGCGTGTCCCAAAGTTCCTTTGCCTTCTCACAGTAGCTGTATGCTTCAAGGATTGATGGTTCAATGGAGCTTTGCAACACGAACAACACAAGAAGGTCATCTTGTTCCCACTTGTCCTCCGCGCTCACCTCCTCTTCTTTGTCTTCCTCCTGAGTAATGAGCTTTGGGATTTCACCAGACGTAATGTGACCCCATAGGCCCTTACTTCCCACGGCTGTCTTCACCAGCCTTGACCACAGTAGGTAGTTATCTCCCTTAAGAGTAACCGGAATCTTCCATCTTCCACCATGTTCTTCCATCTTGAGCAGCTAGACTTCTTCAGCTTGAACAAGTAGAGATCCTGGGTAGAGATGACCCAACACCTTCAAAGTTTGAACCTTTAGTCTTGAATCTTCAGAATAACGACCAAAGAGACAGTCTTGAACCCGCGGAAACACAAAGACAAGAACTTGTTTAGATCGACCCCTCCATGAGCTTTTCCTAGAGTCTTCACTTCACAAAGCTTCTTGTCTTCAAGTTTACAATCACGAACACAGATTATCACTAACCTGGCTCTGATACCATGATATTTTTAGGATTTATAAAGTGAAATGAGTGTTTAGAGTGATTTAAAGAAAGATTAAGATGAGAATGAAGATTAGTAACCAAAGTCTAGTGATTAAGAAGTAACCAAGACTAATATTTTTCAGAACTGTCTAATCTTTCATTAAGGATGGGTTTACATATTTATAGCCTCAGCTCTACAAGATTACTCGCCATAAGGTTAAGAGAAAGAGAGACCAAAGCATGTGTAGTCAAACATAAGGGGAGCGTGTATTTGAAATGAATGGCTTAGGACCCTCACACGCTTGATCCGGTTGGCATCTTGACCAGATGCCTCCGCGCCTTTCCAGCCTGTAAAGGTAAGTCTGATCCACTCCAAACGGTCATCTCCCTTTGCTAGATCAGACCCTCCACTTCCCTTAGTGTCTTTGACATTCCCATGCAACCTTTTCTTGTTTCCTTGTTACCCACGGTAACTCACATTGTACGGACTTACTATGTCCGTACAATCCACCCTAAATCTGCACCAACTCTCTTCTCTTCTCCTTCTTGTAAAGACTCATCTCATAGTTTACTTAACACACCTCAACGCCTTATTTAACTCAATACAACTCAACACTTGCTTGATTTAGGTTGTGTACAATGAGTATATAAAGGCAACTTAAGGCTAAACAAGACAATCAGAATATGAATTAATTATGGTGGTCTTCACAAGGCCTGAAGAGTGATAGTGACTTGTCTCCAACGGTTCCAAGGAGAGAGGGAGGAAATCTTATTTAAATCTGGCCGACTTGAATCTCTTGTCTTCACTCTCCAACGGATCTCTTCTCCACTATGTACCATCAGAATAGTTTAAATTAATCCTCCTTGTCTTCAAAGTTCACTCTCGACCTAAGGAGGTGCCTTGTAAGCCAAGAGTGTACGGACACCCTTGTGTCTCAAGTCATCTCGACCAAATGCTCCTTTATGCTTCTGAATGTTCTCTTTGCCTTAATATTGCTTCATGTCAATAGTCTGATGAAGGATACCATGCTCAGCTAAGTGGTTCTTGAATGCATTACTAGTGTACTCCCCTCCATTGTCTGATCTGAAAATTTTAATCTTAGCATGGAAGTGGTTAGTCACATATGATTGAAAATTTCTAAATGCATCAAGGACCCTATCTTTAGATGCTATTAGTGTTAACCAGGTGTATTTTGATTTCTCATCTATGAATGTGACAAAATATTTATGATGTTCCCTAGACAAACAAGGTGCAGTCCAGACATCAGAATGTATTAAATCAAAACACTTCTCATAGACAGTAGATGATTTCTTAAAAACAGTTTTACAATGCTTGCCTAAAATGCAAGCTTCACAATCATTATTCTCAAATACCACACCTTGTAACATCAAGTTCAAAGCCCTACAATGGGGATGTCCTAGTCTAGCATGCCACAAAGCATTTTTATTTAAAACAGAAGCAGAAGCAGTAGTAAAAGAGCAACTATGATTAGGATTAGAAGCTAAGTCTTCAAGCAAGTATAGATCGCCTTTGGTAACTCCTTGTCCAATCACTTGGTTGCTTTTAATATCCTGAAACTTAACATCATTAGGTGTAAAAATAACATTGCATTGCAAATCATTAGTACATTTTTTCAGTGATAAAAGATTAGATGTAAAGTCAGGCATATAAAAAGCTCTAGAGTTTATACTAAATAGCTTCAAGTTTCCTACACCTCTTATGGGAATTTTATCACCATTAGCAATCATTACATTTCCCTTAGTAGGTTCTATATCTTTAATGAGGCTAATATCACTTATCATATGGTGAGATGCTCCTGAATCTACAATGAGAGGTCTAGACATATTGCTAGCAGCATTGCAAAGAATACTAGATGGCTTAAATGCACCTAATTTGTTTTTCCACTCGTTTTCATTTTGCCATTCTCTAAGTATACTACTCACTTCAGATTCATAATTTCTAGCAATCCTAGCATTTTGATCAGTGTTCTCTAGGCTATTAGCAAGCATAGAGGAACCATATGTTGAAATGAAGAAGAGAATGACCAGAAGAAGAAGCTGGTTCATGATCCAAGTATTGATAAAGATAAATAAAGAAGAAGAAGCAATCTGGTTGAAGATAAAATCTGGATAGAGAAAACTTGACTTACAAGAAAATGTGAAGGCTGTGACCTAGCCTGACTTGCAAGGCAAGGAAATGAGTTGAAGCTTACCTTGTGACTGTTGCCAAGCACCAGAAATCCTACTCTACACGTGCATATGTCAAGGGAAAAGATCTGGTTTGAATTGAAGCAAGAAAGATCACATGTGTTGCATAAGAAGGACTGACCTGTCACTATCACACCAAGCTGTGTGTGCCTCTTCCTCCAGTCACTTTCTCACCATTCTGGACGTGCCCAGCCTGTCCCAGCCAGCCTGCCCCTTCTGATTTCCCCACAATATTATTGTTTATCCATTCTCTACACAAGTAATTGTTTATTAGCTAGTTTGTTGTGTAGTTGGGCTATATATTAGCCTCTCTTGTAATCAAAACAAATTAAGCTGAAAGTGGGGAGTTCCCCTTTCTTCTTCACCATTCTCTGGTCTCATTGTTCTCTCTATTTTCTGGTTACACGAAATTTCTCACAGCAATCTCTTATACTCCTCCTAAATCTCTCTTATTCTCCATTGCAGTCTCTTTGATTCTCACATACTCTCTTAATTCTTTTCTCTTTAATTTCGACCACACTCTGTTCTAAACACCATTCACACACCCTAATCTGTCTATTCTCACATGGTATCAGAGCTCCCAAGCTCCTGAAACTCAAAGCTTCCGCAAATCAAGCACAAGCTCAACCTCATGGCTGTTTTAAAACAATTGGAGAAGTTTCTGTCTAGTTGGCTGTTCAGTCTCTTCAAGAGGAAGAAGACTGCAACAATGGCATGTACAGAGACTCTCCAGAGTCTATCCTCGTGCCTCCTGTCCATCCTGAAGAGATCTCTTCGAAGCAAAATGTTTTGGAGCTGTTTGGCAAGCAAAACTCCAAACAAAATCTGTACAAGCAAATCTGATGTTCTTTTCAAGATGGAGTCTCTCACTATCTTCCAGAAGGTGGCGTCTGGTAAACAGGAAGAAAGGAGAGGTCCTAAGCATGAGAGGTTCAAGGGGAAAGCACACTCAAAGGAATGGAGTTGGGTAGAGAACCCAAAATCCAAATCTGCCAAGTTCAGGTGAACCATGTGCCTTGGAGGTTCAAGGAACCAGATCAGGTTCCTTGGTTGTAAGCTAAACCTCTTTCCTTTGAGTAAAGCTTGTGTCTTTATGTCTGGTTGTGTTGAGTGGTGTGTTTAGTATCTTAGGGACAATTTAAAGTTGCTAGAGTTGTTGAACCTAGTTTCTGTCCCATTATACTTAATAATTTTTTAAATTGTTTCTGGTTGTGTGTGGTCTGTTCTAGGAGTTTACTAGCATGGTTATGTCTAGTTAATGTCCTAGTTTAATTATTTGTGAATTGTTTTGTTTTTGGGACAGGTTCAAGTGCTAGAGTTGTTGAACCTAGTTTCTGTCCCATAATACAAAAACTATGTGTGTGGTTCTGTTTTTAATTGTTTCTAAGCTTGCTAGCATGGTCATGACTAGTTATTGCTTTAGATAAGTTGTTTGTGTTCAGAATTGTCTAGGCGAGTTGTCTAGAACCTGGTTTGAGTCTTGTGGCATTGCTAGAGGTCTAGGAGAATTTCCTGGTCATGTAATGCATCTTTATGTTGGCTCTATGTCTTGTTTTGCATCCATAGGTTGTTCCTGGTCCTGTGATGCATTCTTAAACTGGTTAAGGTGATTAGATGAGTTATCTAGTCTCTGTTTTTGACATTTAATCATAGTGTTGCTTAAATGGTCATTAAAATTTGCCTAAATGCCTTGTTATTGATGAGTTATCATACATGTGCATTTAGAGAGTTGGTTGCTTGGATTTGAACTGAATGAGTTGTTTAGATTCAGTCCTTTGCATCTTGTTTACCATGATGGATCAGACTTGGTGAGTTATCAAGGTCTGGTCCTATTGTGTGGTCTAATTCTTGCTGGAGTTTGAGTGATGTTTCAGGTACACAAGAGGTGCTCTCTGTCCACCACCAATCCAAGACAAAGAAGAAGACATTGCCCATGAAGTTCAGAGCCTACACATGATGTATATTCCTGACCATGGAGAGATAGCTTGTGTGTAGAACCGGTTGAATTAAGCGCAGCCTGTTTGGGTGTTGAGCTCCTGGTTCATGAGACACACAAGGAAGACCATCACCTAAGTCATGAGGAGACCGGTGGTCCAAAGGCAATGGAGAAGAGATCAAAGGTGGATCAGTTGGCTTAAGCGCAGGTGTTGGAACTGTTGTGCTCCTGGTTCAAGCTCAGTAGTGCCCACTTCCAAGCTTGGTCCTTCACCTATTCTCTCTGGATCAAGCTTGAGGAGGGGTATTGGTGTGCAATTCTGAGGATCCAAGTCGTCCATTTTCTCTTGGCAAGAAGTGGAGTTCACTCTTGCATCATTCCTCACCAGCCGGATCAAAGAAGCTATCATGAACTCATTGCAACCTTGCAAGCTTGGACCTTCACCTATTCTCGGTTCCAAGCTTGAGGGGGAGTGTGAATGAGCTTCCTATGATCTGAGAGATGTCTTACCAAGTGGGGACTCAAGTGGAGTTCACTCCCTACCATAATGATGAAAGGGAAGCACCTTAAACTCATCTCAAAACATTCATTGTTGTTCTTATGATTAAAATGTTATTGAGATTATTGTGATTAGTGCATTACCTTCAGAACTGATGCACCTGTGGGATATTGTATCAGGTACCTTACTTAAGACTCAATGAAGCAAAGAACCGGTCCATCCTTACCTATCAAGATGGCGAGTAGTCAGAAGAGAGGGGGAGACACAAACCGGGGTCTAAGAAGAGTCCAAGGTGTTGGTGTGTGCAAGTGATGGAGTCCACGCTTGCACCACAAGTTAGGCCACGATCCAGAGCCTAAGGACTCCACCATGATAAATCTGAAGTTCCTTAGGCTCACTGGCCAATCCCTAGGCTTTGGAGAACTCTACTCTTTTCCTTGGTTGGTTTTATCCCTAAGGAGGGTTTTCTGGCCAAGGTTTTTAATGAGGGAGCTTCTTCAAGGTTCCAAGTTTTCCCAAGGATCTCCTATGGTCAAGCTTGACGGGGAGTGTTGAAATGAAGAAGAGAATGACCAGAAGAAGAAGCTGGTTCATGATCCAAGTATTGATAAAGATAAATAAAGAAGAAGAAGCAATCTGGTTGAAGATAAAATCTGGATAGAGAAAACTTGACTTACAAGAAAATGTGAAGGCTGTGACCTAGCCTGACTTGCAAGGCAAGGAAATGAGTTGAAGCTTACCTTGTGACTGTTGCCAAGCACCAGAAATCCTACTCTACACGTGCATATGTCAAGGGAAAAGATCTGGTTTGAATTGAAGCAAGAAAGATCACATGTGTTGCATAAGAAGAAGGACTGACCTGTCACTATCACACCAAGCTGTGTGTGCCTCTTCCTCCAGTCACTTTCTCACCATTCTGGACGTGCCCAGCCTGTCCCAGCCAGCCTGCCCCTTCTGATTTCCCCACAATATTATTGTTTATCCATTCTCTACACAAGTAATTGTTTATTAGCTAGTTTGTTGTGTAGTTGGGCTATATATTAGCCTCTCTTGTAATCAAAACAAATTAAGCTGAAAGTGGGGAGTTCCCCTTTCTTCTTCACCATTCTCTGGTCTCATTATTCTCTCTATTCTCTGGTTACACGAAATTTCTCACAGCAATCTCTTATACTCCTCCTAAATCTCTCTTATTCTCCATTGCAGTCTCTTTGATTCTCACATACTCTCTTAATTCTTTTCTCTTTAATTTCGACCACACTCTGTTCTAAACACCATTCACACACCCTAATATGTCTATTCTCACACCATAAACATTGCCATTGATGTTACCGTGATCCTTGAAGAGTTTGATGAGGGTGTCAAGATCGGATTTCTTGAGGTACTCATGATCATTGGCCCTGTTTGTGTAAGCCACCAGAGACTTCCCATCACTCGCATCATGAGCTGAGGTGTTAGCACCACTCGAGCCTTCTGACATGTGTGCCCTTGCTTCCCTTTCTTTTGTGAACTTGGCTGGCTTCAAGTGCGGATGGAGGATCCAACACTTGCTCTTCTTCTGTCCCTGCTTCTTGCAGTGGTCGCAGCTTCCATTGAACCTCCTATCTTCATTCTTGTTGAATGCCGCCTTGTTAGCCTGAGTGTTCTCAACACTCTCCACTTGAGCTGCTTGGTTTGCGAGTGATAGCTCCCCTTTGCCTCCAAATAAGTCAATAGATCCTTGCTCCTTCTGTATTTGAGCACAAACATCTTCAAGAGATGGCAACTTCTCTGCCCTTAAGATGTGCTTAATGAGACTGTTGTATGCTGGATTGAGTGTTAACAGCAACCCAAACACTTTGTCTTGCTCACGCCTTTCATGGAGCTCATCTTCATCAGTAGTGTTGGGTCTTAACATCTCAAGTTCGGACCAGAGAGCTCTGAACTTCCCTAGATGCTTAGTGAACTCAACATCCTCCTGAACCAAGTTTTTGATTGCTCGCTTCACCTCAAAGACCCGGCTGAGATTAGACACGTTCCCATAAACCTTCTTCAGCGTATCCCACAGATCTTTAGCCTTGGTACAATAGCTGTACGCCTCTAGGATTGACTGCTCCAATGATCCTTGCAAAACATATAGCACAACAAGGTCCTCTTGTTCCCACTTCTCCTCATCGCTTGAGACAATCTCATTGTCTCCATCTTGAGTAATGAGTTTTGTAATGTTTTTGTAGATATCTGAGTTTAGTAAGAGATTAAGAAGAGATTAAGAGACTAAAAAGAGAGATTAGACAAGAATCTGAGACTAAGAGACTAGAGATTTGAATAGTAACTTGAGACTAAATAGAAAGAGACTCGAAACTTTCTTAGATTAAGATTAGGGAGAGGTTTACATATTTATACTCCTCACATAACGAGGGTTTTCGCATACAAGAGAAGATAAGCTAAAGAATAAGCATGTGGAGTCAACAAAGGGTGATGTGGCCGGTTCCAAACACTTGGTCCATAATGCATACACTCTTGATACCTTTGGCATCTTGGAAAGATGCCAAAGCCTTGCTTTCCAGCCTGTCTAAAGACGCGCCTCCCTTTCCAACGGATACATTTCAAATCCTTGGCCTAAAGGAACCAAAGCCTCTTTCTCACCAAGAGTCTTTGGTCCTTAGGTTTCCATGTGACCAATACCTTAACCAACACGCCACCATTGTTGTACGGACACACCAAGCTTGCCCAAACTTGCCCAACACTAGAAACCTAAGTTTGGTTGAACCAAACCTTCTTGGCCTCTCTGATCCGTACGGCCGGCCGTACAGGCCGTACCGTCCGTACCATTTCTTACCCAAAGCTCCTAACTCCACCCTCTCTCGTACCAAACCTCCTCAACACATCTAAACCTCCATCCCAACATATATCTCAACATTTGATCATGCCAAAGTGGAAATGGTAGAGTGTGGTCCGTACAGGTCCGTACGGTCCGAGTACATCCGTCCGTACCAAACCTGTCCGGCCAACTCTCTCACTTCCTTTCTCTAATGGCACAATCCAATGTCTCAACACTCCCCCTCAAGCTAGACACCAAAGAGATGGTTCTATCTTGAACAGCCATGAGGTCTTCCTCATTAAAAACCTCACCAGATTGGTGAGGAAAAGAGCAAAGACCCCACGGCCAAAGGGACTTAGCTCGAGACAGAAAGATCTATGAGTCCCAACCTGAAGTGGATGGACTCCATAGTCTTCTGTCTAGCTGCCTTAGTGAAGACATCAGCTAACTGATCTTCACTCCTAGTGAAACAAGGTAAGATCACTCCTTGCTCCATCATTTGCCTTACCTTATGGCAATCAACTTCTATGTGCTTGGTCCTTTCATGGAAAACAAAGTTGCTTGCTATGTGAATCGCCGCTTGGTTGTCACAATGCATTGTCATTGGAGTAGCTTGGATGATCCCTAGATGCTTCAAGATGCCATTGATCCAAACCAACTCATTTGTAAGCTTCAGCATGGCTCTAAGCCTCAGCACATTTCCCTTCTTCACGAGATGTTCAAGACCAGGTGGAGGATACATGTATACTTCATCTTCAAGTTCTCCTTGTAAGAAGGCATTTTTGACATCCATTTGCCACAAGCCCCACTTCAAGTTTACAGCCAAGGATAACACAACTCTGATTGTGTGAAGCTTTGCAACTGGTGCAAAGGTATCAATGTAATCCTCACCATAAGTCTGAGTATAACCTCTTGCAACCAACCGGGTTTTCTTCCTCTCTATCTTCCCATTAGGCAGAAACTTGATTCTGAAGATCCACCTACTTGTCACAGCCTTCTTCCCTTTAGGTAGACTACTCTCATACCATGTTTCATTCCTTATCATAGCATCAGCTTCATCCTTTACTGATAGTCTCCACTCCTTGTCTTGCACCGCCTCTTCATAAGTTCTCGGGACAGTGTTCTCATCAAGGGAAGCAACAAAGCTACAATGCTCTTCAGGGAATGCGGCAAAAGAGCATACTGCTTGAGAAGGATGTTCAACTGCTTGAGCATTATAGTATACTCTAGAATTCACCCAATTTGATGGTGGATGCCTTATCCTTGTGCTTCTCCTTAATGGCTGTCTTGTTTCCTCAGTGTCTTCACGCCCCTCTTCTCCTTGACCAAACACATCCTCATTCGTCTCTTGAGATGTCCCACCTTGATCAGGAGACCCGGAACCAAACACTTCACTTCCTTGCTCACTTGGAACTTCCTCAGCCTCACCCGGACCTTCAGCTTGTTCTTCCATGTGAGTCTCTTCTTGGTTGTGTACTTCACTCTCTTGGTTGTGCATTTCATTCCCCCCCTCATGATCATGGTGGGGAAATGTACTAGCTTGTGATGGTCTTGGTTGATCTCCATTCGGATCCTGGGTTGTTTTAATCCCAAGCCTCTCCAAAATAACTCTTAGAGTAGCAGCTTTATCTGAAGTGAGGTCCTTCAAGTCCTCTCTGTTTTTCTCATCATACAGCCCTCTTGATTCAATAAACTTCACTTCTCTAGACACTAGAACCCTCCTTGCTTGTGGATCATAACACTTATACCCCTTTTGGCTTGTTGAGTATCCAATGAACATAGCCTTAGTACTCTTGGCTTCAAGTTTGTTTCTCAACTCCCCTGGAATCAACACATAGCAAAGACATCCAAACACCCTCAAATGATCCAGAACCGGCTTGTACTTGTTTAATACCTCAAAAGGAGACTGATCACTCAACACTTTGGTGGGAGTTAATATAACCCTAGGATGCTTCTCTGGATGGATGGGGATAATCCTTGCAAAAACGAATCAAAGACTCAAGTTTCTCAAGGCATGTGGATTGAATGGTGACACAAGAGGCTGCGGAAGGCTTCCTGATACTCCTAGATGGCTAGATCAGATATGACACACTGAAATAGACACCCTTAGGCTCTGGATATTACACACCAGAAGTTGGATATTACTCACCAACACTCTAAACTCGGCAAAAGCAAGCTTAAGAGAGAAACAAAGTTTTTGAATTGAAAATGTGATATCTTATTCTTAAATTTCGTCCAGCATATAAAGAGAGAATGCCTTACATGGAAGACACCTCGAAAAATACTAGAGGAAATAAAGACAAAGGCTCCTCTTGAAAACACACAAAGACTGAAGTTTAAAAATAACATAAAAACTTAGATATAAAGGTAACATAAGGTAGAAATGTGGTTGGTCCGAAATCATCAGCTAGGTGATATGAGAAGTAGTCTTGTAGCCTCGTTAAAAACCTTCCTCCAGAAAACCACGTGGGACAAAACCGGAAGTGAGGAAAAGAGCACACACAATTCTACTTGCCAAGATGATGATCAGCTTGAAGGTGGAATAGCTTGAATGATGGTTAAGATGTCTTGGATGATCAAGCTTCTGCCAAGACAAATGTATTCTTCTTGTTTCACACAATTCTTCAGTGTTGCATCCTCAGCTACAAGCTCTTCATGTTCAGGTTCATGCTCCCATTCCTTGGTGCTTTCCATGATCACATCATCCCCTCCCTCTTCAAAAAGATTTGTCCTCAAATCTGGATCATCTTCACTTGATGCATTCCTCAAACCAGATACATTGAAACAAGACGAATTAGTACATGAAAATCTATCAAAGAGTAAGAGTCTTATCCCAAATTGGTTTTTGCTCGGTTTTGGCTTGTATGCTGCGTCTGGAGGTGCTTCTTTGATGATCATGAAGACATGGACGTCTTGGTGCTTGTCCTGGTCCAAATCAGGGGGTTTGAACCTCTTGTCTTCCTCACACTTGCTGTTTCTTCTTGTATGCTTCCAAGCTTCATCATAATCTGCACATGGCTCTTTTGACAAACACAAGTGCATCATATCTATGCAATCAGTGATAAAAGAACTCTTGAAAACATAATCACTTACCTTAGCATGCTCACCTGGTCGCCATAGATATGTTTGAGATATTCTAAACTCAGAAAAATTCAAATAAAGTACAGATAAGATCACCTGAGTTGTAAAATCCATAACTCTTTCACCTGAGAAGATTTGGACATGATTCCAATTCGACGTGATGCCCTGATGAATTAAGTTTCTAATGCAGTTTGTTTCGTGGCCTAAATCACTTTGGTTGATGAGATATGATCCACGGACTGATCCTATGTCAAAGCTGGCGGCTAGACAGCTTCTAAGGTTTCTTTGTTGCAGCTCCAACTTAGTCAGGAACCCATCATCTTTATAGCCTCTCTTTTCAAAAATTCTAGACTTGAAAACATTTTGATCTGTACCAATAGCAAGCAAATCAGGTCTCATGCGTTTCTTGGAGTCTAGATAATTACCTTGAGTGCATTGCTTTTGAATCTGATGGAGACTGATTGTATCTGGTGGCTTTTCTTTGATTTGAGAAGACGACATGAGTTCTTTTCCTGATCCAGTGATCACTTCACCAATCTTTCCAGTGACTCCTCTATCTCCCATCATGATCTGATAATCTCTGCAGTAGTACTGAAGCTGATGCATATCTGGTGGCTTCCATATCTTGATATGGTCAAGAATCAAGGCCTTTTGATCAACTCCCAACTCCTTATGATCCAAACTGATTCTAGCACGAACAGAGCACTATTCAAGAATGATAAGTATGCTATCATATGCTCCAGGTCTCCATGAGTAGGTCTGTAACCTTCCAGCACAATCAGATAGAAGTTTCCCTTGGAAATGATCCAAACCGGCATGTTTTGCAAAATTAGCAATATCTTGATGATTAGGTGGCCATTTGCTGTGGTTTCTGGCTTGTTGGATCCATGACAGAGCGGGTGACATTCTCCAATTTGTTTCAGAGTGAAATTCTTGCTGAGCTGAGACGTGCCACACCATATCTTCAGAGGGGGAGAAATCAATAAAAACAGAATTTTCTGAAGCTGGTTTCTTCTCAATCAATTGAATCTTGTTCCTGTGATTCCACAACTCTCCTCCAGGTTCAAATACATCATTCTTCATGCCCAGTTCGTGTCTTGGAAGCTCCATTTCTCTGGTCTTGTTCCAAACAAAAGGACTGATCAGAAAGGTACCAAATAAAGCCTTTTGGAAATCACATGGATCAAAGACAATCAGTTGCATCATTCCTTGATATGCTTGTGGTTCCTTGGGTGTCTCCTCTGCTACCATGTCTTGTTTGAAGGGAACGATGACGTTCTGACCAGGCTGCTCTTCTTTATGAAAGATAGGTGATGTTGCTTTGTCTCGTTCTTCTTGAATAGGTGCAGCTGATTCCGGTTCTGTCAGTTTGAGTTCTGAGACAGTAGTAACTGGTTCTTGATGCTTCTTTTCAATGGATGAGCGTGTTGTGTTGGTCCTCCTGAACTGCTTCACCACATCCATACCCACTTGAGTTAGCTTCTTTATCTCCTCCTCACTGAACCAGCTTGTCTTGTGGCTAGATAATCCAATAACACTAGTTGAACTTGATTTCACACTGCCTTGTTGTTTCTGAACTGAGTTTGCAGAGCATGGCTTTGTCTCAGATAGTTGTTTTCGAAGTACTTCCTTGTGGTACTGTCTTGGAACATACTCTCTACGCATCAAAGCTCTCAGCTTACGCCATGTTTCTACTGGTTCTTTTCTGTCAAGTCTTCTGGACTTTACCAATTGATTCCACCAGCTTAAGGCATAACCACAAAACTCAGCAGTAGCCATTTGAACCTTCTTTCTTTCAGCATAGCTATGACAATTGAAAATCAACTCCATCTTCTCTTCCCACTTCACATATGTAGCAGGGTCATCTTTGCCATGGAAAGGAGGGATTTTCAGCTCTTGATCAACAAAATTATCTCTGTGATTGCCTTTGCTTTCATGATCACGCCTTTGTCTCCTCTCAATGCTTCTAGGCGCATGACTCTGTCCAGTAGTTTGTTGTAGTTCCTGTCTAAACTCCTGAAAAAAATTATCAAGGCTGGCTTTCATCTTCTGCTGCAGCTGATCATTCATAACCTTAAGTAACAGTTTTTCATCCTTAGTGAGTTCTCCCTTTTGATCTCCTGCCATGGTACCTGAGACACAAGAAAGAACACAACCAGTAACAAGTTCTACAGAAACAAATAATTAACTTGCAAACAGAGAAAGAGAGATTCAAAACGAAATTCAAAACTAAATAAAACAAGTTGATAATCAGAAACAGTTTGATAATCAGAAGCAAATAACCAACAAAAGGATCGATCAATTTTAAAACCAAGCAGAAACAAATCAGTTGATTTCAAAACAGAACAGAGAGAGATCACGAAAATTAGCTTCAGTTTCAGGCTGGGATTTATTAAAATCAGAAAAGAACAAATTCACAACAGCAGAAACAGATCGATTGTTCTTAACCCTAATCAGTTTCAGATCAAAAAGACAAATCAATAACTTTCTCTGCAAGGATCTGAAGAGTCTAAACACAGAAACAAGATCAGTGAACCCTATTTTATCAGATTTCGAACACAAACACACAGATCAACACGAAATCAAAGAGAATATGAAAAGACCAAAACAAAAATCAGATAGAAATCGAATACTCCCCTTCCAGAGTTGCTCTGATACCACTTAATATAACCCTAGGATGCTTCTCTGGATGGATGGGGATAATCCTTGCAAAAACGAATCAAAGACTCAAGTTTCTCAAGGCATGTGGATTGAATGGTGACACAAGAGGCTGCGGAAGGCTTCCTGATACTCCTAGATGGCTAGATCAGATATGACACACTGAAATAGACACCCTTAGGCTCTGGATATTACACACCAGAAGTTGGATATTACTCACCAACACTCTAAACTCGGCAAAAGCAAGCTTAAGAGAGAAACAAAGTTTTTGAATTGAAAATGTGATATCTTATTCTTAAATTTCGTCCAGCATATAAAGAGAGAATGCCTTACATGGAAGACACCTCGAAAAATACAAGAGGAAATAAAGACAAAGGCTCCTCTTGAAAACACACAAAGACTGAAGTTTAAAAATAACATAAAAACTTAGATATAAAGGTAACATAAGGTAGAAATGTGGTTGGTCCGAAATCATCAGCTAGGTGATATGAGAAGTAGTCTTGTAGCCTCGTTAAAAACCTTCCTCCAGAAAACCACGTGGGACAAAACCGGAAGTGAGGAAAAGAGCACACACAATTCTACTTGCCTAGATGATGATCAGCTTGAAGGTGGAATAGCTTGAATGATGGTTAAGATGTCTTGGATGATCAAGCTTCTGCCAAGACAAATGTATTCTTCTTGTTTCACACAATTCTTCAGTGTTGCATCCTCAGCTACAAGCTCTTCATGTTCAGGTTCATGCTCCCATTCCTTGGTGCTTTCCATGATCACATAAGGAGTCCTATTGATCAAGTAACATGCAGTAGCCACAGCATCACTCCAAAACCTCTTAGGAACATTAGCTTGGAACATCATGGACCTAGCCACTTCCATAAGGTGCCTGTTTTTCCTTTCCGAGACCCCATTCTGTTGAGGAGTGTATGGGCAGCTGGTTTGATGAAGAATCCCATGTTGAGTAAGGTGTTGTTGAAACGCATGACTCATGTACTCCCCTCCATTATCTGATCTAAAAATTTTAATCTTGGCATGATAATGGTTAGTCACATAAGCTTGAAAATTTCTAAATGCATCAATCACCCTATCTTTTGAAGGTATGAGTGTTAACCAGGTGTATTTAGATTTTTCATCTATGAAAGTTACAAAATATTTATGATTCTCTCTAGATAAGCAAGGAGCAGTCCAAACATCTGAGTGAATTAAATCAAAACATCTTTCATAGACAGTGGATGATTTCTTAAAAACAGTTTTACAATGCTTGCCTAAAATGCAAGCTTCACAATCATTATTTTGAAAAACCACACCTGGTAACATCAAGTTTAAAGCTCTAGAATGTGGATGTCCTAGCCTAGCATGCCACAAAACATTCTTATTCAAAACAGAAGCATAATTAAAACAACTAAAATTTGAAATAGATGCTAAGTCTTCAAGAACATAAAGCTCTCCCTTAGTGACTCCTTTTCCAATCACTTTGCTGCTCTTAATATCCTGAAATCTCACATCATCAGGGGTGAATATAACATTGCAATTTAAATCCTTGGTGCACCTTTTAACCGACAATAGATTAGAGGCAAACTTAGGCATATACAAAGCTTTGGTATCCTTGTCAAACAATCTCAAGTCACCTATTCCTCTAATTGGTATTTTATCACCATTAGCTATCATCACATTTCCATTAGCAGGTTCTATGTTTTTAATCAAGCTTGTATCACTTATCATATGACAAGAAGCACCTGAATCAACTACTAGAGGTTTCAGCATAGTGTGTGCATTGTGACAAAGGATACTAGGTGGAGTGTAGACATTACTAGGTTCATTCATCCGGTTTAAGTTACCACTTGTAATACTACTCATCCTACCATTCCTAGGCTTATCTAACAATGCACTCAGATTATCATCTATCAAAGAAGCACCAAATGAGTAACAAGTAAGTTTACCATTGTCCTTGAAGATCATGATGAGATCCGCAATGTCAGAGCGCCTGATGTAGTCATTGCCTTGGTCTTTGATACCCGCAAAGCCACCACCAGTGTAGGCCACCATTGACTTGCCATCAGTTGCTTCATGACTCTCACCGCTTGTCTTGCTTGTACCTGCCCCATTCGATCCTTCAGACATGTGAGCTTTACCCTCCTTTTCCTTCATGAACTTGGCTGGTTTGAGATGAGGATGGAGGATCCAGCATTTAAAATCTTTAGATCTTTAGTTTGGTATTGAGAGATTTAAAGAGAATAAGAATAGATTTAGAGAGTATAAGAGATTATCATGATGAACAAGAGAGAATGGATCTGAAAATGCTCGTTAGCTTTATTAATGAGAGGTTACAAGATATATATGAAAGTAAATGAAGAACAAGGATGAACAATGTGAAGAACAAGTGAGAGAGTGAGAGTGAGAGTAAGTTGTATCCGTAAAGGAGGAAGAGAGTAAAGTGAGGAAACTATTTTCGTTAAATTAATGTGTGTGTGTTACATGTACATATATAGATAAAACCAATTAGGTTTAGGACAAGAGTTTAAACGTAAATAAAAGAACTCTGGCCGAGGGATAGTGACAGCACCAAACGGTCACCAAGCTCTCTCTCTCCTTAAGTAGAACATGTGAATCTTCCTTATTAAATCATTCTTATTGCTTCAAACAATCTCCAACGGCTCTCTTTACTTCTGGATGCTTCTTGCACGAGATCAGCCTTGCCTTGTCTTCTAAGGTAAGTTTGAGTGGTCTTGATTCCTTGAGTTCCAAGACTGTACGGTCATACTTGTGCTTCAAGTCTTGTACGGACCAGAGTCATATTTTGTCTTCTTGTCTCTTATTTAATACTCCCCCTCAAGCTTAGCCATAAGATATGGTTGAGCTTGAAACCATGAAGACAACCCCTCATTAAAACCTTTGCATAGAAAACCCTTATGGGATAAAACCACACAAAGGAAAGAGTAGGTGCTTCAAGATTGAGAGGGTATGGGTAGGTCAATGAGTCCCAATCTCGGATGTATAGACTCACAGACCTTGCTGCTTGCTCCCTTGGTGAAGATATCAGCTAACTGGTCTTCACTTCTTGTATAACAAGGTAGAATAATCTTCTGCTCCACAGCTTGTCTCACCTTGTGACAATCCACCTCAATGTGTTTTGTCCTTTCATGAAACACTGAGTTGGATGCTATATGAATAGTGATATCGGTCATATTTACATAGTTTCGATCATCCTTTTTAGTGCATTCCAAGCATATAGGACATCATATAGGCATATTTAGGTTGCATTCCATTACATTTGTCTATGTCAGGTATGGGAGATGTTCATTGATGAGATTGGAGGCAATGGGGGCCAAAGAAGTGGAGTTTGGAGCAAAAGGGGGTCGTAGCGACCAGGCATAGCGACCAGCCTTGGTCGCTACAGACCCACATGGAGTTGCGGGAACCATAGCGACCAGGCATAGCGACCAGCCTTGGTCGCTACAGACCCATACGGAGTTGCGGATGCCGTAGCGACCAGGCGTAGCGACCAGCCCTGGTCGCTACAGACCCACAAAGGAAACCCGGGGACCATAGCGACCAGCCCTGGTCGCTACAGTCGCGAATGCTGAAATTGTTGCGGGTCAAACCAGGCTTGTTGGGTTGACCCGATTTGTTTTCAAACAGATATAAATACCCTAAAAACCTAGTTTTTATTTCATTCTGGTTTTTATTGGAGACTAGACTACTCTTGGTGAAGAAGATTTTGGATCTTGAATCCTTTTTATCTTATATTGATTTATCATTCTATTCTTGTTC
Source organism: Moricandia moricandioides (assembly GCA_905132885.1). NCBI lineage: Eukaryota > Viridiplantae > Streptophyta > Magnoliopsida > Brassicales > Brassicaceae > Moricandia > Moricandia moricandioides. Next base: position 343,182 of record CAJHQQ010000132.1, read on the forward strand.
ATTGGCAATGATTTACTCTTATTCATCATCTGTTTTTGAGTTCATCATGCCTGCTAGTGAGTAGTCATTTGTAGGATCCATGGGTTAGGGTGCTCTAGGGTGATTAGGTAATAGGTTAGAAGGTTTAATGTTTGACTATTCATGTTCTACGATTATTGCTAGTTTTTAATGCTAGGTTAGACTTGATCACTTTAATCTAGATCAATAGACAATTTGTACCCGAAAGGTGTTCGACGAAATGTCTGAACCAAGTGATAACTCTCTTTACTGGCTTAACCAATGACAATTGATGTTAAGAAAGTTTAGATAGTCAATAGACCAGGTTTTAATGATTGCTTGATTTAATTAGACCAAAGAGATTTGATGTCTAGTGATTGAAAGCAAATGAACTTCTATCTTGACAAAGAATTAGTTTAAAAATACGTCTAGAATAATAGAACTAAGTGGTTTATAGCGTTAACCGTTTATCTTAAGTCCGAATCACCCAAAGTCAAATCCCTTGCCCATGGGTTCTCGTTTCTCCCATTCGTTTATAATCCTAGTTTCGCATTTGTGTTATTTGGTTACTTTACCCCATATCGAATTGGTTGCACTTAGATTAAGTTTATACTTGTATTCTCATTGCATCATGTTCACTTAGGATTGGATTGACACTCATCTATACTACTTTGATTAGGATAGAGTAAAATCCTTTATCAAATTTGGCGCCGTTGCCAGTTCTAAGTTGACTTTGACAGTGAGATTTGGTCATAACTTGAGACTAAGTCTTATTTGCTTTTATTTGTTTACTGACACACTTTCTTCCTTTCTCCTTGAATCACAGGTGTATGAACTTGCGGAGCAGAGGACCAACAGACCTTGTTCCACGAGTAGATAACATCAGGGGTTTAGAGAGAGAGTTAGCAAGAAAGAGAAGAGAAGAACAACTGATTCCTTTGATCGGTTGGAGTTTGACATGGACGTTAACAACAATAACCCTCACCAAGCAGGTGTCAATGGAGTTAACAACAATGGCCCACCACCTCCAGATGCACATGGCCAAGGAGCTGCAAACCTTGGTCAACAGCATCCCCCACGCCAAGCTCGGGCAATCGGGACATATGACCAGCCCAACATCCATGGGAACAGGGCTGGTATCAGAGCACCTGCTGTGGAGAACAACAACTTTGAGATCAAGTCAAGTTTGATCAACATGATTCAAGCTAACAAGTACCATGGTCTCGCTCTGGAGGATCCACTAGACCACCTGGATAACTTTGACAAGTTATGTGGCACAACAAAGATCAATGGAATTTCAGAGGATGCCTTCAAACTGCGATTATTTCCCTTCTCTTTGGGAGATAAAGCCCACTTATGGGAAAAGAGTCTGCCTCGGGGATCCATTTAAACTTGGGAAGAGTGCAAGCGTATTTTCCTTAACAAGTTCTTCTCTACCTCCAGAACTGCTAAGTTGAGAAATGAGATTTCTGGGTTCCAACAAAAGAACCTTGAGAGTTTTGCTGAAGCATGGGAAAGATTCAAGAGCTACTTGACACAGTGTCCTCACCATGGCTTCAATGACGAGAGTATCCTGAGCACTTTCTACAGAGGAGTTCTACCTAAGTATCGAAGCATGCTAGACACTGCAAGTAATGGCTTCTTCTTGGGTCGAACAGCTCACGATGGCATGGAACTCGTTGAGAACATGGCGCAAAGTGACTCAGTGTACAATGATGACTGCGACCGGCAAAACAGAGGTGGAGGCGGCGAGGACTCCAGTACAAAGAAAGAACTGAAATCTCTGTAGGATAAACTTGACATGCTTCTGCTTGATAGAGCTAAACAGGAAAAGGTCAACTTTGTTGGAAAGAAAGGCCCAGAAGATGCTCTTGAGGTTAATGAAGTTGATGGTTTAGAAGGACAACAAGAGCTTTGCTTTGTCAGTGCTAACGGACAGTGGTACAGAAAAGAACCCAACTTCCCCTACCCAAACCCTTTCCCAAACAAGTCCCAGTACCCGAACAACTACCAGCAAAATGCCTACCCACCCAAACAACCATACCCTCCAGGATTCCCACCCAAAGGTAATCAGTCTACTCAAGGTCAAGGAAGTTCTCACCAAGCTCAACCTAGAGATACAAGTGTGGAATCTATGTTTAAGAAACTTCTTGAATCTCAAG